>NJRL01000315.1:0-55309 GCA_003063815.1 Aphaenogaster rudis | reverse complement strand
CGTGTCCATTTGAACTTTTGATCGGCATCACGCAAAGTACACTTTTCCACAGTTTTGGTCGATTTTAACGGCGGCCACTTTTTCATATAATTAGTACGTGGTCCTTTGACATCAGCACCCCGAAATGCAAATTTTTATAAAATTCAGGCGGCATTTGTTTGTCCACGATTTACCCACGTTTGCCCACCCAAAATTTTCGTTTGTTCACCCTTTAAAAAAAAACTTATGACCAAATTAAAAAATTCGACAAAATTTGACATCAGCACCCCCATGAACATTTTTCATTAATTGCGAAGCGGGATACGATTGTCCACGATTTGTCCACGTTTGTCCACCCCGCAAAACAAAGTTATAAACAAAATAAAAAAACGAGCAATTGTCGCTAAGAACAATTTTAACTGCGTATCCTTTAAATTACATACTGAAATCGTTTGTCCACTCATTATTCTCGTTTGTCCACCCAGGAATCGAGTTATTAACAAATAAACATAAAAAATTAGACAGTGACTGCCCTGAGCACTTCTGATTGCATTTTCTTCAAATTAAGCACTGGCATGGTCTGTGAAGTTAGCACCCCAAAACGCGAATTTTTATAAAATGCCAATGGCATTCGTTTGTCCACGATTTGTCCACGTTTGTCCATCCAAAATTTTCGTTTGCTCACCCTTCAAAAAAAAGTTATGACCAAATTAAAAAATTCGACAAAATTTGACATCAGCACCCCCATGAATATTTTTCATTAATTTCTAAGCGGAATACGATTGTTCACGATTTGTCCACATTTGCCTACCCAAAATTTTCGCTTGCTCCTCCTACAAAAAAACTTATGACCAAATTAAAAAATTGAGAAAAATTTGACATCAGCACCACGAAATGCAAATTTTTATAAAATTCAGATGGCATTCGTTTGTCCACGATTTGCCCACATTTGCCCACCCACAATTTTCGTTTGTTCACCCGTAAAAAAGAACTTATGACCAAATAAAAAAATTGGGCATTTTTGTCTAAAAATGAGCCCACCAATATTACCTTTATGGGCTTGTAGCTTAAAAACTAGAATATTTTAAAGGTCGTGCCCGTATTTGAACTTTTGATCTGCATCACACACAAAGTACACTTTTTCATAGTTTTGGTCGATTGAAACGGCGGACACTTTTTCATATAATTAATGCGTGGTCCTTTAAGCGAGCAACACTTTTTTTCTGATAATTTACTCTTGTAGTAGTAGTAGTAGTAGTACCGAATTATTTGGGTGTCTCAAACTTTTCACTTTCTGCAACCACGGGCGTTTGGATAAAAAATTCCTCGTTTTTAATTTTTTAATGGAAAACGGGGTTATTAGAACGCGTAATGCCAGAAATCAGAATTAATTTACATCAAACGGTCGCAAAATTTTACGCGTTAGAACAGAATTGTCCCGAATTAGGATGCCTGGTCCCTATTTAGGCACAACGACTGTACTTGCCTAGTTCGTATATCTAATTGAGATAAATCGGAAAATATATGATCGACATTCAATATCGATATGTATGTATATGCATCTATAACGCACAAACTTAGCGAGATATATGTAGGAATGTTATTATCTTTTAGAAGGCCGCAAGGTTTTTTTCTTAAAAATCACGATCTTACATTTTAAACTAAAAAATAGATGTATATATGTGTTTAACATATAATCGAATACAAAATGACACTAAAATTTCGAGATGTTATAACGTTTCGTGATTCTCTAAAGATTAATAAATCACGATATATCGTATCGCTTCTCGTCACTCTCTATTCCGGCGATTCATGTATCATTCCTCGCTTTCGAAAGTAATAAAGAAGTTACGACCAAACCTGGAACGCTCGAAGCGCACGACATATCCGAGTCGAAGCGTTAAAAAAGCAATTAAATGTCGGGATGAGACGGTAATGCGCGACTCTCCATTCCATCCAAATGTCCTTTCCTCGTCCTTTCGATTCTCGTTCTGAGCGGACAAATTGCGCGGTAATACCTACTGCGAAAACGATTCCGATATGAATCGACGGCGGTCGATCATCGAAGCGATGATCTCTAATTGTGACGGACGTAACAGAGAATGATCATGTTTCATGTTTGCCAGCACTTGTAGTTCGCACTACGAAAAATAATGCTTACCAACGTGCTCGAAGGTCTGCGTGCGAAAAGTAGCATAAGGTGATCTTGCGTAGGCACGCCGCTACGCATTACGCCGCACAGTAATTCGTATTGAATTGTTTGTATTAAATGTTTTGAAACTTTGTAACTACGACATATCGGCCAGTTAGAAAATTTCTAAACATTTAATTTCAGTTGTCCAAATGACTTGAAATCTTTTCAATGATACTTCAACTTTTCAAAACTCTTCATACAAAATACAAATAACTTCATACAAAAGCTTTGTTTAATTTGTTTATCTCTACTAGTTGCGCAGGGTAAAAATAATTAGTTAATTAAAATTATCTGGTTGGCTATCAAATCTTCTTAATTACACTTCAAGTTTTCATACGAAAATTCATAAGGAAATTGTTTAAGAAATCACTAATTGTCGGTTAAGGTCGTACGAATCATACCGCGCGGGTGAAAACAAATATCACCGGGCGTTGTGTACATATTAGCCTTCCAAGAAGTCGTAATACCTAAAAAAAACATCTGATAATATTTATTAATCAGTTGGAACAAAGACATTCGAGCAAACGTGTATCGTTCATTGCTCTTTGAACTGCGATCGCGACAGGTACCAGCAAGCGCGAAATGCGATCATTCTCTATATTACGATTTGGGATTACGTTTGTTACGATTGAGGATTTTATTCCTAGTATCGTTATAATGGAATTTCATCGTTGGTCTGCTATCGATGTATCAAGGACGTTCATCGAAGCAGGTATTACAGGCAATTTATTCATTTGGAATAAGAAACAAAAGGGCAGAGAAGATAATCGTACATTATTGTTTTATCAATATTTAAGACGATATTTAATTGTTTAGATATTTAAGATAACCTTTAATTGTTTCACATCGATATTTGATTGTTTAATATTTTAACGCTTTGATCCGAATACATCTTCCGCTTTGAATATTTCGCCGGCTTGATCGTAATTTTTCCGTCATTTACTATAGCATCCGCAAAATAAAAAAGTAAATTAGTTAAACGTTATTACAATATAATACAAGAACGATAAATGTTTCAAGAGTGACGCGTTGTGTTACATAGAGATTTACAAAAGATTCGCCGGCAATTCGCGAATTTATAAACCACGTAATTGCGAACCAATTCGAGATCACGATCCTTCTGTCGAAATAAAAACAGAGTTTTAGCTCAAATGCGGAACAAGGGAATTAAGCGTATGTTCAAATCTATCCTATTACGTTAAATATATAATCTATCTGTGTTAAATGTATAATCTATTCCACGAAAGAAATTTTAAGAAAAGATTTCGATACGTTATTAAATAATCGCGGACACAAAGATCTAATCTAAAAGATCCCCATAGAGCCAATTCCGTCGATTCCGCGTGTTAAAAATTCAATTTCGTGGAAATGGATACGTGTCAATGTATCTTGCGTCATTTATTCTTTGCGGAAAATTCATGACGTTATCTACGATCGAGAATTACACTCTAGGGAAACACTTAGTCGGTGCCATTGATGTCTTAATGCGGAACTCACTCGTTGTTAAAAAATGTATATCGATTACAATCGCGTTTATCGTGAGCGCAGACTTCAGATTTAGTCGCGATAGCGAGGGAAATTGTGTGGTACGGGCAGATAATAATCTCGTAATCGGCGCTGCTTGCGTATAATTATAACGCCGCCACACGATGTGGTATTATTTTTTGCGCGATACATTTTCATGAAACGGGTGTTACCCTACATAGCGCCGTTATTAACCGCCGTGGAAGCCGCGTAGAACCTTTCGCCATGCATAACTTGCGAAACCATTTCTTCACTTCGCGGAACCGTCTATAAATTCCTCCAATATCGCGACGATAAATTTCTTTCACCGACGCGTTATTTCTTTTGCAAATTTCTTTTCAGCGAGAAACACGCAAAAGGTGGATTATATATGTATTTTCTATTTAATATAAGAACGAAAAAAAATTAAAATGATATAATCGATACATTGTAGAAAATACTAAACCGAAAATATAACGATCATGTGCGGTCAAACGATGATTACGAGATAATGTAGGGAATGTTAAAATAATAACTTTATTCAACAGCTTAACAATTGCGGCATAAAAGCCAGCTAAAAATCTTAATGCACATATAGCTGTATAATATAACTATATGTATAGTGTAGCTGTACAATATATGTACATTATAACAAAAATATTTAACAATTTTGCGATTAACAATAAGAGATTCTAAGTGCATTGTGTTGTACTATCTTAGCATGTATTTGGCAGTAATACTTTACTATTACTTTACTTTCTAAGCCAGGAGAGGTCGCGTAAATATATTTCTTTAGAACGCGATTTGGTAGATACTAAGTTTAGCGCTTAACTTCTCTCTTTTAAATTTAATATCTTAATTATTCCTTCATAGAGTTTATTTCATATTTTACGATCCTTATGTGGCATACCATATTACAAAGAATTTTAATTTACATTTTGATGATGTTAAGAAAACTTTCAGGCATAAATTTGATCATCATTAAATCGTTCTTAGATAATAGAGATCATAAAAAAATATGATTCTTCCACCATTAATATAAAGTCTTTTAAATTATCTTGTATAAAAAATGGAATAAATTCTTTAATATATTCATTAATATGTAGTTTGCTTAAGCACGACCTCTCTTAGGTTATATACTATAATCAATTAATTACGTTTCGTTATTCGTGTTTTATACCGCATAGAGGCCCCTTTGGATGGTATCCTGTCCATTTTCTATAAGTAACATCCATTGCTCCCTCCACAGCATGATCTATAGGATGTATTATAAAAGGAATAGATGCCAAACCGATAAGCGTAGAGATCCAAGGCTTCTTCCAAGCTGCTCTTGTACTTTTTCTTTGTGCAAACTGAACTCCCGCGCAAATCCTATTTATAGTGAAACCGGGAATTATCACCGACGCAAATGCCTGCCATATCAAAGTGTCTGACGTAGACAATAGAACGTTTTTAGTTTTCTGTGGGGTAGCATCCACCTGTAATAATCAAAGTCATTAAATGACCAATAATTATTTCTCCTCCGTTAAATTTATAATTCGTGCGATACCTGGTAAACTTTTATACCCTTGTGCACCGTGTCCGCGAGAACATATCCGCTCGATAACGCATAACTGAACCACACAATGGACTTTGGTACGAGACTCCTAAACGCTTCTCCGACTTCGTTCGCATAACCTAAAAAGAGAGAATTGCACTGTTAGCTATATATAAAAGGATATGAAATGCCGATGTACCCCATCTGGTTTTACCAATTACTTTAAAAATCAAATACGCTTTTGATGATTTGACATCGTGCAGAATCGAGAAACACAAAAAGGAAAAGATGACAGAAAATTTCGATAACAGCGCTTAACGATCGTCTTGTCATTACCTAAATATCTTACATACGTGTCCCGATACAGGTCCACCTCTTCCTGATCGTTTATCATCCTGGAATTTTTGTTTTTTCGACTACCTCTCGGACGATGACATAACCTGCGGCAGACGACACTTGGCGGCGTCCAGTGGAATTTTCGACACAGATATCGGCCGATAAAATGTCTACAAAATCTTTGATCTTCTTATTTTTCTTTAGAAACTCTTAAAAATAACGTAGTTTATATGTCGAGGGAAAATTTGGGGTAAAAATACTGCTCCAAAACAGATCGCAAATAACGCTGATCAGGCTGAAGAGTGAAGTTGCAGCCTGGGAGATTTCGAGAAATCGATAAGCTCGCGCTCGCAGTTCGATATACTTATCGATTCATTCTTAATTTTTATCAATTTTACTTTAAGCTTTGCGCAATGGTGGTTTGAAATGTTTGAATCATCAAGCGAGTTAATTAATATCTTTTTTGTAATTAACCTCTAATTACATTGTGCATGACGTCAACTGTGATAATTGCGATAATTTTTAAGAAATAATCTCTGACGTCTGAGGCGATAAACACTAATTCGCGTTTTTAATTAACGAGATTGACAGAATAATGTGTAAAGGTAATTATCTCGATCATCTAAGAGTTAAACATGCTAAAAACTAGTGTTTTCTCACATCTTACGTCTCGCGACTATCATCCTATTCTCATCGTTTCCCTTTCCCTCCTTGTAAATACCTCCCTCAATTCCTCCTCGCTCCTCGTATCGCCCGCAAAAGCCGAAAACGGCGACTGCTCAGACCGTCCGCCTGGCACTCCTGGCAGGCACGGACCTAACCTCAAACTTAGCCGCTCCGCGGTGACGGGAACGTCGCGTTCTCGCTCGCGGATGATAACTCGTGCGTTATCGGCGACATGGCGGACCCACGATAACTCGCGAACGTCACGCGCGTCGTCGGGCACGCGGAGAATCCCTCCTCAAGATGATGGCCGACCTGGAGTACGCGCGGTTGTACCTGAGCCTGCAGCTCAACGAGGCAGTCTGCTGGTGGTGTTACTACATCCGCGAGATCTCGTGGCAGCTGCTGATCGCCCTGCTGGCGTACCTCTGTGTCTGCGTCTTCCTCTACGCGGTCCTCAAGCGGGTGGGCCACGCCGCCTGGCAGCTGCCAGGCCCACCCGGCAGGCTCCTTCTGGTCACCGCTCATCCGGACGACGAGGTGATGTTCTTCGGGCCGCTGGTCTACTGGCTGGCCCGTACCAAGGCCAGCGAGATCTACCTGCTGTGCTTATCCATGGGTACATGTCACTGGCGGGCCTCTGTCGTCCAGGATCGCGAGCGACGATCCGGAATAACCGACAGGACTAAACCAGGCTAGACGTCACTCAAACGCTGTGTCTATTGATGTTTACCAGTGTGCTTGCAGGTGGGGACAGAAGGAGGATAGACGAGCTGTGGGCGTGCACAAAGGTGCTAGGAATCCCAGAGGCTAATGTGACGATCATTATGTGAGTGTGTCTTAGGAAATATCACTTGCAAGCACTCATATGTGTTGCAGTTATTTAAATATTTTTCTTTCAAAGACTACCATAGGATCGTTTTATTCTAACGGCATATTTAACGCTAGATGTACTTGTCTAATTTTTGCAAGGTGGAAATTGGACAATTTCATTCAGGTGTTAAATATGCGATGAAGATATGATAAAATAGAGGTAACTATCTCCTGTATGATAGTCGGACAAACGAATGTGCAGGAGTAACGAGTTGCCGGACGATCAGGGCGTACAATGGCCAACAGACACGGTTGCAGAGAGCATCTTGCAATACATAGAAATGTATAAAATTAATGCCGTCGTGACGTTCGATAAATACGGAGTGAGCCGGCATAAGAATCATATCTCCTTGTATTTTGCGATCGCCGCGTTATGCATAGAGAAAAAAGTACCTCCTTGTCAGTATCGCTCGCTCGCAAGTTGGCATACAAATACGGTAGGCTTGTATAATAAGTCCGATTGTCTTCCAGATTGCAAGCTGTATGTGTTAGAGTCCGTTAATATAATCAGGAAGTACATTCAACTCTTAGATTTGCCCATCAGTCTGCTCTCAGCCTCGTACTGGTATCTGGTGACGTACGAGCAGAAGCGAACGATCAAAGTAAATTGGAACATTCTGCCTCGTTATGGAAAGATAATTAATCATTCTTTTAATGCCGCGAACCTCTTTCCTAACGTAATCTTTCCCTTGCAGAGTGCCATGGCTGCACACAAGTCCCAGTACGTGTGGTTTCGAAAGTTGTACATGATCTTTTCGCGATACACGTTCATCAACACCCTCCAAGAAGTCAGTGCCCTCGATCTGGAGTTGGACCTCCAGTTCGATGAGGATTGAACGTTGCGCGACGAACGAAGAATTGTACAAAACATGTAATTAACGATCATTGTACATACTTTGTCTACCATATTGATGTAAATTACATGAAATGGAAACTACGTACCAAAGTTAAACTAGCAAATTAATACGAAAAACTTTGAAATATATGCAGAGACATACTTTATAAGAGGGAAATATTTTTTTATTCATTAATATAATAGAATATACATCGTAATTACTTTCGAACGAGAACGCAGTACGTCGTTTTTACGGCGTAACAATAAAAAAATCAGATTTCTTTCTTTAAAAAAAGAAAAATACATACTGTATGCCGTTTTATCCTTCTCTATTGTACAACCTTTTGCAGCTGCATATAAATTCAAATTATCATTTGATATGTATAATTTTACTCATCAGGTGTGTATAATAAAAATCTAGAATTATCATAGATAAAAAATCATATTTCTAATTTAAGTTGCGGGACACGCAAGGTTTTCCACCCGGTAATCGCACACATTACGAAAATCAACGGTCATTGTCAAATCATTTGAGCAAGTAATAGTATGTGGCGAGTCAAGCTCGCGATTGTACGTATATTTATTTTATTTGTGCCTCAACATTAACGTGTTATATAAGTTATAGATCTTTGTTCAGAGCGAAAATTCTTTTTTTTTCTACTTTGGCACAAGTAACGTGCATAGAAGAATTTATAACTTTCGTTCCTTTTTCTAATATTTGATAGCGGAATTCTTTTGCTATTCGGAAAAATATATTGCTCTCTTTTCACAACAAGTCGATAATATACCTACATATACGCAAGTAATAGATAATCTACGAATATATAGATATATTCTTCCATATGCACGATGTTACGTTTTTTGTAACATTTAATTTCCAGGAAAGCTCCTTAATGTGAAAGATGAGCTTTTCCTTTATAATTGCACAAACGACATGAATATTCTTAATAAGCATGCTGGGAAAATATTCAACGAAAATTCGATTAATAATAATATTTGAACAATTGCGATATATACGGTCGTTGTCGGTTTGATTTTTTTGTATCCTTAGCTAATATAGTTGTCTCTTTTATTCTATTCTAATTTTCCCAGCATGCCTTAAATGTCCGTAATGTAACGAAAATATATGCTTATAGTAGCCTAGTATGTAAACATATATATATATATATTATAAAAAGAAATCTCTTTCGTAAAAAAAATCTCAGTACTGAAGACATAATACGTGGTACATATAGTCCGAGAATTAGCCCTAATACCGAAAGATTAGACCGGCAAATGATCTAAAGTCGCATGAACACTCGCATAATACTATTACGCACAATACAATGTGCGTGTGCGTACACCGAAGTGAAATAAAAAATACTTCCGAGTAAAAAAAATCTCTATGCGCTGGAATCTCGCGCATTTCGGACATGCACGGGCTAGATTTCAAATACAAGTACTTTTCCTACGAATACGGAATGATATCGTTGTGAGCGTACAATTTACGCTCTAGACCGAAACCTCGCGAATAATCTCGATTTAAATCGAGCGATCCGTGCTAGAGATGAAAATCTTACGACAAATCGGTACGTGCTTCAATAAACATCTTTTTTATATAAAACGAAGTATTGCTTACATACGATTACAGTCGCAGATAAAATGGACGGCATAGAATTGGTTCCCGCAAGATCTTCGAATCAGTAGACTACCGTAACGGCGACAGACATACCGCGATGAGCAGAATACCGAATTTAGGTACATAGAGAAGAGGAAGTGGTACCCGGAAGAGATTTCCAATCGGGCGTAAGGATGACCTGCATGGATACTCAGGTAGACGATAGGCTCCTTACAAGGGGTTCATAGTGAAGATCTCGCGGGCCGTGTCCTAGAACCTGTCTTTACCACGATGAGAACCGAGAGTGCCCATTCCCGGCTGAGGGGAGTCCGGATCGGTTGCGTCCTGTAGGTACTGCAGCTCCTGCAGCTCTTGGAACTTTTCGTGATCTCGTATGTGCGCATAGTTAGCGGATAAGCACATCAAATAGTGTATCAAGCTTAGAATCACAAGCATGCTCGCCGCGGTCGCCAGAATGAACATCACCTCGGCCTTCTCCACAAAATCCTTGCAGAAAAGCTTGACTTCTTGGGCTCCACACACTTGCATGTCTTGCACCCGTGTATTATTTGGAAACATAAAGCCTGAAACAGCATGATTTTGCTTGCTCTTTATCAATTCTAAGCTTTATATGAATATTTAACACATAAATATAATAAATATTTTATTTTTATTTATCATTATATAATAAACTAGAGTAAAGTAGCCATTTTATGACTTTTAAATAGAACAAGGAAATATGTGGACTTAAATACAATTTTCTAATTTTAATCCGTTTATATATTGACTAGTATGTGTGTAAAAACTTACCGAATTGAGTAAAATCAATACAGTCGTCAAGAGACTGGACACGTGGATTGCTGCACAAACCCCAGAATATGGTGAATATTAGCGTGGTAATAACCAGAAATGCGAATATCAAAAGCCAAGCTATTTGCAAGATGTAGATGATAGTCATAAACTGAAAAAATAAAGATGTATTAAGATAATTAGAATAGCTTATAGTCATCATGGAGATTTTCTATTAATGGGAAATAATAAAGGATTTTACACTTTAAATACTTACAACGGCACAGGAGATACGTCCACCCACTCTGGATCTCCACGCACGGTAGACTTTGTGCCTTGTAGCACCAGTTGCGAGACAACCGACGCACAAAATCATGAATCCTAAAGCTGCCATGCAAGCTCCAATCGACGCAAACACTAGCTGTACTGCTTCTAACCATCCAAGATGCAGATGAAACACCTGGATAGATTTTGTAACTTAAGATTTACAGAATCTTGAAACCATTTTGAAAAAAAAGTATCAAGCCTCGTGTCATTTACCTGATCCATCATAAGAGCACACAACGTCGCGCCTCTGTACATAGTTCCGCAGAAGATTCCAACTCCCAGACAACACATAATGGTTGCTATGAGAGTCGCATATGGCACTCTGGCCATGCAATCGTTACACATGTTCCCTATAAATAAGAAAATTCCTTTACATTTGTCACTTTGTTATGCAGAGCTATGTCTGTTTATATATTTAGTTGAAATCAATCACAATTAAATCTCATAATTAAAATCTAGATATTATAATATAGGTCATGATATCATCTAATCGAAAGTAAATTTTGTATATAGATAAATCGTTGAGATAAATTACAATAGAATCCATTGAAAAATAGGATCTTTATTGCGTATATCTATATTTTTACAAAAGACTGTGTTTGTACTATTTATCGTCATATTCCAACAGCATTTTCAGACACTTACTGCAACCTCGGTCCTTTAAATCTAGACCGTGTAGACTACGCTCAGAAAATCTGTCTAGACTAACGTTACTCCCAAAGTTGCCGCGCAGTGGCAGACTCTCCCTGGCCTGACGTATCTCGCGTAGTCTCGTCATTTTAATATAATTATGGGAGTAACAACAAACGATTCGACAATGACAATAAATGAAGAACGCGTGGTGAAAGCTGGGCGTTCGACCAATGACTAAATCACACTAACGACGATGACTAATCACTTATCTACACTTCGGTCAGATAACGCGCGACATGTTTCTAAGTATACGCGCTAGTTCATTCACAAACTCGGCAGTGTAAACGTGCCGCGTTATCGTGCCAGGACTTGGATGGAAATAATTAGCGCGTGGCGTTTATTATTGTCGACATCCACGACTCCTTCGCTTGCGTGCGAATACCATTCGTCTCTTAACGAAGCTTAACAAGCTCCCTTCGAGCTCGTTCATGCTGGGTCAATTATAAATTACATCGCATCAGAATTAGCTTAGTGTTTGTCACTTAATCAGTTTATTGCCGAACGCGTCAAAGTCGAGCCTCGAATAGCTCCAATGTTTACAACCGTATCGATACCGTTGTTATGACGTCCACAATGGTCCCAATTCAAACCGTGACCGTGGGCATCGCACGATCGCGTTAATTTACAACAGCGGAACAAAAAGGAGATCTTTGTCTCGAGCGCGACAAAGTTCTCCTTTTTTTTCACTTACCCATATTCGCAGTTTGCGTCGCTCGCTCGAGGTTAGCAACGCCCGGAGAAGGCAGGATGGGCAGCGCCCGTACGCGTCGCGGAATCCGCGATTACAGCAGCCGTTGCTCGTTAATTACCGCGGCGATCACACGTCCCACAGCGAAGGACATCCCACTCAACGGTCGCAATCGCTGGACGCAAGAGAGAGAGAGAGAGAGAAGGCGAATGAAACTGGCGGATTCGACAAACTCAATATCACTAGCTAATAGCTATTCGTCTGTACGCGAGAACGATTCGAGGGATGTTATACGCTTACAGGATCTTGATCTCCGTTCACAGGCTATTACCGCGTTGCTCGCTTGTTTACCATCTGTCAGAGTCACTCCGGGAAACGGCGCGCCGACGGACTGCGCGATCGACCACCTGCGAACGGCCCTCGGTTCCACGACCGATCTCCCACGATCTTATTGATCTTATCGCGCGCGCGCGCGCGCTCACGTTGGATTTCGGGGATCACGGGGAACGACTTCCACGGGGTATCTCCAGCCAGAGACGGCTAAACATGGCGTCTGTCACGAGAGCGTCCGTTACGTTCCGTACGGTGAATGGGATCGTTGCTCCGGCGACGAATCGTAGGGCGCGCCGTAGTAAGCGCTCGTCAAAAACGTCGTTCCCTTCAATGGAGCGGGGCTTGGCGGGAGCGATGATGACCGGCTGTGACCCCGATTCGATCGAGGAGTCGCGGTAAACACGCCGAGGCGACCGAGAGGGCCTGTACTCTCCAATAATCCGAGCCGACGATTAGGTACATTTCAAAGTCAAGACAAAAGGATTGCGGGAAGATGCGGGAGAAGGAGGGTTCTGCAATATTTTTATGAAAATTGGAACTTGTCTATTTATTTATTATTCTCGTGATTATATCTAGTTTATTACAAACTCGTTTCTCATTACTGTTCGGCGGTCGTAATAATTTAAAAATATATTTTCTATCAATAAAAGTATAATACAATAAATATACCTGCGTCATTCGTCACTTCGAGGAGCAGGAGATATCGGATTTCACAGAATGTTCCTTTACGTATTGCAAATAATGGAAAAATTCTCAATTTTATTCCACTCTTATAAGAATTATTCTCAAATTTTCCTTATATACGATAGTACCAACAATTTTTTTGCCTCTCGTCTCCTATCTATAAAAATAAATATCGACATTTAAAAAATATATTGTTCCGTTTGTTTTATGAACGAATTTTTTCTTTTTTTTTTTTTACTTTACAGAATTGAATGTTATAAAACACAATAGCAATAGTAACTCGAACCGAGCATACCAAAGATAAGAATATAAATTTCTTTATTTCATATATTGCATACTTGGAAAATATTCATAAAAATTCTACGTACAATTTATATAAAGCTATCTATAAATCTATGCTAATTTATAAATTTATAACAAGCTTACAGTCCATGGGTGAGGGTGATTTCTTGTACTATACAAAATATTCTATTTTCATGCGGAGAGAGAGAGCTACCGAATGCCTTTGTGCATCGGTTCTATGATATACTTGATAACTGTCGGCAATTGTCGGAGCTTCTCTTGAACCGGTATCTCCAAGTTCTGCTGATGATGCTTGTTATATCGTATAACGATGCCGTCGTTAGTTTCATATGTGATGTCGCCATTGTGACTTTGTGGACTTACCTGTAACAAAGCACAATTCTCGATAAAATACAAGTGACACGACGTCGAACGATCGACCAATAAACTATCGTTAGATCTTATCGATAACTAATTAAAATAAATTAATGAATAGGCAGTAATTTACAGTTAAGGCAGATCCGTCCTTGTAGTCAACCCTAATATCGCCGGATGACAATTTTGTAGCAAAGCCGATTCCCGGCACCGCTACTTTGTTTAAAGTATTGTTATAATTATGCATGGAGTTCATCTTGCGCGACCTGGAAGTTACCGTCGACAAGACGGAGCAGGTAGCGTCGAACGACGGCATCTGAAAGAGGTACAACGTTAACTCAGCAAAGCGGAATAATTAGATATTCTTTCCGCTACTTACGACGGGGGAACCATTTGTGGTATGCGAGACATTTTCTTTCCCCTGAAGATAGGGAGCATCGCTCAAGGCCGTGTTGGGCCGTCGTCCAATTATCACGGGGAAGCAGGGATGTCCGGTGGCTGCCTCCAAAGACGCCAGAGTAGATTCTAGTAGCAAGCAACGCTGATAACATTCCGAGTAATGCTCGTAACAGTTCTCGAGATGCGATGGGAGCGCACCCTCGACGAACGTGGCACCGCCGTTGTCGGTGATCTTCACGACACCATTCACTCGGACAATCTGAAACATGGAAACATAAAAGATAAATATAAAATACAAATGTTAAATAACACAGAAAATTTTAATATTAGATGTAATTAAATTATAATAACGTATAAGAATCATGATATCGTTGACTTTTGCAGCTTGATATTATTTTATATCATACACACAGATTTTATTTTATTTTATCATTACATAATACATAGGAATGTCAGTGATTGTGTGTGAATCGATAGATACATACCTTTATTCCATTGTAAAAGTGGACTTCACAGTCAGGTTGCGGACCATTTTCCATAAACAGGCACTTGGAGCGTTGAGTGTACAGTGTCAACTTCGGAGTTTTTGCCTGAACCAGTTTCACGAAACGAAAGGCGTATAGATATTTTCGATGGTGGCACGTCGGCAAATTCTCGTACGAATAAATGCTATCGGCACCCCGACTAGGCAACGGTAGCGGTTGCGATCCAATCTCCGTAGGCGCATTCGGTTTGTAGAGAACGACTCGTAGACCATCGCCTGATATTCTGCACACCTCGCTTATCTTTTCCTATGGTACGAAAAGTGCTGGATATTTTTACGTTCTTACATTTATTATACATATTCATACTGTATTATTTTGTTTATAGAATAACGCGCGATGTTTCCATTTATATCACGATTTTTCTCTACATACCGTGCCGTTCCTGCGTTTGATAAACTCGATGCACACTTCTCCGTTATCCAGAATAGTGAGAATCACGCCCTTCGTTCTGTGCCTGGTAGGTTGTAGTCTGTTGGAATTTAAAGGCGACACTTGTAACTTGGTGCTCTTCTCAGTTCCTTCCGCGCTACGGTTCTCCGCGATGTTTTCCTTTCTCGGCTTATGCCTCTCCAACATCCTCGGTCTTTCGGAGTCGTAAGCGTTGTAATTACTGCACTGTTCGCTTTGTGAGAATGCTTTACCACGTGGTATCGGAATATTCATCAACGAGTCCTCCTTCGGGCGGTAATTGGCGTATCTTACTCCGTGGTTCGAATGCATTTTCGCAACAGGCTCGGACAACGGCTCGCTTCTCACACTGACCATAGGCATCATCGGCATCGTGGACATTCTTTCCTCCGATCGGGATCGCATTTTCGGCCGACCGTACGACGACAGTGTCCTACCAAGTCCGGAATCCATCATACCATCGATAAATGCATTTCTACTCGTACCATTTCTTTCCTGAATAAGCGAAACATAAAATATGCTATATTGCAATTATTCATGGACTTGTCAATTCAACGGTATTTTCTTCTTCGTTATTAATGGCTAATATATTTAAATTGCACATGATGTTAGCTATTATATTTTAAGTCCATGTCGTCACTTACGTTACGTAGCCTACTCTTTTCTATGCTCGTTATAAATGGATGCTTATGAATGTCCCGCAGGCGTATCCTGTCTTTCGGATTCTTCTTCAGTAATTTGTCTATCAGATCTCTCGCATTGTCCGATAGATGAGACGGCATCACATAGTCAGCCATGACCACTCGGGTTAGGGTACTCTTAATTGCATCGGTCTCGAACGGTGGTTTGCCCACCAACAAAGTATACAACATACATCCCAAACTCCATACATCCGCTTCCGGTCCGTGTGAAGATCTCGTAGCAACCTGAAGATTTTCGGGATGTCACGATACTGCGTGATATCCCAATTTGACTTTTAGAAAGTACTTACTTCAGGTGAGATATAGTTTGGCGTGCCGCACATTGTCAAATGCCTTTCGTCTGGTTTATTCAACTGCGTGGCCAATCCAAAATCCGCAATTTTCTGTGAGAACAAAAAATAAATTGAAAAAAAGAAACAAATCTTTTGCTTTATAAGAAATGCTACGCATTTTTCTACATACCACCTGCATATCTCTGGTCAAGAGTAGATTAGACAATGACAAATCTCTGTGAAGTATTTGGTAGGAATGGAGATAAAGCAAACCATGCACTACTTGCCTGATTATATAGGCGGCTAAAACAGCAAAATTTTATTATAATGACCGTAACTAAAAATTTATAACGTATCATTTCTCACGTATATAAATTATGTACCGTGCTCCTCGGATAGAGTTTTGTTGCCTTGCGCTTTGAGGTAGCGTTGAAGTTCTCCATTGTGACACAACTCTAAAACCAGGTATACGTAATTTGTATTTTCAAAACACGTGTACACCTCCAAGATAGCTGGATGTTTCAACCGTGTATGTATCCCCACTTCCTGCCTCACTCTATCCATCATCCCAGCAGCCTGCATAATTTTCTTGTCGATCTATTAAGACAGATAGACATAAAGAAAACACATAGATATGGATTGTTCATTTTAAAACAAGAAAAGCTCTGCGATACATTGTGTCTGTATAATTCGTTGAATATAAATTCAAGCAGTGTTGCAATCTCAAGAATTGACATTGGTCCAATTTCTTTTACCTTATATTTCAAATTTTGATCAAGATCAATAAGTGATTATGCGTTTTAAAGATTGAGTTACGCCTGATATTTTAGGTCTGTTCCTGAACTGCTGCACTAGTTGAAAGTTTATTTTTTTCCTTCCAATGTGGAGTAAAAAAGATAAACTCTGAACTAGTGCAGCAGTTCAGGAACAGAAAACAGATCCTATGAAAGTAAGTGCTCGTAGCAACAATGCAAATGGAGCGACAGGTGTCTTTGGATCCGCGTAGGGAGTTCCTCGACCCAAGGGAGGACAGACAAGGGAATTACCATTTTGATCGCGACTTCCGTGCCGCTGCGGAGACATCTCGCTCGGTAGACGCTTCCGTAGCCGCCCTTGCCCAGTAGATTCAGCACTTCGTATTCCTGGAAAACAAAAATAGACGCATCGGTGTACGCGTGCTCGCGCGTTGCCATGGGGCGGCGGCGGCGGCGCAAACGGGCGCAAATTCAAAAAGCTAACCTCAATCTGCTCGCCGAAGCCGGCCGAGATCGCCGGTACGAGACATTGCATCGCGCCGCACTCGACCGATCGCCATCGATCGTCGATGACCATCAGCACCGCGACAACGATCCTGTTTTACGCGAAATTCGCCGGCGATGGCATTCGTAGACGAGATCTCACTCGGGAAACCGTAAACACCAACAACATGCTGGCGCTCGCCATATGCAAACTGTCGCGTCTCGCGTCGCGCGTCGCGCATGCGAGACGGAAATGGCGGCTAGTACGGTAAACTTTAGCGTTAGCATTTTCGACTGCAATAGGTTTTTATTCTGTGTAAAAATGCATGAATTATTAAGTTATTAATAGACTTACCGTAGAATACTTTTTGTACAATTATATTTTCAAGACATCTTTCTTATATAATCAATTTGATCATAATTTAATACTTTTCCCACACAGCACACTTATTATCCTGAGGATATCCCAGAGTGATCCACATGTCCAATTGGACATAATGCGATCCTATGGAGATCCTACGGTTATTGAGATGTCCCTCGGATATCTAGTGGATATCGCAATATCGTGTGCTGTGTGGGTTATTAGGCTACGTTCGGAAACATCACCCGAGTGCCCCCATGTAGCATTTTATTATCCTTGTTGTTCGCCGAATGTTAAACAAGGATAAAATGACACATGGACCTCGGGTGATGTTTCCGAACGCAGCCTTTAATAGCACATCATTATCGATTTCGGAACGATCAAAACCCAGTGCAGTCGAAAACGCTATTAGAATTAATTGCAACGAACAGGAACAAGCAATTAGGACGACTATAATTCAGTTCAAACTCCGGTTAACTTAATCGGCAATTAATTCACCGGCAGAATTGCTAAAAAATTTCCAACTATATATAACTCGTCCCGAATCTAATCTTTTTTTTCCATATATTTGAATAATAAAAGATTATAAATAATTCTATTCATGTTTTTTAAAAAAAGCACAGGCATTAAATTAAGCAGCGATTAATTTACTCAGAATTTGATCGAGATTCATAATCAAGAAAAAAATTTATCGTAGACTTTATTGTGGAAAAAGAAATTTTTATCGTTCTTTAATTACTGTTCCTAAGAAATCCACGATAAATTAATTTATTGCGGACTGAAACATATGGCATTGTAGAACACTGCAGTTTAGCACATTTTTCAGTTTACGTGTTATTTCTCCGCGTATTTTTATAATTATTTTGAGCGAGTCGGTTTTCTCTTTGGAAACAAATCTGGAAGCGTGCGACATGCGATCGTAAAGTAATTGAAGCCGCCGCGCCGAAATAAATATATTTCTTTCCTATTGTCGAGTCAGCGAAACCGGTTTCAACGATCCGAATCCGATTTCAGCGTGCGACACTCTTGACGCCACGCTCTTACGCACGAGACGAGGCTTCCTAGGATTTCGTCGTGGGCCAGCTATCTTATCAGACCGGCGGACCTCCGACCCCTGCGCAAACACAGAAAGCATCGGGAGACCTTTAACATCCGATCCTCTCCCTCGTTGTTCGGCCATTCGTCGGCCGGCCAGCAACGGAAATACTTATTTAGTCGCACGCAGTGGACGCTAGTCGCCGTTCTTTCTTTCTCTCTCTCTCTCTCCACCTCCATCTTCGTCCCCAATCAAGCCGCCGATCCGCACCCCGGTTTATCACCCGGGTGGTTATCGCGGGTATTTTCGCCGCGGGAGATAGAGTAGTCCAGCCGCCGCGCCGCGGCAACGGCCAGATCTCCATAGATATATCTCCGGGGTGATTTAAGATCTCTCCTAACAATAAGTGGAATTTTCAAGGAGCGGAAGTGGCAAGGGAGAAACTACAGGAAGAGCGGAAGAAATTAAGAAGAATACGGTGCGACGATCGTTTATCGGGCAAGTTCCTCTCCTTCCGGTGGTGACTCCGATTGCTATTGTTCGATCGCCCGAATAACGAGAAATAAGGTGAATTCCGACAGAGTGTTTCGCGTCGAGGGATGAAGACCGCGCGGTAGGAGCGTTCTTGGAGGGTTTCGTCTCGTGAATTCCGGAAGCGATAGGGGTTGCCCCCGGAAACCATGACCGCCAAGGAGATCCTGCTTCTTGCGCTCGTGTGCGCGATAACCGTCGCGCGAGGAGGTAATTATCGGCGATTTCCGGTGCGTACGCACCGCGCTGTATACAATATATATAATTTATTGCGGCGTCCGGTGTCTCATTAATTTGCGCGTAATCGTTATCGAACGGTGGTGCACTTTGCGACGGGACGCGGCACCAGAGATTTTCTCAGGCTCGCGTTATAGGAAAAAAATGATCTCGAAGTAACTGGTCCAATCGTATTGCACGCGTAAAACTTCTGTCGAGTGGCGTTTTGTGTGTTAAAGTGTGTTAAAAAATTAGAAAAACGCAATATATATATATATATATATATCAATTACATTTTAAGTCACAATATATGTATATTGTATATATATTGACTAATAGTCTAGAAATATAGCGTTTGAAAATATATTAACGACGTTAATCCTTGTTAACGATCCAATTTTTAAAGATGGACTATCGAAATTTATTTATCAAAGAATTATTTAGAATTTTTTAATATAATATTTATATCGTCCAATCTTGATACAATCGACATGTTATTTTTTGAATAGAATTTAATATAAAAGAAAATTAACATACAATGTAATATAGTGAATAGTATATGAGTCAGATGTTTCACACGTGCGTGACATTTTTTTCGACTTTTTGTTTCCACAGAGATTGCCAAGGACCCAACGCTGTGTGGCCGAATAAAATGCAAGGGTAGGTAATATTTTTATGCAGCACAGTCCAGGCTAACACATTCCGACTCGGCTATCGTATTTCCATAGGCTTGTATTACAATCTCGGAAAGTTCGTCGTTTATCCCATGGCGCATTCTTTCAACGATACGCAAGAAAGAAGAAACGAAGATTCATTTCATTTTTCAGCAACTCGCACGTTTTTTCAGTAAATCGCTAGCGCAACGCACTTTTCACTTTCAGAGTCGCATTTTTAGGCTTTCTCTCTTAACGCGAATATCATTAATTTTAAAGAGAAATAACATATTTTGCACTTTATTTTGCACAAATCGACTATTTACACAAATAAACGTGCAAATAATATCTCGCTCAAAGCAAATTTTTTAATATAAATAATCAATTTCAAGTAATAACTTATTAATTTATTTATAAAACTAGTTAATCTAAAATACTTTTTTTTGTATATAAATATATATATATATTTTTCTATTTCTGATTTATTGCTTAATTGTGAATTAATTACGATAAATATGTCGTAATACGTACGTCTATCGAGGTGAAGGACTCCGATGTTTATTTTCCACACGTACTTGTATAGATAACAGAGAATACGAGGAAATGATTATTAAGAAAACAGATTATTGATAGATGCGATCGTAGAAAAATATTTTTTAAAGCATAAGCATTTTACTAACGTCAGTCATAACAAACAGCAAACGTCACATAAATTATTTTTTAGAAATATTAATATTTATTTTTTTATAATATTTTTTCCTACGTCTTTAGTAATGTTACATTTTTATTAAGTGACTCAAATAGGAAGCGTCCTATGTATGTGTTCTTAAGTAAAAAAATCTAAAATTTGGAAAATAGCGACAAATGAATCTTCTTTCTTTTCTCTATTTTCTGTATGGAAAAATCAATTCCAATTTATTCAAGCAATCTATCATTACAAAATAATACACGTTAAAACACATCCTGTATAATTATATATTAACATTAATATTGTAAAAACGATGTCATTTATTCTGTTCTTTTTAGTTCCATCAGAAAGAAAATTCAAATACCACGAGGATGTCCACTATGTGTACACATATTCCGTGGATGTAAGTACGAATCTGGGCTATCATCAACTGTCGCCCCATCATTCGAGAAACGATTCAGCTCTGCACATCGACGCCACCCTGTCCGTACACTTCAACAGCCCCTGCGAGGGTACCCTGAGAATTCTGAATGCCAGCATCAGTCACGATCGTAGCGCATACAACCCCGAGTTTCCAGATCGTGCTGGCTCTGAATTCAAGGCCAGCCTCGAGCATCACGCGCTGAGGTTCACCTTCGACGATGGGCTGATTCACGAGCTGTGTCCGGACCGACATGAGCCGGTCTGGACATTGAATATCAAACGGGGCGTCCTGTCGATGCTGCAGAATAGCATGCGGCGCTTCGACGTGGACCATCGCGGCGACGAAGTGGACGTTCACGGTGCCTGTGACACCCACTACCGCTTGTACGAGGCCAAAAAGACCAGCTTAATCGTGAAGAAAAGCAAATACCTGGCCGATTGTCAGAACGGCCCCAAGTACTTCTCCGTCGTGCAATCGAATCCCTACAGAAGTCCGCGAAAGCAACACCGCCAGCACGGATTGTTCAAGTCGCGCAGCGATTGCGAGATCACAATCGATCATAACGTCTACGAGAGAGTAGTCTGCGATGAGGTGCGAATACTGCAGCCGCTCTCCAACGGCGACAAAGCCGGCGCCAGGACCGAATCCCAGACGATTCTTCAGTTGATTCAGGAAACGACGGAGATGAATACTGTATATGAATCCTCTGAAGAGGATGAAGATAATGATGACGAAGGAAGAGACAAGGATAACTTCGTGCGAGGTGCACATCGCATCAAGAGGACCACGTTGTTGTACGATCACGCGAAGACTCTAAAGACTATGCATGGCGAGCTGCGGACCTCCAGGGACTTGCTAAAGAATATGTGCAGGCTTGGGAACACCGATGAGTTGCAGCAGAGATTCTCCGAAATATTCACTAATTTCGTCCATTCAGCTCGCTTCCTGGATTATCCCTCGCTGTCGCAGCTGTTCAGCAGAGCTAACAGCATTTGCAAAAACGGAAAGTACGTAACTGCTGTATCTTTGGATGTAATATTTTCCTGATCAATAAAAAAATTGAAATATCAATAATTTAAAAAGTAAAATTACGGATTATCATAAATTTATTTTGCTCGATATAGTTTGCCAATATTTTTCCTTGATTATATTCAATATCTTTTTCTTTTATTCAACAGGAAGCACATTGTCGCGGCACTGCCATATTTAAATAGCAACGCCGCAGTGAATGTGATGAATGATCTGATAATGAAGAAATACGTCAATCAGGCGACAGTCAACGATTGGATCGTCACTTTCGCTTTGTTTCCACGACCGGATCGTGACACTATCAAAGCTCTCTCACAACTGCTGAACTTCCAGCATCAAATTCCTCATGTTCAGTTTATTCTCAGCTACTCCACCATTATTCATACATATTGCAGCAACAATGATGCTGACTGCATCAATCTGGAAGAGGTGGACGCGCTTCTGTCGCATCTTGAACAGAAAATTTCGCAAGGCTGCGCACCCAGTTTTCATTCTCCCCCTATAACGAAAGAAGTAAGATGGTTATGAGTTTTTTTTCTCTATTTAGTAAAACAGAAAATAAAACACATACTTGTATGTATATAAAGCGTGTGAGAAATAAAAAATGATTTTTAATATTAAATTCATTGTAGACGCTGGAAGCTTTGAAAGCGGTTGGCAATATGGGACTCGAAACGAAGAACTTGCGAAGAGAACTGAAGAAATGCATAGACAACACTGGTGGATTCTTATCTATGGAAGTTCGTGTTGCCGCTGTTGATGCTCACCGTAGGCTGCCGTCCTGCGAAGAGACTCGGGATGAATTCTTCCTCGATTATTACCGTAACACGACGTTAGATACGGAGATCCGTATTGCCTCTTACTTACAAGTGATGCGTTGCCCCGATTACAACGTTATCAAGACTATCAAGCACACTCTCAAAGTAGAAGAAGTCAATCAAGGTTCGTTGTGCTTCGTTCATTATGCTCTCTGTTAAATAGTTTAAACATTTAAATCTTTATTATAATATTTTGTATTCAGGGATCAAGAACGATGTTTGATCTGAGTGTTTTGGAAAATTTATGTTTTTGAGATATGTATTTCTTTTTTTAAGCAATTCAATTGTTAGTACTTAAAGAAATCTTGATTCATTCTTGTTTCTAGTATTTAACAATAAGAAATGACTGTTTTCTAATTTATAATTCTTTTCTCTATGTATTTTTAGTCGGTTCTTTTGTATGGAGCCACTTGATGAATCTCTACAACTCTGCCTCACCTACCAGAGTCGAGATCCAAAGTCTGCTAACAGATCGGGACATTGGCAACAAGTTCAACAGCGACATCAGAAAGTTTTCGCGTAGTTACGAGAACTCCTTCTTCTCCGAGGAGTCTAATGTCGGCGTGAATTATCAGACGAATCTGATCTTCTCGCCGAAATCGTACGTGCCACGATCGCTCACTTTCAACGTGACCGCCGATCTCCTTGGGCAATCTGTGAATCTGTTCGAGATCACAGCGCGAATGGAGGGCCTCGAATATTACGCGGAGAATCTCTTTGGTCCGAATGGTATCTATAGCAACGAACGAATTTCGAATCACCTCCAGAATTTTCTCAGACGTTTTAGATCGGCATCGGAGAACGAGAATTATTGGGATGGTGTAAAACGGCTGCCTAATATTATCGACAACAATTTCGATCATCCGAAAATAAGCCTCGGTTACAAGGTAATAGTAAAGTAATTAAAATAAAAATATGTTCTAATTATAATAATATTACGGTGTATGTCTTGTTTATTACAAAAGATATTCGGAAATGAGTTGATGTTCACGATGCTGGACGGCGACAAGCAAGTGAGGGCTGCACTGGCGAATTTTAATCCCTGGCAGAGGATAAAGGAGTTCCTGGCTATGCAAGAGATCCTCTACGAAAAGACCGGGATGTTCTTGGATTCTTCTTACGTAGCACCGATGGGATCTGGTCTCCCAATTCGTTTGTACATCGCCGGTTCCGCGGCTTGTTATTTTAAGATCTCGAAAATGCTTAACGACGCTCGACTCTCCGATAAGGAATTTCAACTCACTGCTAATATCGCTTCCAGGTTCGTGCTCTTTCTGTATATGTATGTGTGTTTTTAATATTTTCAAAAATTGTTTTATAATAAATTCCAAGTTTATTTATGAGAAATATAAATAAAAATTCTTGAATGTGTGCGCACTTATTGCATGAGAAGATGTATTTGTCTTGTATCAGTAATATATGTTTATTTCACATTTTATAATATTTTAATCCCTATAATATACATAATAAATAATTTTTATTTTTTATTCTTTATTTTATTTAGTAGGACAATATCTGCTCTTTTCAGGAGAATAACTTTTGTTTCATTTTACGTTATTTTTCCTATTTTGATTTTTTTCATTATTAATTTCTAAAGTATCACATTCTATTTTTATTCTATCCTTTTTACAGTATGAGTGTCGATATGCTGAGCACAATGACGGTGGACGCTTTTTACAAATCCGCTGGGCTTAAGTTGCGAACGAACCTTTACTCTTCCGGAACTATGCAACTTCATCTGAATCTAAATAACACCCGTTTAGTGCACGTGAGTCTGGGTTTACCGAACCGCAAGATCGAGATGTTTTCGTTAGTCTCGGACGTCGCTCTCATCAAAAGCAACGGTGCCGAAATCCAGGAAAAATCGCTGGGTGTCCTAGTAGCCAATCAAAATCAAAAGAACTCGCGACATCGTGCAGTTGTACCCAAGAATATAATCAGCAATACCACCTGTAGCTGGGCCGCCTTGGATAGATTAATAGGTTTAAAGATGTGCACCGATTATCAATTTACAAATGTGACTAAGGATCCTAATGCGCCCTATTTCATTTTAAATGGTCTCACGCTCTTCAAAGTCTCCTTGATCAAAGCTGATCCAACCGCCAAGAATTACGTGTTGGAATATAGCTGGAACAAGACCCAGGTATAATCAAAGCTACGCATAATTTTTTATATAATACCTTCTTGTAATTTCTTTGTTTTCGATAATAATTAAATGTTAAAGCATGAGGCAGCAGATGCTTTTCATGGTTTCTTTAAATTTTCTTCTAGGAGTACAACACGTTTAAGTTAATGTTCGACACGCCTGGCTCCCAGGTGAACAGAGAGATAAGCGCTGTTATCACTTTTGACATAATAAATAATAACGTTACTGCTCTATTTCATTCGGCTGGTAATTCTCTGATTGCTAAGGGTTAGTGTTTTCTGAATGCATATCTAGTTTTCTCAAATAGTGATTGACGAAAATATTATAGTAATGTCTGTATATTTTCAGGTACATATAAACGTTCCGAAGATGAGACTTTTATAGACATTGGTTTTGATATTAATGGCACAAAGCATTTAGATGCCAGCTTGGGTTACTCGAGGAAGAAGTTCAATCACGGTTACACCTATCATCCTACAGCCCATCTAACTATTAACAGCGAACGTGTCGCTGCCATTTCAGGTATTTTGTCGCGCATTGCCTTAATAATTTAAGCACCCTGAAATTTTTCTCATAATTTTCATACGAATTGGAACACTTTTCAAAAATACTGAGAAAATGTACATCTTTTCTTAGAATTTTTCATATATGTGGATTCTGAAATATTCTAAGATTCGTATAAAAAAATCTGAGAAATTTTCTATAAAGTTATAAAATTATACAGAAATTCTGAAAAATTCTGAAAAATTATATGAAAAATTCTAAGAAAAATTTTATAATCCTTGATGAAAATTTTTCTTAGAATTTTTCATATAATTTTTCAGAATTATGTAAATTTCAGAATTTTTCAGAATTTCTGTATAATTTTATAACTTTGTAGAAAATTTCTCAGATTTTTTAAAATACAAATCTTAGAATATTTCAGAAACCACATATATGAAAAATTCTAAAAAAAATGTACATTTTCTCAGTATTTTTGAAAAGTGTTCCAATTCGTATAAAAATTATGAGAAAAATTTTTACCAAGGCAATTAAAATTTTATACTTAATTAATTCCTTTGAATACCTTCTTTCAGAAAAATAATTGAATTTTTCTTTTTAATTATCTTTAAACGCTTTTAATTATCTTTTATAAAGCTTTTAAAATTTTAATTATTATAACAATATAGTATAATAATATATTACATATTATATTATAAAAGAGTAAAAAAATTGAGAAATAAAATATTAAAAAAGTTGGAATCGCCAGGTGCCATTAGAAACGCGCAGAAGAACAATGTCTCCCAGTTCGACATAGACCTAACTTTTCAAACGAAGCGAGTCTGGAGTAAACTGGTCGGCTACATTGTTAAGCGAAATATCAGCCTGGCCGGCGATTTTCAGCTGGATTATCAGTTGCAACGTATGCCGAGGAAGGAAACTCTTCACTTGGAGATTTCGCTGTCCAATCGTTCGTCGAAGACGCTAACGCACAAGGCCGCCGAAATGAAGTTGCACTCCACCGCCTATCCACAACTCAACGCTGTAATAAGCGCCTGGTACCAACAAGCTCTCGGCCACTTGGAGCTCCACGCCGAGGTGAACTCCAATCCACATCTTAAGGACGACCGGCACAAGCTCACGGCGCAGCTCATTATTTCCTACTCGAAGATGTACTTTCAAAACCAAGGTACGAAGGTGACCGCGCTGATAGCCGTCACCAAACCCATTCAGAACTTGGACCTTAAGATGGGAGTCAATCACTACGTCCTTGGTGCCGAATCGAAAACTAGTTTGCTCATAGGATACGCGCCAGGTAAGATGCAAAGTTCACAATTATTTATATAGGTAAGCGAAATTCATTTGGCTATAGGAAAAATTCTAAAGATTCTGTATTTGCAGGCAAGGAGATCAGTCTGATCGTTAACGTCATCATGCCACGCGGTTTACTATTCTCTATGGAAGGTCATACAAACCTGACAATCCCGAACTTCAACTCGATGCTGATCGATGCGCGTATCAACGAGCGTTCGCGAAATGAGTACGATCTAGAGTTCGCCGGCACATGGTTCAGCGGTCACAACATGACCGCGCGCGGCGCTTACTCCGATCGATCGTCGGCGGTCATCGTCAATCATCATCTGAAGATGATCTTCAAATCACCGAGCTTTGTCAGTCCGATTCTGCTCAACTGCCACTTGTATCAAAATCACAGTGACCTCAAGATAAGTCTGTACGCCGAGCAACTGGACTACGATAAATACGCCTTCGTGCTGAACCATACGGTGCTGTCGGCGACCAGCCTGATGTCATATGTAGAAGCGAGGTACCGTGGCAATGTGTACTCGGCGATGACGAATGTCGACACCACGCGAGAGATTCGTGTAGAGCTACATCTGGACAAATGGCGGGACGTGCATCTGACTCTGAATGGTATCAACGAGGAGGATCGGCAAGAGTTAGCAGCAGAAATCAAGTGGGACGCTAATAGGGATCCCGCCTTGAAGCTAGGCACGATGTTGCAGTTGAACAGGGTGTATTTGATGGACGTAACTTCTCCCGGGATCAAACGAAGCGCGATGGTAATGTTGACCTATCCGGGTCGACTAGTAACCGGCTCTTGTGATCTAATTGTACGTAGTCCACACAGTTACTTGATGGATGTTATTCTGGACTGGGGTCCGGAAAACGCAATCAAGGCGTCAATCGGCACTGACTACGCCATGCATCCGGAAATAATGACTGTCAAGTTGGAATCGCAATTATTGACTCCTTTCGAAAACTGGAAGAAAACCGCCTTCAACGCGAAGTAAGCGCTTGGTATATAAATTATTTCACGTATACGTTAATAGAATATTTAAAATACTGTTAACAACAATTAAAAAAATGTAACGAAGTTAATTATAATAATAAAAATAATAATTTAACAATAGTTAGATGTTATAAAAAATATTATAATTCTATTTTCGCTCGTAGATATTTACAACTGCCAGACAAGATCTTAGCCAGCAGCAGTGCTCACTGGAAAGACTCTCAACATGTGATGGCGGAGTTTTACGCTAGTGCAAGCGAGCACAAGGATCTGAAGGAGTGGACAGCGAACTGCGGCTTGATCAGTACCGTTCACTCCAACTCATGGGTGACTGTGAATGTCACCCACAAAGTATTACGCTCGCAAACGGCGGATACACACATGTTAATTAAATACAACCCCGACAAGACAATCGATGCGCGCAGTGTCTGGCACCTGGACAAGCAATCAGACGACGTCTTCAATTTGACTGGCAATCTGCATTTGTATTCACCCCTGGCGAACTACCGAAAGAGCGAGCTCAAGTGCCAGTTGCGCCTTATGACCAATTGGAAGTTCTTTGGTGCTGCCAATCTTGATCTGGATAAACGCAAATACACCGGACAACTAATCGGCGATCTCGTACGCTGGAAAGAATCCAAGGTGGAGTTTAATGTTACGACGCCACTGGAGAAGTTTGCCTTTGTGCGTGGCAGATTCGGCCTGTCGGAGAGCAACCATCACGTAGTGGCGGAAATTGTCACACCGAACGGTCCTCTGGGCGTCGAGGGATTGTGCCAAATCTTTACTGCTGCTTATGACTTCAATGTCAAGCTTATGCTGGCAACGCCTATCGAAGTGCTACAGAAGGCGTTGGTGGTGGCCAAGTTGAATAGGCGCGAGGCCGACTTCAGGATTGGCTACAACAACATCACGGCGGGCTTCCTCGGCATTTGGCACTATCACAACATCACCGATTTCGATTACAGCTACATAGTGCTCACGCCTCTCGAGGGTCTGCAAGAGTGCGGCGTGATCACAAAGCTGATCGTAACGTACACGGAGCCCGAGGGTATGTTGAACGTAGACACAGAGTTCTCGGTGAGACTGGCGGATACCAAGCTCGGCATCAAGGCTAAGGGTGGACCGAAACCACCGCCCGTTAAAATTCCACTGAAACCGGGGATAAGGTCTACGAATGAATCTGAATCAACAGAAGAGGAGGAAGAGGACGAAGAAAACGAGGATAGTCTCTATTGGCGAGGGGAATTACAGGTAATTGTAATTCAAATAACAGAATTATGATTCGAAAATAGAAACTTAATTACAAAAATCTTTGTGATTTTAAAGATTTGAAATAGAAATTATAAATACTATTAATTAAAAAATTTGAATATATTAATTTATAGTTACAATATTAATTTTTTAAGTTACAAGGGAAATTAACATAAATTAATTAAAAATTAGAAGAATACATATTTATTCTTTCAATAGAAGTATAATTATTAATTTAATGTTATTGCTAATTAAACTATGTATACATTTGTTTATTTATAGATATGGCCTGCAATAATCCGAAATGTATTGGCAGAGTTGGATATCGATACTGAAGACTATACCTATAAGGTACTAGGCATAATACAATTGCCACCCAAAAAAATCGTCATAGAGGACAGCTTTACCATGGAAGATGTCTTTCATATAAAGAATGATCTACACATTGATCTAACGTTTGGCAGTATTAGAGAAATAACATCTTTATACTCGTTTCTCGTCGATATGGACACTCTCACCTATCTCATGGACATGAGCTTGAACGTCAGAAAAAATACTACGTGGTTCGAGGTAATATTTTTAATTTGGCGTATTATTTCATTCTTATAATTAACGGAACAAACTAACAAAGTGGGGCCGAAAATTTATTAAACACATAAAATTTTATACAGACTGGATTTCATGGTAATTATACGTATCAAGTCGGTAGGAATACCAATCGAAAGGCACATCTGGTGACATTGAACGTAAAGACACCTTTAGAATTACTCAAAACCTTCCATACTAACGCCATCATAGAGATTGAGGGCAATCTATACAGGAGTACACTTATTGTTCGTGGAGACCAATTGATCTTGGATATACTCGGAAATATAAAGGTGAATCTCGCATGATTTTTTAAATTTACAAATGAATATTTGCAAACGTCAAAATAAAAACAATTATATCCCTTTTTCGCGTAGCTAGAGCAAGCTTTGCTGGATGTGATGGTTTCGGGTGCGATTGATTCACCCATTATGAAAATACCGAAAACCACGATCGCGGCGAAAAAGGACTTTACCAGGGATAGGAAGCAAATTAAATTCAACGCAAGGATGGAAGAGCCAGTATCAAAACATGTAAAATATAGTCGATATTTATTTGTAATCTGATCAAAATACAAATATAATAATTATTTTTTATTAATTTTTTGGTTCATTTGATTTTTATAAAGATTAAATTACTTAATTAAATAGAATTAAATTAAAATCTAAGCCGTTACTACTTTTCTAGATGTCTTTTGAGTCCGCCTGGCAAGTAGACGAGCACCTCGTGAAAGTTTCCGCGAAGCTGGAAAGCTGGATAAAAGCTCTAAAATCGTTGGAGACTGATATTTTCTACAGCAACGCGATTCGCATAAATAATACCGCCAAATTAAACGTGCACGTAACGCATCTCGGCGACCGAGAGTATCAGCTGACTGGAAATTTAAACAATGGCAAAATCGATGCCGATCTACACACGCCGCTGTCAGAAAGATCCCATTTCCAGTTCCACGGTGATTTCAGACAGATCAATGAATCATTGTATGACGTCAGGGGAGAGTTGAAGAACGATCTACAAGCGAAATCTTACGACGTCAGCTCTGTCATCTTCATGCAAGATAACACTATCGTTTCGGTGGATGTGAAGGCCGAGCCGAAGAGCGCGAATACCGATCGAATCATTTTGAGATTAAAGAGGAAGAAATATGGGCTTCTACTGGATGTCGATGGCGGATCATTCAATGGTACCCTTGACGCAAACGTGCTCAACAATCTGAATTGGGATGTGAGAGCCCACACAAATATTCAAAAGGCTGATGAAGTGAGTACATATCAGCTGAGCACTTTTATGAACGTGCAGGTGAACGGCAATACCACTTTATATATTCATGCCGAGACACCCTGGAACGACAGCAGGAGCTTGACGGTAAAAGGCAATATGATGCTGACCAACACGAGTGGCGACATCCGGCTGGATCATCGACTGAACGATGATCGATTTCACGCAACCACAAGATGGAAGTTAATGTACATGGAAGACATGTTCGTGAGATTGATCACGGGATACGACACCACAGATTTGGGCAAGAAGGAGCTGTCCACTCATGTGTTATTCAAGAACCCCGGCCGATTATACAGGAACATCGACATAGGCTTCGATTTGGACATCGATCGAAAGGCGTGGGAGTTCGAAACAAACGCTACCATTGGTTTTCGCAATCAGCAGAATATCGACGCGGTGTTTGTCGTAAAGTTACCACCCCCGAACAATGACGATCATCGATTCCTGATCAGCTATCACACTAACAAGGATATACAGGATATTTCTTACGTCGTGGGCTACAACACTGTTCGGACGAAGAGTAATTACGCTTCGGATGGATCGGTTTGTATCTCTTTAATATATTATGAGCAATAAAATTAATTCACAGTAGCACAAACTTAAATAAATTGAATGTGAAATTTTAGATTCGAATGGCTACGCGTGACATTAACGGACACTTCCGGCTGACTTGGGGATTGTTGCCCATGCAATCCTTCAACAATCTCTTCAACATTACTTTTGACAAGAAAGAGATTGAACTCAAATATTCTATGTACACGCCTCTATTCCCGCAAGAAGAAACGGTCGTGCTCCTCTTTAATTACGACGCTAATTCCGCTGAGAAAAATTTGATTAACGCCGATCTTTTTTACCCTTCAAGACGGCAGATAGGAACCGCAAAGATATCTTATGAAAGTTTGATTAACGTTAATGGAACCGTTAACGCTTCGATATTTATGCAGGATTTATCATATGTTGGCTGTAATTTTGTTGTACTTACCACTCTGTAAGTGAGAATTTACTATATAATGGAAAAAATTGCAGAGAAAAGAATTAATTTTATCACATAATGTTCTAAAAATCAAAACTTGTCAATATTATTAATTATCAATACTTTTAAGAATTTTATTTGCTGCACAAAAGTGATATTCTAAGACATAAAAGAAATATTATTTATATAATCTTTTAAGAGTATTTCTTTTTCTTAATTTCTCTAATTATTTCTTTTTCTATATAGGAAACAGAATAAAAGATTCGCCGAGTTCTTTTGGCCTAAAAATACAGCTTTGTTGAATTCCGATTACAACTACCACAGTGAGCGATTGGATTCGAATCTGGAGGGCATCTTGCACATAGAAGTCCCTCTGAATGCTCGTCACATCGGTACTCTGAATTACGGCTACAAGAAACGTCCACAAGTTACTACTGGTCACTCGACCTTGATGTACAATAGTCAGCAGGTATTGCACGCTCAGTACAATTCAAAGAGCGAGTCCCGGGCGGGTTTCGACAAGGATCGCATTCAGATCACGGTGGAGAACATTTATAAGCCCATAGGCATCGTCTATGTGAATCAGTTTGAATACAGTGGTGGAAACGAGGGTACCAACTATCCTACTGTTGAGTTCAAACAAGTGAATATCTACCGATTGGACAACAGCTCAGCGTTCAACGTCGCCGGCGAGTCCAGAATCCGAACTACCCACACCGGCCAGAATATCCACTTGAAAGCAATGCACTCAAACAAGACGATCCAGTTGAAGACAGACTATCAAGTTCTGCCCGGCGAATTTGATCAAAACATCTGGCTGAGCCTGGCTGAGGATGCCTGGATGTCCTACCACGTAAACATCCTGAACAAGACTACCGAGGACATAGACAATCAATTTCTCATCCTTAATTTCGCTTACCCACGACGGAACTTCACTCTTGGCGGCTCCTATAGGATCACCAGCGATGAAGTAAATTCCGAAGCGAATTTACAGTGGGAACGTGACGATGAGAAATCGAGGAGTGTTGGTGCGGTCTTTGACTGGACAAACATCACTGATACAACAATGGAGAGTCAACAGCAAGCCATGCTGAGTTTTTATCACCCAACCTTCGAGAAGAACGTCACATTAAAAGGTATATTAATGAGAAAAGATTACAAGGATCTGTTGAACGTCGCTTTCACCGCGGATTATTCCAACGATGAGAACAAGTTATTGACGTTGTCCGCAATGTTGAGGGATGAGAGTGACGAATCGAACAAAAAGTATCTCTACAAGATAGCCGGCAAGCACATTAATACTAAATTGGATCTCGATATCGAAGGATTCGTTCATAGACAAGGATACATGCTGCTCGAAACGGTAAACCACGCTCGATACACACGCGGTTACATGCCGAGTGAAATTGGGGAATTAATCGGTCGATTCGACCGGAGATCGAGGGAAATAATCTACCGACGAGTGAACAATGACGCAGTCAAATATTTCGCGATCGGTTATTATTCTACGCCTTCTCAATACATCGTAAATGGTAGCGTTATCAATACACCGGAACTCAACGCCACCGGCGTTTTCTTCTTGGATCCGGATGAGAAACTCACTTGGATGATGGTCAATTACACACCTGGTAAATATTAATTAATAAAATAGGAATTTTTAATGAAATTGGTATATCGAAGCGAGATATTAAAAATTGATAAGATCAAAATAAATATTTAAAATATTGAAAAAATAGGAAATTTTTAAGTATGTGTATATGTGTCTTTTGTTTTATTCTAATTTATAAAAAGCTTAGAAATATCTAAAATAAATTTTATAGATTTTTTATATTGTTTATGTTTTTTATGTCACAAATTATTTTAAAATAAAAAATAAAATTGAAAGAATTTTATCTTCAACTTTTCTTCGATCTTTTCAGTTGACTTATTTTCAATATTTTCCGTTTCGCAGATGCGATAGTGAGTTTAAGAATGCACGGCAACATTCCGGATGCTCGAAACGCCATATTCAACATTTGGAGAACCTACGATGACGATTTAACAATCTCGGACGTTTCTTTTTACTTGAAGCTAAACCACTCGAGGCTCGTTACTTCAACTTTGCGATGGCGGCCAGAACTCAAGAGCGATATTATTGTAAGATGAGACATCTACTTAATGTAATTTCAATGTAATTAACAGTAATTATCTTACAACTGTTGATAGACCACTGTAAAAACGACCTTCAACGAAATGTACGAAGGCATGGACAACGATATCGATTATTGGAAGCATTATATAAAGAACGAAGTAAGAAGTGCCGTCTTGGATATGTGGGAGAACGCTGAGGAGGACATCTCAGGATTCCTTGACGATTGGAAGTAAGTACTAAAAATCTGTATTTAATATATGTATAATATTATATCAAACATGTTATACAAAAAATATTAATAAAACATAAATGATATAAATAAAAGTAATAATAAATAAATTATCGTATCGTATGTAATATAATAGAAGAGATATTAAAATATAGAATAATTATTTATATTTAATATTATGATGTATGAATTGCACAATATTATATATATCTATATAATTTTTTTTTCTCTATTCTTTTCAGTGATTTGAAATTTCTCGAGCATGACTTTGGAGATCTCAAACTATATCTGAACGATTCCTATAACGCGAATGACTTTTACATCAAAGATATCATCAGTTTCGGTATATACGTCATTGACGAACTCTCTCTGCGAAGTCACATTGAATCCCTTCCTAATATCCTGAATGAAATCTGGGAGATAATGGGCGAGTCTGGCGAAGCTTTGCGAAATTCGTTGCTTTGGTTAATCGAGACCATTAAGAATGCTTACAACAAAGTGTCCGAGATTATGGTCGCTGTGCTGAGAGGCGACTCGTTGTCACAGGCGGCGAATATAATCGAGAAGCTAATCGAGAAATACGATATATTTATCAAAGATTTGCACGTATCCTTCATCAAGTACATTGAGAATCTCTGGGTCACGATTTTCTCGTCCATCTCGGAGCAATGGTATCGCTTCTTGAAATTAATGGAACCTCTATTCATTCGCTTTATTCATTATCTCGATACGCTCGTCTGGAAAGCGAGCAAGGAGATGCTGGACTTCTTATACGATCGTAAGAAGGAGATTATCACGTCGCCGTACTTTGACCGCTTCACAAATTTCACCCATGACATTGACAAGGTTTACCGCGATATTAAAGCAAACGATATAGTGACCAACGTGCACAAATACTCGGGTTTGATAATACAGTTCGTGAAGGAACGCTACTTCGCCTTCGTGCCATTCGGCAAGGAATTGAAGGACGTCGTGGACGAGATCGTGTTGGAGTTGAAGGAGCTTCGAAAGCTGCCGTCGGTCAACTACGCCATGGAGAAATTCAACCAGCTATATGATAGAATCAGTTACTTCTGCGAGTACTTCGAGGTCAAGTTCAGGATAGAGGGTTTCATCCGGCTGGTACATTCCAAGATGATGGACATCAGTCAGACGGCGTTACAAGCCGAGAGTCGTTACAGGGAAGCCAAGACCATGTTCATCTTCGATCCTAATGAGGGCCTGATGTGCCTGGAACAGAAATTACCCATGTCCTGGCACGCCTTCAATCAGACGCCCGAGTTCCATGAGATACCGGAGATCAGAGCGATCGCGGACGTCAAAACGTACTTCGTCACCTCGAACACTACCTTCTGGAGTCTTTATTATCAGTACAAGCCATACTCGGAGCTGTCGAACTGGTTACCGCCGTTCAAAGGTTGTCTCGTAGCCACGAAAGTTCAACAATATTCGAGTTCAATCCAATATCAATGTTGATCGAATTTTGATCAAATAAATCACTCTTAACAAACAATTCGTATCGTTTCAGCGCAAGCCATGATTATCGGCTCCGAACATTATATTACTTTCGATGGACGTTACTTTGACTTCGCGGGAAATTGTACCTATTTGTTAGCGAAGGATTTCGTGCATGATACTTTCGCAGTTTTGGTGAAATATGATCGACAAGACGAGGGAATTACCCACAAGATTATAGTGTTAATCGGAAGCAATGCTGTTGAACTGGACCTCTTCAACGATGTCAGTAGAATTTATTATTGCATGATAAAAATGAAATTAAAATTTCAATCAGTTTCGACAAAAATTATTTTATACTTATAACTATCATATTACTTTTAAAAAGGTATTTGTTTCGAACACTAGTAGATTTTTCAAATTTATGAAGGCAAAAATAAAATAGATAATGAGATTTAAAAAGAAATCGAAAAAAAGAATTTTATTCTTTCAATCTTGTTTTTAAAATAGCTTGCCATAATACATAGAAAATACAAATAATAAAATATCCATAAAGTCTATAATTTTATTTTAATAACAAAATCAATTATTTTAATAATAATATAAAATAATTAATGATAATTAAATCAAGTGCTATGTGTTATTCAGACGATGAAGCTGATCTCCCAGAAATCAGCGGATACCACGAGTAATCTGCAGCTGCCGATTGAATTGGACAACAGCACGTACGTCTACCAAGTGGAGAACGTGGTGATGGTAGAGCGCAAGCACAACCAATTTCGATTGGAGTGTAATCTCAAATTCAACCTGTGCACCTTGGAATTATCAGGCTGGTATTACGGGAAGACGGCTGGTCTTCTCGGCACGATGAGCAACGAGCAATTTGACGACACCCTAGGATCAAACAAGTTGTTCCTAAAAGACACCGGCAGCTTCGCTCATAGCTGGTCCGTCGACGAGAACTGCGCTGACACGGAGAATCACGCCAGTAGGGTTCAGCAGCAGGACAACGCGGTATCCACGTTCTGCGACGAGCTCTTCGTGAACAAGAGCTCGGAGTTCGGCGTTTGTTTCGGCGTGGTTGACCCAACCGAGTACGTCGACATGTGCCTGAATAGCCTTTCCGAGGCTGAGGCGTGCACGGTGGCAATGTCGTACATGCAGATGTGCATGTTCCGCGACACTTATCTGCGAATACCCGACCGGTGTACCACGTGCACCATGATGGACGGAAGCCAAGTAGCCGAGGGTCGTTTCAAGCGATTGGAAGGCGATAAAATACCGCGATCGGCCGACATTGTGTTTATCGTCGAAGCGAAGAGCTGCAATCGCGACATGAAGCTGAACAGCAGCATGGAGTTACTGATCACGCAACTCAGTAAGGAGTTGAACGACCAAGGTCTCACGGGCAACCGATGGTCCTTGGTAGTGTTCGGCGGTGACGGGGTGCACGACAGGCCTAGAAGTATCATCCTCGATGGACAGATCTTCACGAAGAACGTGGCGCGCTTTGTCGATTACTTCGACTACATACCGATCGGCAGCGGCAGTCAGGACATCTTCGCCGCGATCGGCTTCTCTTCGCGGCTCGTCTTCAGAGCCGGTGTGTCGAAAACCTTCATACTGATGCCGTGCTCGCATTGCGAACCGGAGAACCAAACGGTAATCCTAACTCTAACAACAAGTTTTATAAGATTTAAATAATTCTCGAATTCTTGTCTAATTAATCTTTCGTTTCAGCTCGAGTATTCCGTGTTACACCAAGTACTACTGGAGCACGATATCACTCTGCACATATTGATGGACGGCGACTTCCAGTTCGAGAAGGAGAAGATCAGCAAGATTTTCTACGGCTTGGACGCGACCAAGTCGTACACGAAGAAGGACTCCCGCGACCTGATCGGCGACGTGGATCTGAGGAGGCAGGTTAAGCTCTCCAAGAACGTACTGGGCTATTGTACGCCGTTGTCCCTGGAGACAAACGGTACGATATTCAGCGGGGACAAGCTGCGTCTCGAGAAGTCGGCTTTGATCAAGAAGTTTGCGAGCGTCTTTTCGAAGAGGATCGCTCTTACAGCCGAGCCGAATAAATGTCAGTTCTGCGAGTGTACCGCCGATAATAACGGCGTCACGCAGATGGAATGCATGCCGTGTATATATCCAACGCCTGTGCACGTCGATTATGTCAGTGTACGTACCCCATGATCTATCAGAAGCGTTGAACAAAAAATGTTTGAAAAAGAGATACTAAAAAATATCTTTGCGATACCATGTAGGCATTTGTCATCGTCTGGAGAGCATATCTAATTGAACTATCTCGTTATTATATTACAGGAAACCTTCAATCTCAACGAGTCGCTCTCGATGATGCCGCCATTGGATGATATAGATTATGGCCAAATCGATATAGAGGACGACTGAAATACAACTAAAAAATTGTCACAGCTAGTAATACTAGATGCTAGATAACTCGCTGGTATTAGCCGTATTTATTTATAATATACCTTATAGGTAAAATATACCTACCTCCCTTTTTCCTTTGTCTTACAATAAATTGGCACATTGAATCTGGTTCGCATTAAGAATATCCATTGAAAGCGTATAGAAAATATGAGTTCGCACAGAACTGTGTGCATTATTATTAAATGACAATTGGAAGTCTGGTACCAAATAGATACTATAATTCATATTCTACGCCGCAATTCTTTTACATATCACAATTATAAGATATGTCCATGACATATAGCAAATCATATTTTAATATATCAAAATAAAAGATATAGTTACGCTATATAAAGTGAAATATAATATCAAGATGTCGTTTCAATATTATTAAGATGTAAATGTTAGTTCTAAAACTAAATTTATGATAATTGTTGGGATATGAATAGGAATATATAGGAAACGGCATAATCACCATATAAAAACACAACACAAGATCGATATATAAAACTTTCCTGTCCATATATATTATCTGTATATAATATGTCTCTCTCTAAGACTTATTATATATATAAAAATTTAATGCAAACCGGGAAATGGCAATTGATTCGCGTTACATTCTCCGCGTCTTGAAACGAATTTACAATTTATTCCAGAGCGGAACATGGCGAGTATATCTAAACATCCCCCTTCACAAAATCCTTCAATGTAACAAAGGAATAAACTCTATAACGCACATAAGGTAATCGAGAAAACTTAATAGCCGACGCGGGAACGAAACGTAGGAGACCGCATGTTCCGGAAACTTTCGATATGGCCGTGATATACTGAACGTCACAGTGTATATAGTGACGGCGAGACGGAAGAGGAGAACCGGCGGTAACACGGTAGCGCTCGGCCTCTTGGTTTGGCCACTATTCATAATAACATCAACCCAATCCGTCTAAAAGCGGTCACCTGGTCGTTGTGTCATGAGCCTGCAGGTGATTTGGCGCGTCGGCGAACGTGAACTTTAATTTGTATGCCTCGGCCACTAATACACCTATCTCCGAGTCCGTCCAGTTTTGCGTGGGCAGGTTTTGTAGCATTAACATCAGCCCCTGCAATTATTCAGGAATGACAACCGATCGAAATTTATCTATAAAGTTGTAGCATAGAGCTGACAGATGGATTACTTGAAAATCAGGTTGCAAGAGCAAGTGTCGCCTCCAACGAAGAAGGAAGGCCGCGCATACGTAAAGCTGAAACGAGGCGAATCTGTCAGACTCCGCCAGATACGTATCCCACAGTCGGATAGTGCAGTGAAGCGGGATTTCTCTGGTTAGCAGGTTGTTCATCCACCGAAAAGAGAATTGTAGATAATCCACCCCGTGCTGATGCAAATGTTGATGTAACGGCGCTGAAAGCGTTACAATAAAGCATTTAAAGAAAAGAAAAAATGGACGAACATTTTAGACTTATTGTTAGTTCGTAACAGGATATTCACCATCAATCCTCTGTATCAGCTCCTTCAACTGGTTCACTTTATGTTGGATCCCCAATTGAGCAAATATGTAGTTGTCCTGTATACCGTCCAAAAATTTCGATAGGCACCAAAAGCTGTCCGCCTCGATAATGTCGCGCTGTTCCTTCGATAACGATGCCACGTCGTAATTTTCCAGATCTTGCCAGGCTTGTATCGGCACCGCTTCTTGCAGAAAGACCAAGAAGAAGGGTGTCACGAGGTCATTCATACCCTGCAACAATGGATATACAGATTAATGATACACCAATTTTGACGCTTTGTCGCGTAATGAGATAGATAAAAGACAATTCCACGCTAAATACCTGCACATAACCAGACGCGGGATGCCTGATCGCCCAAATGTACAATATTCTCTCGAATATCAGTTGTACTGTCGTCTGCTGAAACAGCGAGATGAGCGGTGACATTCTAGGAATATCGATATGAATCTGACGATACGTGTCCTGAAAGCCCTCGTCCCGCTCGACGTCGTAATACTGCTTCACCAAGTTCCAATAGTCCAATCGTTTGCGTTCCAATGCAGGCTGTCTACGTTCTAGATTAGCCGGCAAGTATTCCTACAATGCCACGAACGCAATCGCTTAACGTTTCGCGATAGCGTTCTATCATGCTCGATAATGCGTTTACCTTCTCTACTTACAGACAATAATCGCCAAGTGACAGAACGCAATTTGGCAGGCACGCCCGACCACGATAGCTGCCTTAATTCATCTAGATTCAGCACGGACGCTTCCAAAAGTAATTGAAACTTGTCCACTTTGCTCTCGCCATCTGAACAGATTTACAAGCGGTTCTTAAATTCTATAGGATTCTTAAGGGTTGCTGCTAGACGTATAATGAACACACAGATACATACCCTGTTCCTTAGAAGGTATAAAAAATTTATTAGGAGCATTTGTCTGCCTCAGCAGCTGTGGTCTACCGGGAAATTGTGTCGGCTTGTGTTGGGGTGATACGCTGTGCTTCAAAATCAAATCTGCATCTTCGCTGGAGTGCTGGCTATTAATTATCTGCGAGTGCAGATTCACATTGCGCAGATGCAATGGCTGCACCGCCAGCCTCTGAAGGGCCTCCGCCTTCTTCTCCTCGGGGATAATTTCCTGTTGGCCGCCCTTGGCGTTCGCCTGGGGTAGCTGTGAACACTTGTTGCCAGATCTATGACTATTGATAACACTAAGGGCCGCCGAGTGGCTGACTCTCTTCGATATCTTTACATCCGAGACTGTACAGAATTCATCATCTCCCGAATCCCATGCATCATCCACGCTCTCCTGAAAGTCTTGAAAGGAAGTGGAGCCTCCACTTCCACCTGTACTGCCGCTGCTATTAGCAATACCGGTAAGGTTGCCGGACCCAATCGCCGTGGGATTAAACTTGCCGTGCCTAACGTCCTGCTTCAGGCTTGGCCTTCGAACAGATTTCAATTAGTAAGGTAATCTGCGTATACAAAACTCTAACTATATGGAAAGCAAAATCGTAAAGAGGTACACACCTTCCTGGTACAGCCCGTGTATTTTTCTTCCAGAAAGACTGATGGGTCGAGATGGCTTGATGGTGGTAACCTTGATTTTCCATGGCAGAGGGAGCTAACCAAGTTAGCTCGCACCTGGTAGTCTTTCAATGCAGTTACCGCAGCACGGATCGTTCCTCATACCCTCGCAACGATCTTGTAGAGATCTACAAGAACAAAGAGTGCTCCTTTATAGCGTCATCGTTGCATCACAATTTGCGTAAGAGATGCATGTAATTATATGTATAAATTTAATGTTATATCTCTCAACTATTATTCTCCAACACGGGCGTTGAAACTACAAATTTAGTATTCCTGAGAGGTCAGAGTAACACGAATATTTTATATTGGCTTTGCCAGACTTGTACACACGTGATATCAAGCGTCAACATCGAGCGAGGCTGTCAACGCCTAAACATCTACAACGATGGAAGGGATGGGGAAAAGTGGAACGGAAGGAGAGGACGGATTCCCCGGAATAACAAACGCATCGTCGTAACATATGATCCCCCAGTGCACCGACGACGACGCGCCCAACTCCGACGCGTCGCGGCTCGTTCCAGCAATCGGATCACACGGATGCACTCCGCGACGTCGACGGAGACACACGTCTACGTGCTGCACAGCGGGAGTCTCGTCGTGAGTCGTGACGCTGGCCCGTTTGCTTCGCGGACGAGCGAGTAGGTTATGTTGCGTAAGCCGCGTCAGAATCGGCCGCGCGGGCCGTGGCCGTTGGAAAAGGGAGAAAAGAGAAGGAGGGTGCAACGAGACGAGGAAAAGCGTTCCTACATCTCCCGTCTGTAGTTGTACAGTCGACGTAGCGACGATCCCGCGGGGTGCACCGGAGCCAGCGGTCTAGTTTTCGGGCTGGCCGTCGGTACCGCGGCGTCGCGACGACGACGTCGTCCGTCGTCGTCGGCGTCGTCGTTTCCGTTGTCACGATAGATCGCGATCTTGTCGGACGCGATCGCCGCGTTTCTCTCTTTCTCTCTTTGTCTCCTTCGCGCGCGCGCGCGTCCAGGACGCTCCCGACGACGCCGCGATCGGAGCGGCGACTCTACTCGCTAGATTATAGATAGTCGCTCGGGCCGAGTAAGTACGCGATCTTGACGTGCGATCGTTCGAGTCACGCGAGCGCTACCGCCATGAGCCGCAGCTTCTCCTCGTATCGCGCTTCCCGTGCCATTATCAGCCGCGACGTTTTAGCCCGAAACGAGCACACGTCCGAAAGCGAGAGAGAGAGAGAGAGAGAGAGAGGGAGAGAGAGAGAGAGAGAGAGAAAACAGTATAAGAAAAGACGTGCAGGAGGCATTTGTCTCATTTACTACGTTTACGCGAGGCGTTACTTCTGTAGTAACTTACTCAAATTATCGTAACTTACGATAATTCACTTCGCGTAAACGGGGTTGAACCCGTTTACGCGGAGTGAATTATCAATAATTTGAGTAAGTTACTACAGAAGTAACACTCGCGTAAACGTAGTAATATTGTCAACCCGTGGGCCGTGGTTTATCTCTCTCGGAGTCTCTCTCTCGCGTATCGATGTCTACGTAAAGATATGAGCTCTCGATTTGAAACGCAAATGATCCAATCTGTCGACAGCAGACTTCTACTACGTTTACGCGAGGCGTTACTTCTGTAGTAACTTACTCAAATGATCGTAACTTACGATAATTCACTCCGCGTAAACGGGTTCAACTCGTTTACGCGGAGTGAATTATCGATAATTTGAGTAAGTTACTACAGAAGTAACACTCGCGTAAACGTAGTATTCGTCCGCTACAAATTTCCTAGCGAAAATGTAATATAGAGTCTGTTAAGAATAATGTTATGAATCTGCTAAAAATGTTGTGAATCTGCAGCAGTGCGGAATACGATGACAGATCGATTGCAAAAACCAAGCAGAATCTACTATCCCATGTAGCACAGCAGCGCGTGCAAAGCGCTTTGAAAGCGCTTTTGAGAATGCACCTCCCAAAACCGCTGTCAGTTACGCACTTTTTTGACAGGTGGCTATTTTGATGGATTTTGATTCACAGTGTGCCAAAAATGATTTCTAAGACTAAAACGTTGCTTGAAAACATGTAATTTACTTTGAAAAACACTTAAAACACTTTCGTAAATCATGCGCGTAAAAAGCGCTTCGAAAGCGCTGTTGAGAATGCATGTTCTAAAATTGCTGTAAAAATGTTCAATTTGCGTATAAAACACCTACAACTTTCAAATCTTTTAGAAATCATTTTTGACTCGCATGAGAAAACCATGACTCGCCCTCGTGTCTTTTTGTAGTGGAGAGGTAAAAAAAATTATGCAGTTTATAACATGCAATTACATATTTTTATAGTATTTTTATAATATTTTATATACTGTCTCTTATACACATCTAGATGTGTATAAGAGACAGGAGAGAGAGAGAGAGAGAGAGAGAGAGAGAGAGAGAGAGAGAGAAAACAGTATAAGAGAGAAAGAGATATTACCTGTCTCTTATACACATCTAGATGTGTATAAGAGACAGACATGGGTACTGTTTCGTAGCCCCACATTTAAATGATGTAAATTCCATTCAATTAAAAAATGGCAGATTCTACTCGATTTCTGCTGCAAATCTGTTGTCAGATCATGTCGACAATCCATAATGCGGATGCAGTTGACGATATCTGCTCGAATCTGCTGGCAAACCATGCTATAGTACATCGCTTTTATTTTGTATGTATCTCGTGTAAGAGCTCAAACTTAAGCATTTTTAATCGCTGATTGAGAAATATCTTACAGATCTCGAGTGTTTTTCCGATGCATTAGCTCATGAATCATTTCCGCAAAGATTAAGTGCAATATCAATCGTCTGCTACACGTGTACATATTGCGTAACAATTTTAACGTGCATTACGTATTCTATGCTAAGAATATATATATATATATATATATATATATATATATATATATATATGATATGTGGGTAAACGACTATAAGTCAGAATTTTGCAAAAATGAGTCAAAATTATAGCTACAGGTATTTTTATAAACTCTAATGGTTCAAATATAGTATAGTAACACATTTCTGTCAAATTACCATATTATATTAGAATTATTTTATGCAGTATAACTACAAAAAGACCGTGTTATTTTTAGTGGGCAGTATAATTTGATCTGTACTGTATAACACAACATAAGTAAATATCTCTGTTTAGTTTTATCCCCGGTATTATTGTTAGGGCATTGCCGTAAAATTAAAAAAATGTCAACGCTAAAATTTAAAACGTGATTTTCTCGAATTACTGAATCTCGACTTATACTTGTTTGCTCTCTCGCATCATAGATATCATTTTCTTTCTCAAAGCATTTGCGTATCGACAATCGAAATTCGCCAAATGTTTTGTCGGAATGACAGCCACGTGAGATGAGAGCGAGCGAGAAGATGGAATAAAAGTGTGATGAACGATCTGTTCAAACGATAAATATTTATCGTATATTTTCATCTCCAAGAATCTCAATTAATGCGCGGATTTATATAATATGCAATCGAAATGCGTAATGCGAAGGACGTAAAATCGGAATTAATTTGCACATTCGAGGCAGGCTGTAATTATAATTGCATTATACTTAATAATGCAGCGTATACGTTGTACTTTAATGTATTTAGGCGGTTAATCATACAATAATTGGAATAGCTCGTTACGAAATCGCGATGATTCCCGTTTATTTAGAATCGTACGACCTCGATACGGCTCGTTGTTACAAGTTTTAGCTTTAACCGTCTTTTCTAACGCTCAACAAAGAATATTTTGTAATTGTACTTGTTGAATCGATCATAGGCTTAACTTTTATTTCTTCTGCGATAGCAAAAAAGTCCATGATCAAACGGCTTGTTATGTTTTCCTCCAAATTTCTTTCTCCTTTTTTTTGCAGAAATACACACCATTTACTACGTTTACGCGAGGCGTTACTTCTGTAGTAAATTACTCAAATTATCGTAACTTACGATAATTTGAGTAAGTTACTACAGAAGTAACACTCGCGTAAACGTAGTATCAGAGTGAATTATCGATAATTTGAGTAAGTTACTACAGAAGTAACACTCGCGTAAACGTAGTAATTGACTTGCAAATTCGTCGCGTAAAAAGTTCAGCCGCCTGTTTTTGATATCGGATCGGCTTTTTTAATTTGCTATTGGAATCTGGATTTATTGATTAATCTCGAAGTATTGTGTCTGGATTTGTCGATCTAAAGTCTATTTGAGGTATATAGGGTATATCTCTGATTCTATTTAAACGCAGTCTCTTGACTCAACTCTTTTGTGTTTTCCTTAGAGTCCATAGGACGTGTTTGATGTGAACTTAATCGCCTTAGGGGAGATAATTTTCCGACCGATTTTCCGTCGTTATCTCTATAGCTTTCTGCACTCGAAACAATTTCTCACACTCGAATATCTTCTCCCGATATGAAGTAATTTGCGAGATAAGAATTATTTGAAGAAAGGACATTTATGACGCAGTAAGATAGATAACAGAAAATTTTCTGCGGACGCAAATGGATGGGGTCGTAACATATGTGATTTATTATTATACTTTCTACATATACTTAAGAAATCTGAAGAAATCCAATGTTTCTTTAGTCTCCGATTAGTTTAGCTTCTTCTTCTTCAAGCTCGTTCCAACATCATTAGGAACGAGCTTGAAGACAAAAATTAAATTTTTTAGGACAAAAGGGATGACAAATAATCAAATTCTTCTTAAAAACCCGAACTTTGCACCCTTCTTCCCTTTAGAAAGTCTTTGACGTTGAATATTAAACATTGATTTTATTGTTTTTTTTTTTTGTAAATCTTCGTCTCGCAACGCACGTGATTCAAACGTGCGTCAATGATCATTAAGTCCGAGCATCGATGCGTATCTAGATAAGAAGGAAACGCGTCGTCGGGGAATGAAAGCGTCAAATCTTAATCAAACGATCAGTTTTTATTTCCACGTTGAGCAGAAATTCTCTATCCATGTCGCACATTTCCAGACAACTCCGAGCGCGTCATCATTTTCCTCTAATCTAATCCGATCGTCGGGATCGTCGTTGTTACGAGTTACGAGTCTGCACCGGGATTCTCTAACTCGTTATGCCGTATAACGACAGTTATAACGACAGTCGCGCAGCTTTTTTACATGTAGAAAAGCTGCGCGACTGTCGTTATAACCGTCGTTATACGGCATAACGAGTTAGAGAATCCCGCTACGGCCGCTACTGGCCGGCCGCGGCCGCGGGTGGTCACGTGCCGTCGCCGCCGGCGGCCGGTGACGGTGACGGTGACGGGCCCATCGCATCGCACTCGCCTCGCCGAGTCGCCGTCGCTCATCCGCTCATCCGCTCATCGTCGGCCGTCAGTGCCGTCAGTGGTGCACGCGACGCGCTCGTCGTCGTTACTCGGTGTTCCTCTGCGTTGCTCGGTAATCGGCCGGCTTCACCTTCACGCGGCTCGGGGGCGACCGCGCCGCGTTTTTCACGCGCGCATGCGATCATTGCGATCGGCCGCGGATCGGTTCGTCGATTTCATCCGCGCGACGTCCCCCAATATGATCCCCGAGGGCTTATTCCGCGGATGACGACGGCGAGTTGAGCTTCACGGTGCAGCGCCGCCAGCGCCCGCCTGCTCTACTCCAAGTCCACTCCGGAGCGGAGTTCGGCCTCTACCCCGTTACCGTTTCGCGGCGCGGCGCCGCGCCGCGCCAATCGATTTTCACCGCTGCCGCCGCGCCGCCGCCACGTCCACCCGCGCTCTGCGCCCACGGCCCAACGCCTATCGCTCGCCTCGTTTTTAACGAGGCAGCCGGGCAGGCAAAGGCGGGAATGCACGCACGCATTTGTGCTCTATTTTCGGATGAATTATTGATAGAGATCGACCCGCCGTGATTACGCACCGAGCCGAGGGAGATCGCGGGAAATCGGACAAAGATCGGGAAAGAGGGTTACTGCCGTCGTCCTCGCGGCTCGCCCTCGGCCGTGTTCCGAGATAATTAACCCGTTATCTCGGAAACGTCAAGTTCGACGTAGTCACGTAGTCACGCCCGCGCCGTCTAGTTCGACGCTGCCCGAACCGAAGTTGTCTGCTTTCCGAAGTCCGGCAGAATACCCGTTCCGCTGGAGCCGCGCACCGTCGGCGTCGCGTCAAAGTCGCGCGATACGGATAGACGAGAATAAAGACATATATATATCTGTTAAGGTTAACGTGGTAACGTTTGTTATTAGAGAGTTTTTGCAATACCGTCTTTTAGATACGGTGAACGCTAAAATCACGTTATTGGGTCGACCCAATAACGTGATTTTAGCGTTCACCGTATCTAAAAGACGGTATTGCAAAAACTCTCTATTGCGAATAAGTAATAATAACCGGTTGTGTAACGTATTATTTATTTTCTCATGAAATTGGCATTTTAAACTGGTCGTCTCGTGATGCGCGATCTCGCCAAAAGTTTATTGTTGTCTCGTACGATATGTAGGTAGGATTGAAGGAAATGTCAAACGTTGTCCCTGATGAAATTCTCCAAAATTGGCCATTCCATCCTCCGAAGATCAGACATAAATGTATAAAAATGTTTGCCTTATTTATAAGGAAATTTATTCTTTATCGCGACGACGTGATTAAGCAATCTTGTTTTTCCGCGATGCAAATGACGCGTGCGAAAGAAGTTGTGAGGTTTCGTCCCTCTCTCTCTTTGAATCATACAATATTTAATCATATCTCGAGTCGCCTGTTAATTCCCAGCGCGACGTATATGCAATTGTAAAATGGAAATCGCGTCGTCCCGGAAGAGGGGGAAAAAACTTTTCCCGCGACCTATCGATCTCTATTTGTTTCCATTGTTTCTTCGCGAGGAGACGCGATCTTATCTTCTTATCTGCCGCGATGTTATCGAGGCGCGAGGAAGAAGCGATCGCCCTCAGCCTTGAGAATCGTTGATAAGGCGATTTTTACCGGACGCTCTTCTGCCGTCGCGCATTCTGCGTCCGCGTCCGCGAGATTCGCGAGTGCGCGCGCTTTCTCCGTCCTCCTCGGTCCTCCCCCCGCTCCTCCTCCTCCTCCTCCTCCTCCTCCTCCTCCTTCTCCTCTCCTCACCGCTGTGCGCGGGTTTAGGAAATGTAGGTCTAGCCTGCCTATACTTTCTTCGTGGCAGTCTACTTTCCACGTGCGGAAGGTCCGAAATCGCTCCTCGCCGGCCGTCCCGGAGACGATTTCGTCGAGGCCACCTCGCGATCCAGAGCCGTCATCTCCTTCGTGCGAGTTTCCCCACGTCCCGAAACGACCTGCCTCGCGAGACCGGCCTTGCCGCGCCAGGGTGCAACAAGGAAAGGGCCTCCGTTTACGAGAGATTACATCCTTTCGCCAAAACCGCGAGGATCGGAACAATCCACGGCCAGAGGTGGAACGTGAGCGTAAAGTGTCGTTCGTCTCCTCGTCTTCTCGTCTTCTCTTCGTCGCTGTCGGGAAACCGTTTTGAACTCCGCGTGGGAGATTTTGTAAAAAAAAAATATATTAATGGTTTCTTCTTGATGCGCTTCGTCGCGCTTTTGTCGCGAGTTTCTCGCTCCCTTAACGCCTGCGGGGCTTCGTCGTAGCCCCCTTTCGATCGCGGCGCGGCGCGGCGCGGCGCGGCCGAGTGAAATTGGTGAACAGCACCTTCCCGAGGAGGGAGAGCATGCAGCGGGGAATAAGAAAGTTAAATTGTTTATCGCGCTGGAATTGAAACAAACTCCCGTCCAAAGCGCTTCGATTTCTTTACAATACGACAATAATTCCCGTGGCGTCAAAAGCAAATCAAACACCCGTCATATGCATGGCAACGTCTATTTATTAATAATACCTATTTCTTTTGTTAAATATCGAGTAGATTAAAGCGACAAATAGATTTAAACGAATTTGAAATTTCAAGTATTGTAGTATAGGGAATATCGCGCGGTGACAAGGGCTCCGTTTTGCGTAAACGAATCGCGCGATTGTGCAATGCGGGCAACTGCATTTCTTTTTGCGCCCGTCCCGTTTCCCTTATCGTCCGCAATCATCCGTATAATTACATTGTTATTTGCTCGCCAATTACCGGATAATATCACTTTTATCTTAGCACCATTAGATTAAGGCGGCGTTTTGCGCGTTTTTCTCGAATGCCATAAGCGTCGCGTTTGTGAAAGAATTAATTTTCCACGTTCTTTGCGAAATAGATTTCTGACAAAGTTTACCCTCCATCCCGGGCGTTTACGTTATCAGCTGATTATATTATCGGTGTCCCAAGTCCGAGTCGAGCCGATAAAACCGGAAATTATTTTTCCGCAGGTGTACGATACTGCTTGGCGGATTATTAACTTCGTGACTTTCTAAATGTAATTTAAAATCGATTTGCAACTTTCTAAATGTAACATTTTTCACTAAGTGTTTTCATTAACTTCATTCTGACTCGTTTCTCTTAATGTAAAACTAGCGTGTCGAACACGTTTCTGTAATGTTTTAAACAGTTGAATAATTTTCAATATATAATCTAACGTAGCTTATAAAAATAAATTAGATTATATATGTGTTGAATAAATAAATATATATATATATATTGTTATAAGCTACGTTAGATTACATATTGAAAATTTGTAACTATTATATACTATTTATTATACTATTTTAAAACATTATAGAAACGTGTTCGACACGCTAGTTTTACATTAGAGGAACGAGTCAGAATGATTTTCTCTTTTGTGTATATGTATATAAGAGAGAAAATCACCTTTACAAAATTATATTATCTTTGCAGAACGGTTTCCTAACACCAGCTGAAAATGTCGGACGTTGAAGGCGATGACGAGGTAGATATTTATTGAATTAATTTATTCCGTATTTACTACACTTACAAAAAATAATATACACTTGATATGTATCTTACTTTTTGCGTTTCAGTTCCAAGATGCTCAGGAATCATTACCACAGTGCGTATTATCTATATGTTATTTTACGTCAAAGCTTATCCTTTTCTTCTCTCTGCGAATTTTTTACTTGAGAGAAAAAAAGATCACTTCTCGCTTCAGAATCACTTCTATTGCTTACAGCGCGTAGTTGATTGCTCATTATTTCACATTAAAGCACTTTTTTCTTTAATCTTGTTGCCTAAGAGGAAAGATTACCTCTTAAGACTGACTTCCATTGCCACAATGCGTATCGTAATTGCACATTATATGTCCACGCCTGTTTTTTTATTAGACACTGCAAATCTCTTAAGAGGAAAAATCTTGCTTCAGACTCGCGTCTATGGACCTGGATACAGCGATAATGGAGGCGAAGAAGGCGATTCATTGTTTCTTCAATAATGATTTCGATGAGGCGAGAAAAATCTTGGAGCCATGGGCGGACAGCAGCATGTACCATTCTCTGGGGGCTAGCGTATTCGCGTTTCTAGAGGCGATTCTTACGTTTGAACAAGTATTCCGATTATTCATTACGTTTCTTTCGTCACGCTCCGAGAAATTTTTTTTATTTATCTGCGTTAGAACCGCGCGAAATCTATCCTCTTTAACAATTGTATCATATGCAATATGCAGAAACACATCGAGAAGGCGTCGGAGATGTTGAAGCAGTGTATGAGCGTGTGCTCCAAACACCGAAAACACACCACTATTACGCAAAACATCGGGAAAATGGTCAAGAAGATTAACTACGACGCTTACACGAACGGTAATGTATTGTATATACGTGTAAAACAGCATGCGATATCTGTTTGTTGCGTATCTAATGAATATTACCTAACAAAGATGACGTCAACGAAAATTTATTATATAATAGCGTTTTCAATAACAAGTAAAGTCAAGCTTCTTTAATAACAAAATCTTTATGGAGAGACTTATCAACAAATATTAATATAGAATATCCTAGATTTTGTGTGACGACAATTAACGGCAAGCTCCTATATATTATAATACAAATAGCCCGTTAGCCTTCCTATTAATCAAATTTAATAATTCACAATGTTAACATAATCTTTGTTATTATAAATCTTTTGCTGCATTAATATTAATAGAAATTGTTGGCAAGGCCTTTTACAAGATACAATTTTATAGTGACTGATTAACTCGGATGTAGCCAGATAGCTTTTACGTAAAGTATAGTGCATGAAAGCAATATGACCGAGGATTAATCTTGCAGAGGAAGTGCATGCGGAACTCTGTTATGCCGAGTCGCTCCTCTTAAAATCGATGCTCACGTTTGTGGAGGACGAAACTCTGGTCAGCTTTGTCAAGGCAGGACTGAAAATTCGTACCTGTTTTCTATCGTACAAGTAAATAAGTCACAGCGGACTGTCGTCGCATCGTTTCAATTTCCCCGACAATTCACAACTGTTGTCTCTTGCAGGGAATGCATGACGATCTTAAAAAACCGCAAGTGGGGAAGCGACATTCACAAAGTGCATTTCGAAAGCGGCGTTCGCATGGGCATCGGTACGTTCAATTTGGTATGTATACTTTTATTTATCGCGACAAATATTATTTTATCGCAGATATTAATTAAATTGTGCTTTGTTCCAGATGATTTCATTGTTACCGGCGCGTATTATTAAGTTGTTAGAATTTATCGGATTCTCCGGCGATAAGGTGATTATAGATTATATATTATATTATCTCTGATTATACATATATATTATATACTAAGAATATACAGCGCGCAAAATTTTACTTATTAACTTGATCAATGTCGACAGGAATACGGTCTAACGGAATTGAAAGCGGGTTACGGCGAGAGGAGAGGCCTGCGACAAGTCCTATGCGTGATGACTCTGCTGTCCTACAATTTAATAGTCACCTTCGTATTGAGTCACTCGGACGGCGATCTGGACTGGTGCGAGCGAGTGTTGGAGCAGGAACTGAGCCTATATCCGAACGGTGTGTGGTTTCTGTTCTTCAAGGGAAGACTGGAATTCACGCGGGGCAACTTCGAGGAATGCATAGACTGGTACATAAAGTCGTGGAAGAGTCAGAATGTTTGGCCGCAGTTCCATCATCTCTGCTATTGGGAATTGATGTGGACGCACTGCTCGATGCAGCAATGGAGCAAGGCGGCGACGTACGCTACGATGCTGGCAAACGAATCTAACTGGTCGCGCACCATCTACTTGTACCAGAAGGCTGTGATTCTGCTTATGCAAAAACCGTCGATTTGGAGTGAGGAGAAACAGCTGATCGACAATTTGATGATGCAGGCGCCGACCTACAAGCAGCGCATCGCCGGCAAGTCGCTGCCGATGGAGAAGTTTGTGGTCAAGAAGACGGAGCGTTACTTCGCGCAAAAGAAGAACCTAATCGTGCCTGTGTTTGAGCTTATGTATGTGTGGAATTTATTCAGGATAATAGGCAAGCGGCAAGACTTAATGTTAAATATATTCAAGAGGATAGAAGAGGAAGAGAGGGAACTCAAAACAGCCTCGTAAGCTTTTCCAATGATACTAATTTTTATTTTAATATAAATGCGTATTATAAAATATATGGTTACACAAATGGCTTGAAATGGAAAAAAGGTGATAAAGATTAAAGTTGATTAGGCATGCAGAATGAGCGATAAGATTAAAAGAAGTGAGTCAATAAAATAAATGTTGCAAATGACAGCATTCTAGCAGTTTGCTAGCAGATTCGAACAGAATATTATGGCAGATTAGCATTAAGAATCTTACAATTATCTTAAATGAAAATACAAAGTATATATAGCAAGCATTCTTGTTAATTATAATTTTTTTCTCTTATTATATGTAATAAAGATATATGATGTATTTTGTGCAGGAAAAGTGATTATCACGCGGACAACGAAGCGCTTTTGTTGCTACTGAAGGGCGCCTGTTTGCGGCAAATGCAGCATCCTTTATTGGCGGAGGAGTGTCTGCGACGCGTTTTACAATTGGAAAAATCTGTCAAGGAAGACACGTACTTATTTCCTTATGCTACTGTGGAGTTAGCGTTATTGGCACGAGATCAGGGCGACGTTCAATTGGCCATAGGCTTTTTGGAAGACGCCAAGTTAGTTTGGATCTTACGTTATATATTTAATATTGTTGGTTTTTATGTTGGAAATTAATTGCGTTAAAATTTCAGGAAAAACTATACGGGCTACTTACTGGAATCTAGATTGCACTTCAGAATACACTCGGATTTAATGATGTTGACAGGCAAGAAGACCAACAATCATACGATGAAGAAGCATGAGAACGATCATCATCTGGAAACAGCTATTGCCAATAGCGTCATTATCGCGGGTCCAAGTGCCGACGAGATTAAGACATAGAAGTGTTGTAAAGCATATCGGAGATCTACTTATTCTTATATAGATTCTTTTGTACCTTCCTAAACAACATATTATATGTATGACGAGGACTCTTTTTGCGAAAACGAACCGGGCGATCGTTTTATAACTTGTCTCTAATATCGAAAGGCCTTGCGTGTAACTTTCGTCTGGCTTCGCTCTTTGTAGAGTCCGAGGATTTCACCAGATCTCTTTCGAAGGTTGGGCACATTTTTTAGCGCTTGATATTAATGTATAAATTATTTTCTTTCACGAGAAGAACGACGAGATAGTAATGTATAAAAGTAATATTTTGTAGCGATTATATAATGCTAATACGTAAATTATATCTTTCGCGGGAGAAATAAGAATATAATATAAGGCTCTTGCGGGACTTTACAAGGATCAGGCATATATTTTGTAGCGATTATCTAATATACATATAATGGATTATTATCTACATAAATAATTTATAAATTATTTCTTCTACGGAAGATTGACGAGGTTCCAATGTGATCTGTGATTGCTCTATTATAATTGATGAGATTATTATAAATAATCATGTTATGGCTGTAAATACATGAACGCGGTCGGGGATTGCGTGAATGAAATAATAAAATTAATTCAGAATAATGTTACCTTTCCGAGCAATTTCTTAAAATTATACTTCATCTATTTTCTAAAACAGGAATTAGACTGGACTCGACATAAAAAAATTAAATTGTAAGAATTCTAAAATACTCGAGAGTGACTAGACGACTGATAGAAAAATTAACGGAGCCGATTGCGTCTCGAACTCGGGATCCTTCGCTTTCCACGCTTAGCATTTACAATTAAGGCCATTGCACGTGAAAAAGTTTTAGTCGTAACCCAGGGAAAAACGTAAAGTCGAATAGATGTATAGTAGACGTCTATTTGATACGTCTAAAATAGGTCGATTTTCGCATCTAGATAGATGTCTTGGTGGCCTCTTTTAGATGCGTCTATTAGATGTTTTATAAACGTCTACACAAGACATCCTTTGTATAAAGTCTGTATCAGACCACGCATTACCCCCGGATAGACAAAAAGATATCTTACTTTCAGATATCCGCAAGATACATTTATCCTTGTTTCATTTCTTTTAACCGTTTTTAATTTTTTAAAAATATTCTTTCGTCGTCTTAATTATATATAATTATACTTTTAAAGTAACATTTCTCTTTACTTTCATCTTAGAATCTATTTTTGGGAATTCTCCTTCAAAGAATCATATTATTAGAATATGGGTGAATAATCTCATAATACTGGCCTGCGTCTTTTCTATTCATTCTTGTGTGGTTTCTTACTAACGAGAAAATAGACGCCACCGCGTCCATCTGGCGGCGATGCCACGTACTGCTTGTGAGTAAACGACATCGGATTATATATATACATATATACATTTTAACTTTTACTTAGGCCGGTATTCATAATCCATTCTTATTTTAAAGCGGTGTCTACAATGAGATTTTAAGTCGTAAGACTTAACATATCGACCAATCACAGTTGAGCATTCTAAAAGTAAGACCGCAATTTTGATTGTGATTGGTCGATATGTTAAATTTTACGACTTAAAATCTCATTGTAGACACCGCTTAAGACCATCTTAAGTAATGTCTTAAGGGCCATCTACAATGAGTCGCAGTCGTAAGAGTCGTAAGAAATTGACCAATCACAGT
>NJRL01000314.1:295941-311905 GCA_003063815.1 Aphaenogaster rudis | reverse complement strand
GAGAGAGAGAGAGAGAGAGAGGGAGGGAGGGAAAGAGAGAGAAAGAGAGAAATAGGGGAGGTACGCTCTTTAAAACGGTTCTCGGTTCGTTCAAAACAGATAGAACTCCTCCGCTTTTGATCCCGCCGCTTTCGCTTCGTTGACGACAGCTTGCACGGTTCTTATTCAATTAATTCTTATCTCTCACGCGACAGACGATGATTTTTTGTTCACTAATAATCGAAGAAAAATCCGTGGCAAAAACAACAATATTAATCTTTGCAAGATTAATAAACTGCTTGATAAACTGACGTTCTCTGTCTCGCGAAACTGCGATATAAAAATTGTCGGAGATTCCACGTGACATTGCATTATGAAATTACGAAGAATGAGCTGAGAGTATGTAAGCTATAAATAAAAAACAATCTTTGTTTATTACAGTAAATTAAAAGAAAAATACTTAAATCCATCTTACAATTTTCCGCAAAAGAAGGAAACTCTCCCGCAAGCTATATCGAAACGTTTTCTTCACGTCGCAATAATTTTGCACATCCTCTTACGCGCACGACTCACCCCGAGCTGCCGAAGCTACCTCGCAGTTACTCGCAAACGTTCTCATGCCTTTGCCGGTCTCCTCCTGTTTCCTGAAGTATCGAGTGCTCCTCCACCGCTGTCATCATCGTCGTCGTTGTCGTCGTTTCCACTTCTGCGGCACCGCTGGAAAACGCTGAAGATACGCGTTATTTCAGGCGGACGGGGCGGACCTTCTTCCTCCGCTTCTTCCCTCCGCTTCTTCCTCCTACAGCAGCGGCGGGATCTCGAAGAGGGCGAGCGGAGCAGCCGCCGTCGCCGCCCGGCTTTTACGGCTATCTATCGAAGCATTTCGTACGTGGACTGGATACGTGGTGGATTTTCCAAGGTCCTTCGCTTGGCCCGGTTTCGCCACCGCGTTGCGACTACGAATTCTTCGGGACGAGACTCCCCGTTCACGTCCCACCAGCGAGGTGGACCGAGCGCGAAATGTGCTAGCCGCCCGCTTCTGTTTGAAGAGGGAATTTCACAGTCGAATACGCCTGATGTAAGACGCGCAGTCCACGTTCGACTGTCTCACGAGCCTCGCGAAGAAAACTACCCTTCAAAAAAGTCCCCGACAGTCACTTCCGGCGGCTAAAGCGATCTTGAAGTCGCATTGCGTTCGCGCAATGGGATCGAGGCACAATGGTCAAAGAATCTCAAACAGCAGTTTTATTTTATACACGGTATTTTGTTGCTCAAGGCCGAATGTGTATCCATTACCAAGTGTATGTGTAAAAATTCCACGAATTCCAAAACTTTAATTCTTAATACACGCGCACGCGGATCTTAAATCTCGTTTCTCTCCGCGTCCGCGAATGTGTGAAGAAGCGCTCTCGCTCTTAATCTCGCGCTTATATTTATCTATTCTCCAATAAAAGAAAGTGCCACCGAGACGGCATTAAAGCCGGGAGCTCATTAACGCAGCGAAAGAAAAGAACGAGCGGCCCGACGACCCTAGCCATTGTCACGACGTGAAGCTATTGCTATGGGAATTTCATGGATTCTCCGCGGCCGTCGCGAATAATGTCCCGATCGTTCCACTGATTTAACACCGGAGAGAGGCGAAGGGGTGGAGAGAGGGCCGAGGGGGGACGACGAAGCGCGATTGGATATTCTCTCTAAACGGCGAGACTTGACCGCACTTTAGATTCTGCCGCCAAGTTTTCACGAGTCCTTCGTGAAACTATTTGTTCTCAACATTCTACGCCGCTGAAACTGTTACAAAACACTTGCGGCAGTATCTCTCCGATTTGACTCACGGACGTGTAGCTTAAAATAAGATAAGCGTATTGATTTTATATCAACCTTTTAAATGGAAAAATATCCGCCATTTTATAGAGATTAAAAACGCATCATCGAAATTACTATCGAAATAACAGAATCAACATACTTGATTCTGGTTACAAAAATTACTAGATGAAAATATTTACAAACCAAAGTATCGTAAAACTAAAAACAATTTTTGAAACATGTATGTAGATCTTGAAAAAGTTTAATTTCGCGGGAAAACTGATCGCTTTTATTGACGAATTCGCGTTTCAGATCTTTGAACCTGACAGAGTCGGCGAGGAGCGAAGCAAGTAAATAAACATCGACGATAAAACGCGCGAGGATGTGATTGAGGAAAGTGTTCCCTAATGCCTTCTGCAGATATCTTCGAGATATCTTAAGCCATTAGAGATCCTCTCGCATTACTCATCGTTCTTTCGCGCTCGCGCGCGTATGCATTATTCCGTCCTAACTATGTAGCCCCCCCGACGGGGAAACAAAAAACTGTCATATAAACCGCGCCCTCTCTCCCGCTGATGCCGAGGGTGACGGTGAGAAAATGGAGAGACGGTGTGAAAAGCTACCGCGACGACGGCTACGACGACGACGACGACGAGGACGACACCGTCGCCGATGTCGGCGACGGCGTCGGCGGGCGTCGCTTTTGTCCGTCCCCGGGACGAGCTCACGCAGGCATGACGTTAATCGACGAGACGAGCCTCGGAAGCGTTTGAGATGGTAAACGCGGTTAAGCCAGCGTTGGAAATTCCTTCACGTTCCACCGTCTCCTTGACTTATGGCGAATTTGCTAATCGGCGTATCATCGTAAATGTCATGTCGCGTAAAAGTCATGCAGCCGTTCGCGTTGTTGCACTGCATCCAGGATGCTTTCCAGAAGGAATGTTACGCGTACTATGCTTACGCGAATACAACGCTATGAAAAAAAAAATTAAAAAGAAATAATTAAAGAGTATTACGTAGTCTAGAAGATTGGCAACCTATGCACGAAGGCGGAATTCAAATGTTGCGCTGCAAACGCAACGTTTGAATTTCATCTTCTTCAAATAAAAAGGAAATATATCTCCTTCTCAATTCTATAAGCACGACGCTCATAATCTGAATATTCGTGAACTAGATGGCTTGCTACCCGTGCTACGGTATTTAACTACTTTAAATCCATTTTGACTCCAATAAACTTTCCTTTGATTGCAATGAACAATTTAAATTTAGCACAACTACCCCATGTCAGGCACACACAACACCCTGTAATTATTTATAATTTGCCCCCGAATCTAGATTTGTCCCTTTAGCGGTTGATTAGGGCAAAATCCTGAATTATGTTTTTGCATTTGTATGGGTAACCTTTGTAAGCAAAAACCAAATCGATATCTCATCAGGCCTAAGAGATATTGAGGAATCCGTGAAAACACATTTTACCCCTTTTCACCTCCTTAAAGATCGAATTTTTAAAAATCCCTTAGTGGGTGCTTACGTCATGGAAGGAATATATTCCCCGAATTTCATGTTTTTAGGTTTAGGGGTTTGGGCTGGGCGTTGATGAGTCAGTAAGTTATGACATTTGTTTTTATATATGTCGTAACCAGATTATTATATATATAAATCCGTCTTTTTATAAAATGTCTAGGCGTTTTATAAAGTGCAGCCATATTCTCAAATAATGGTTAAAAATGAAATATTTTACAATCTGACTAAGAATTTTAGTCTTTTTATAAAACGCTAACAAGCGACTCGCCACATTGTCAAACGCGACGATTTGTACATCGTTTTAGATTCTAGCTGGTACAATTTAGTCATTTTATGAAATAAATTTAGTCATTTTATGAAGTCTTTGTAGAACAGCCATTTATAAAAAATTAATAGGTGATTATGTGTATTTCATTATGTGATTATGTCTAGATGTTGTTTTATCAATAAAAAGTGCTTTTATAGCGGGGTGCATCCCGCATTAAAAAAATAATCATATCCTAACTGCTTCAACCGCGGAGATATTAAACTAAAATGCCCAGACATTGTTTTATCAATAAAAAGTGCTTTTATAGCGGGGTGCAGGGGAGGGGCTTCGCGAAGTGAACCAGCCAGATTCTAGAACGATGTACAAATCGTCGCGTTTGACAATGTGGCGGGTCGCTTGTTAGCGTTTTATAAAAAGACTAAAATTCTTAGCCAGATTGTAAAATATTTCATTTTTAACCATCATTTGAGAATATGGCCGCACTTTATAAAACGCCTAGACGTTTTATAAAAAGACGGATTTATAATAATCTGGCTACCACATATATATAGATTAGGGACATGCGGATTAATCGCGACTGCTCTCATAACATACAATTTCTTGTGCGCAATAATAGACATAATTATAAAGTATTATGTAGTCTAGAAAATTGGCAACGTATACACGAAGATGGAATTCAAGACAACATTGCGCGATTTTTCTGTAATCGTCAAAAAGAAAAATCTTTTTTCAGAAAGGAAATCCTTCTCCATTCTATAAGTGTGGCTCTTATAATACGAATATTCGTGAGTTAGAGGCACGCGGATTAATCGCGCGATTACTCTCGTAAACATACAGTTTATGCGCAGTAACAGAGATAATTAAAAAGTATTGCGTAGTTTAGAAGATTGGCAACGTTTGCACGAAAGTGGAATTCAAGACAACGTTGTACGATTTTTCTATAATCATCAAAAAGGAAATCCTCAAATCTATGAGCGCGACTCTAATAATATTCATGAGTTACGGGCATGCGGATTAATCGCGGCTGCTGTCGTAAACATACAGTTTATGCGCAGTAACAGAGATAATTAAAAAGTATTATGTAGTCTAGAAGCAACATATGCATGAAAATGAAATTCAGGACAACGTCGTGTGATTTTTCCATAATCATCACAAAGGAAATCCTGACTCAACTAATACGAATGAGTTAAGGACACGCGGATTAATCGCAACTGCTTACGTAAGCATATAGCTTGTTATTCACAGTAACAGAAATAATTAAAAAGTATAATGCAGTCTAGATAATTATGCAGTCTAGAAGATTAGCAACGTATGCAGAAAGATAGAATTTAAAGCAACGTTGTGCAATTTTTCTGTAATCGTTTGAAAGGAAATTCTTCTCAATTCTATGAGCGCGACGTTCATAATACGAATATTCGTGAGTTAGGGACACGCAGATTAATGGCGACTGCTGTTTTAAATATACAGTTTATGCGTAGTAACAGAGATAATTAAAAAGTATTATGCAGTTTAAAAGTACGATTTTTCTATAATCGTAAAAAAGGAAATCCTTAATTCTATGCGCGACGGTCATAATACGAATATTAGTGAATTTAGGTACGCAAATTAATCACAACTGTTGTCATAAACATACAATTTGTGCGCAGCAACAGAAATATACTGTTATAACGAGGGAAAATATCTTTTTTTTATCAATGCAGTTCGGACGGCTTGCGTCGGGAACAAGGAGGAACATCGCGCTAAATAAATATTTTGACAGATCACAACGGAGCTAGTCCGGGCATACCCATGGGTACACGAGCAACTGTCGACCTAATTTTCCCCTAAATGTTTCCGGAGATTACATCGGTTCGTCATTGTATGCCGCGGACGGCGACGTGATCTCTCAATGGAACCCCATAAGCCTCTCGGCAAAACGGATACCCGATTTACATTGGTTCGTCAGTGACATACGCGATTACAGCATAAATGCTTTTATAATAATTTCGTTACATGTCAAATTCGTTTTCCGATCCACGGAATGCGGTGTACGAAGAAAACGCTTCTCTCGTGTCACAAAACTTGCAGAAGATACGAATTTAAAGCATTCTCGACGCATTTTCAGGATTGTTTACTCTTTTATGATGAAACTCTTTCTCTCGCTCTCTCTCTCTCTCTTTCTCTATGTCAGTTTGCACAGAAAAGCCAGAAACGTAATTTCTTCGCCGCGCCGCGAGAGAGGAAAACAAACGGCGGACAAGGGCGTAAAATGGGGAAAAATCGTTAGCAAAACGCGGCGCGTTATCCGCCGCGCGATAATGACGTCGTTTAGCGCGCTAGCAGCACTTTCATTTGATTCCTCCGCAGATTCGTTTCTGCATACGCTGTATTAGGGTTTACTCGCTCTCGGTCTCCTTCTCTTCCTGTTTCTTTCTTCATCCTTGTTCCTTCTCCACCATCTTTCTCTCGACGTTTTCAAACTTGCGTGCCGCCGAAAACCTTCTCTCTTTTTTTCTCTTTTTTTTTCGTTCAAAAAGGACTCAAGAGGCACGCCACTTCAGACTCTGAAGCACAGAACCGTCCTTCCTTGCACACAATAATAACGATTCCACCCGCACACCTGCTCGATGCCCTGACTGCCGGACCAATCTCCGAACATGGCCCGACCCACATTCTCATTTTCATAACAAGGCCAAATAAGCCGCACCTGCGATTCCCTCGAACGTTGCACTCTTCGTCATTCTTCCCCTGTATCGACATTTTTCGCGTATTACGTCCAGATTGTCATGGAAAATATAGGAGCGTCATTGCCGTCTCGAGAATATTTTCTCACACAGCGCGATGCCCATTACACGAATTTATATACTTCTCCCATAGATATTAATGACCAAGCTTCTTTGTAGCAGCGACAAAGTCGAACGTGAATCCATAGAGATGTTTTTTCACTCCATTTAACAATATTCGATATACAAACATATTTCTCTGCGGATACTAATAATCTATTTTTCAAATATATCTTGAAATGTTGTCCAGAATTAGAAATATCCGTGTAGACGTATTTTTCTATAATAGCGTAACGTTTAGCATGGAAATCTCTCGGCTGTTTCTGCAGTTAAAATTTGTTTACGAGGTGCCGACGCGTTGAACGTGGTTCGTGATTTAATAGTGTATTCCGTGCCCCATTTGCATCGGATGTAGATCCCTGTGTAGATCGACGGCGCTGCCGCATTATTCCCACAGCTGATCATTCCGATACGTAGATCTAATTATGTCACAACCCCCATGGGCATCGCACTCCCATGGGAACAAGCGGTGCGCGACCACAATGCCGACCAACCAGTCGATGTCATTGTGCACTTTGTACGATTGTGTAGTACGCCTCTGTTAAAGGGGCCCTCACGGCGCCTTATTTCCTGGTGGCACATGCACGTCGACCCTCGGCCTACGTCTACGTTCCTTCGGCCGGACCCTTCCTGCATTTTTCGGTAATAACCGTCGAAAAAACGGGGGGCTTCCGCGGACGGCGCGGCGAGGATTCGAGAGTTTCCCTCGTGCGTCGATCGCGATTAAGCTTCCTACCTTTTTTTTCTCCTCAAACACAAATCGCGGGCCACGCGGATTACACGACCGAACACATGTTCCTCGATATTGTTGCCGCGAGTTCGCTTATTTAACGGAAATATTGGTGACCGGTGTCTCGGAGTTCCTTGAAATTCCCCGGTCGGAGGATAAACGAGGCGGATGTTCGATTAAAAAGAGAAGCACACGAATTCGGTTAAGTTGGGGAACCTTCGCGTGAAAATTCGTGTGTTCTTTGTCGTTAATATATTTTATCTAAAATAGTATGAATCCTTAAAAAGACCTTTTTAAAAAAAAGGAAAAAATATACGCCAAGTATATAAAAAGTATCGGATGTTATATTGTTCCTAAAACCAAAAACGTTTTTTGATAATCAGTTTAAATATAAATTGTTCAAAAACAAATATTAGATCATTATAATTAGCCAAGAATCTAAAATAGTATGAATTCTTTTTTCTAGAAATAGAATAGAAACTCTGGCGAAATAAATACGATTTAAAATTAAATCAAGAGTCTTTATTATCCGTTCACATATCGAAGCTTAATTTCTCGGAAACTCCTTAAAAAGAAAACTAATCTACTTATTAAAATCTTTATTCGACCCAACTGGTCCGTTTATTGAAAAAATAAATTCCTAGCACAACGTTTCGACCCTCGCTTTGGGTCCTTCTCAAGTGCAAATCTGCAAATCACAGACTGAGAATAGAGAGTGAGACTTACAAACATTAAAGCAAGAAAAAATCAAACATTTATACATACGTCGTATTGTGTAAAAATCTATAACCAACATGCAAACATCTTTCATGTCATGAGATATACCAATAAATCATTAGTCCTAATAGCTGAAGTAACTAAGTGTGAGAAGATTAAAAACTAATCTATATTCATTTATCAGAAGAAAACAAGTTATGTAATTTATTAACATATACCCAAGTCGCGTTTATTAAAAAAAGAGCTTACATGTACATCAGACAATAGAAATTCTTTTCATAATTCATTGATCAATCATTAAAATATATATACTGAAAATGGATAAGTTGTCTTCCTTTTTATCGCGAAAGGATTACGGGTTCATTGCTGTTGATACATATTGAGATACTGGATATATACAGAGATGATTTACTCGCCGGACACGCGCGCGAGGGGACGGCTACGGTGGTAGCCGGGGAGTTGCCCGCGGACCAGTCTGGGCCTCCTGGTACACCGCGCTCGCAGAGGGAAGCAGCGGCTCTGACAGACTCGTTGGCGCGGAATAACGCGTTTACGGGGCTCTTTGTCCAGTCCGCTTTGGGCCACGGCGGTGTGGCGGCCGTCTCGTGCGGCTGCCGCCGCCACCGCCGCCGCCACACCGCGCCGATCCCCGATCTGTTCCCCGACCTTACCGGCATATAGCCGGCCTCCAGGTAATTGGATAATTCGACCCGGAAAGAGGAGCCCTCCACTTGCCAGGAAGCGTTTACCTTTCCGGGGCAAAGCAGCGCCTCGGCTCGCCGCGGGGTATCAGACCATTCGCTTGTCGAACAACGCGCTCAACAGTCGCTCGCTATAATGACTCGCTTTATTTTTCGATTTGTACGTATAATCGAGACACTTTTCATTTAGCGAGTAAGTTATCTTTTATCCTATTTTTAATATCAAAAGATAAAATTAAAATATTAATATGTCTGCGTTTTGGGAACAGTACGTTGATGCAATTAACAGATTTGATGTTTTATTAGTTATTATTATCCGCTCATAAATTACACGCTCAATTTATTCGGTATTGATGAGTATTTGCCACCTCGTAAATAGACACCTACGACCAATTGCCAAGTCGAAATCTCGTTAGTATCTTAAAGGATGTGAGTAGGCTAACGGTGTCACAGCACAAAATCATCGACAGTCCCTTGACCTGGAACAAGATCCCGCATCTGTCCCCGGAGTCGATCTTTCCCCCTCGATACAAATCGGTGATCGAGGATGAATCGAGTTGTCAATGGACAGCCATTAATAACGCTAATAACTGTCGGGAGCGCGTTTTTGGGAAAAAAAGGTCGTGCCGACAACGAAGAGGCAGGGAGAGAGAGGGAGAGAAAGAAAAGGAGGAAAAAAGTGAAGAGGGGGATAGAAGAGGAGTCGCTGCAGGTCAAAGCGCGCGGCAGATTGGCTGCAAACAACGACACAACAAATACTCGAGTCCTCATTGTGCGCCTGTGCTCCTCGCGCGGGACGCACGTATATCTGTGCCGTTCGCGATACTCCCTGGCTACGGAAAAACGGGCCGCACCCCGCCAAGGTAAGGGTCCTCATTTTGAAAACATGTCCGCAACAATGAGGCCATTATGACGATCGTAGCCGGTCGCATTCATACGGTGCTCCCGCTTCTCCCTCTGCTCTCTCGCGGTTTTCTCCGTCTCTACCTGACGGTCAGTTGTGTTGTAGGCTGACCCTCGTCATGTCGTCCGTGGCGTCTCAATACCGCGGCGACGAGCGACATACGAGCATGGGAGAGAGAGAGAGAGAAAATTCGAGACGGGTTCTATCGTCGATTTCACCGACAAAATAGACGCTGTCGTCTACGATGATGCACACGACTTTCCGCATTGTGTGAGCAGCGTTACGGCGAAGCGCGGGCAGCCAACTCTAGGCAACTTGTTGGTGCTCCACGGAGTAACCCACTGTATCGACGAGATCCCATAAATTAGCTCGAGAGTGTATCATTGACACCGTAAAATCCATGAAGGACTTCATCGAGCGTTTCTCCACATTCTTTATGCTTACTCTTTTGGTTCGTTCGTGAGTATATCTATCTCACGATTGAGTTTCCTTTTATATTTTTTTTAAATTTATAGAGTGGAAGTCAAATATCACCAACTAGAAATTATGTTCTAAGTTACAATTAGAAACGCATTTAAAATTTTATATTTATATATATAAGATTACTGTTTATTTTGAATCACAAAATATTGGTTTTAGAGGAGAATGTAATTTTAATAACTAGCATATTACCCAGTAAACCATTAAGCAGCAATTAAAGAAATAGCAACTCTTCTTAATATTCTAATCAATTTCATCCCGAGATCAATTTAAGCGAGAAATAGGACTGCAATGCGAGTATTGGGATCGACAGTCCATATAAATAGTCCCTGAATTGGCGTGAAATGACACTTCGATGTGATCGAGCAGATATTCCGTTTCTTCATCCTCTTGAGTGATCACTCTCGATGGTGGCGAAACATCATGCCGAGCGCGAAACACTCGAGCCCAAGTGGCTATCCCTCGACACCTTCCTCCCCAAAGTTGAGCCTGAAACGGTTCGAAGGGTGTCCCGCGCTCTCTCCCTCTCCCGTTCATTCATCCCCCGGAAGCGCATCTCTGCGGAGATGATTGAGACGCCTTGGCGGACACTACCACCGACGGCGCTCCAGGTTGAACCGATTTTAACTGCCGCCCGTAAGCGTTTGCCGTCGCACTTTGGAGGGCGCTATACCGACCGCACGATAGACTGTCGCTTGTTCTCAACTCCGCAACTTCTGCGGAACTTGATACAATGATGCACAATGACCCGCGACAATGGCTACGAGGAGCTTGCGGACCGGCGAATGGTGTTTCCACGTCGAACCAAATTCGATCGATTCGTGTCATTGATATACAAATTGTCGCGCTAAATGGATGGGAAACGTTCCAAATTTGACTTTTGAACTGTTGCGGTGTAAGTCTCAAAACACTATCCTGTATATTGAGCTTGTTAGATCTAATTGAGAAATTCTACATACCTTCATGCGATGAAAAGATTGATTTTTTTTTCTTTCGAATTTTGATATTGTTTGCTTTAATTAAGCTTTAATTAATTTTATAGAATATATTTTTTATATTTTCTTTAATATTAATAACATTATGTATAATTTAAATAATGTATAATGATTTGTTTATCAAAAAACGCTTGATACAATATGAAAAATACAATTCGTTTTATAACATTTTTATATAAACATATTTCCTTAGAAATTTATAAAAGAAAGAAGATATATATATATATTTTTTTTTTTTTCTTAGATTATTCTCGAGATAGTATGATATAAAGATCACTGTAGCGTGTTGATACAAGACGTAGAAAAGAGAAGTGATGAAGCAAGCAATGACCTATTTGAGTGAGTCAAGACCAAATAAAAGTAGAATAGCGAATACTTGATTCTGTTATGAGAAATCAGGACGGAGCAAGTCTCGCGTGGAGGAAGCCGGTAACCTCCGGCGAGCCGGTGCTCGTCGTAATTGATTACGTCACGATGCCGAGAGGAGGACCACCCCGGAGAACAAGAAGGAAAAGGAGAGGCCGGCTATATAAGTCGGACGGGGTGGAAGAAGTCGGACGGATGATGAATGTGCTGTCTGAGCCGTCGCGTCAGCGAGGCTCTGTTGCCCGTTTGTAAACGAGCTTCCTCATTTTTTCGCGGCTACGCGCGCTGCCAAAAGTATCAAACTGTCTGCGCGCGTTTGAAAACACTTCGCTCATCGATCCTCGATTAGCAAAGCTCACTGACCACTCGCGATTAGATTTTCTAACATCACGCTTTTCTTTTTCGTACACGACGTCGAATAAACGTAAAACACACGAGTGGAATTATACTACTGGAATTATACTGTTACGCGTCAATGGATATGCATGAGAAGCTATCTCTTCAGAAATAGCTGCGTATTGTACGTTATAATGAATTGGAGATCCTTACCGAGGGGGGGGGGGGAAGGCGTTGAGTTTATTAGCACAGAACGAATGCGTCCTTGATTCATAGATTCCATATGTACACTAGGGATTGAACAGTGTGATACACAGTTTCAAAGCGATTGCCGCCTACTTCTGTCTAATTATTGTAGACATACTCAAAGGCATCATGTTGCTTCTTTGCTAAACGTAACGATGGAAAAATGGATTTTAACAGCGATATGTTCCTGCGATTCTTTGACATTTTTATGTGCTTTTTCCATACATGTAAAGATCTAATTTGATATTTTAAATGCACTGATTGTGAGTGAAAAAGTAACTTGAAAATTATCGCTTTTAATGTACAAACATTTCTGTAGGTACTTAATATCTTCCGCCGCAGTTTTTAATTATGACGTGTTTGTGCGATAGTAGTCAGAAATATTAGTAATCTAAATAAATACTAGAGATGTCTATTAACAACGTCCCTTCGGAAATTTATAGAAACGGTCCGGAAAAATTCCACGCGCGATCGATGATGCATTACGGAAAAGGGTGTTAGGGCCAGAAAGCGAGAAGGGATCAAGGGACGGCTAATGAAGTCCTAATAAACGGCGCCGAGGCTCAGGCAGGCGCGGCACCCTTCCGACTTGATATTTAATACAAACGTTACAATATCAAAACACGTCCTCCGGGCTCCGAATGCCCACTCGAGCGCACCCCTTGGTCGCGCGCGCGGTTAATACCGGGCTGCCTGAAGGTGTAAGTATCGCGCGCCCCTGCCGTTGTACCGGCTCTAATACGAACGAGCACACACGCACACCCCTCCAGAATCCGCGGAGAGACGACGAGGAGCTAACTGTAATTCCCCGATGTTCCTCGTGCTCGCGCACACAATGGCCGGACGGACGACGCGAGAGAGATAGGCGGGAGGGGAGAGAAAGCAGAAACTAGCCCTCTAAAGACGCGCAAGTTATTTGCGCGAGTTATTATCGCTCGTTAAGAGTCGGCATTCGAAAAGCGCGTTTAACAATTTGCTCGCGTTCCCTTGCCACCCCCTTGGCGCGGCGGCGCGGCGCGGCGCTCGCCCTCCTTTTCAGACTCCATTTGTTTCTTTAATTCACTGCTCCGCTTTTTGCCCGCCGATTTGCGAGCCCCGCGCGGTATTATCGGCGGATTCCTCCCAACTGAGCGAGAATTTCACCGCTTTCACCGTTCCTTACGTCCGTTTTACGCGGATCTAATAGAGGGGCGGAACAAGTGGCAACTTATTTAAAAAAAGCGTTCATTAATTCGTAAACTATGACGCGATAGGGTATGTTTACCGCGCACACGTGTATGTGTGTACGTACGTTACCGCTCAAAAATATTTGCCCACTTTGTCTTCCTTAATTAAATGATAGAAATTCAAAAGAATTAGGCCGGTATTCATAGTCGGTTTTTATATTTAAGATCATCTTAAGTACAATCTTAGGTCCTGCGCACAATGGAGGAATATTAGATATTAGGAATAGGAATTAAAATTTTAGTATCAGTTTCCTCAATGAATATTGAATGTAACGCACAATGGATATTAATAAGATATAAAACATAAATGTGTTATACGAAACACAACATAACTTATTCTAAAATTCTAATTCCTATTCCTAATATCTAATATTCCTCCATTGTGCGCAGGGCCTTAAGATGTCATAAACCAATCACAGAACCGTATTAGCATCTTAAGACATTACTTAAGACGGTCATAAAATAAGAACGGACTATGAATACCGGCCCTAATGAACAATTTTAAGAGTGGACATTGAATGTAATAATAATGTTTAATAGATAATAAATTTTCATTCTAATATATAAAGAGAATATAACAGAATTATAGAACAGAAATTAAACATAAAAAAATTCATGTAGAAATTAGAGTGAGCAAATATTTTTGAGCGGTAGTGTATGTGCGCACGTGTGTGGAGTATAGACTCTCTTTCGAACGACGAAGGGCCCATTCACGACGGGCGCGCGTAGATATACGCGAGAAATGGCTCGCGATTCTCGCGCCAGGCCCATTTTCGAAAGTCAATCGACCGTGAGCCCCCCTTTTCGTCGATCGCGCACGCTCGTAAATCTCCCTTATAACCCTCCGGGTGTATGCTGGCCGACGCGCCGAATTAGCGTTGACGAGAAATTTTTGACAACCGACGTTACCTTCCCTAACGTACCTTCTCCTCGCGATCGAAAGCTACATCCACGCTCGAAACATACTTCATTCTGTCTGATGGTCCCCAATCGGTGTTTTCATATAGCCGAGGGTGGTTTTTCGTGTTCCGTACCTGTCAGGAGATTCAACGGAAAGTTTTACATGCAAAAACTGTAAAAAATATACTGTTTTATATGTTATTGCACAAGGTAAAGAAACGTCAATCCTTTACGCTGTAGCTACCAGGGAGTAACTAGATTCAATGTAACGTGATTTATATAATAATTAAAAAGTTACGGTTTCATAAAAGTTACGTCCTCATTTCGGGAAAATTATTTTTTTCTAAAATCATTTAATTGCTATTATTAAAATTCAAGAAAAAAATATTCTTTTAGAGAAATTATATATAGCAGCATACAAAAATTAAAATTGTGATTCTAGTTATAGGATTATAAAAATTATCACGATTTTGATGTTTACCGATGACTATCACGGAAAGAATGGTTTTGCTGAAATATCTAAAAATTTGGCCAGATACAAATCTGAAAATAATTTTGGGCCATCAAAATAATTATGTAGGACGCCCAAAATAGTTGCTGGAATATCAAAACTTTTTGTAGCATTATCATAATGTTTGAGCGTCCCACGTAGTTACTTTTGATGGTGTAACAAAATTATTTTCAGATCTGTATCTGGCCAAATTTTTAGATACTTCAAGCAAAACCGTTCTTTCCGTTAGATATTCCATTTCGATATTAATGTTTGAATGTAATACAATGAGTAGATGTTCGAGGGATCCTTTTCATTAGATTTTAAATGATGTAAGATGCTAAATAATATAACACATTTTGCATACATAAGAACTTAATTTTTTTTACAGCTATGTACACAGATCTTCCCGTGATTTATGCGTTCTTACCGCATCTCATCCGTATTACCGCATGTACATAGTAACACTTATCTATTTCCTGCGCCTTATTTTCAAATTCTACCTTTTCCTTGAAGGCGACAGAGTCTCTATCTGAAAAAAATTAGGGCGTGGCGCTCCTCTCTAAGTGTCATCTTTGAATACGACTTCCGCGCGCGGCGGTCGCGGGAATATAAAATATCTGCGCGAGGGAACACACCCTGGCGTTCCTCTCGAGTGTCCCGCACCGGCGTGTGTGCCTGCCTTGTCACTGGCACAATGAGTCGAAGATTATCTACGATGGGATTCGCTGACGTTACGACGCTCGCGACCAACCCTCTGCACCCGTCCTCCGCCTCCCCGTCGTTCTCCCTTCGCCAAGTCGGGAAAGAAAGAAAGAAAGAAAGAGCCCACCGCGGTCTTCTTCTCTCTTTTTGGGTTTCCGGGGTGAGTCTCCGCGGACGAGAGGAGGGAAAATACATGATCTATGGCGACAGCGGTATTGTTCGCCGAAATGCGAAAAAGTCTCCGGAGGCGGTGGAGCGTTTGAATTTTCCACACCCCTTACGCGAACATCACGCTCATAAAGAGAAAGAGAGAAAGAGAGAGAACCGAGGAAAAGGGAGAGATCGAGGAGAGATAATAATTCGGAGGAAAAACAATTTGTTGTTATCGTAACTTGTTGCTAGTCGCAATCTGTTGCGCTACAATTTGTTGTTACCTAGTTTTCCTAGTTAAACCGTTAAGTGAAGAATAATCGCACAACTTTCGTCGTTCGCAGGGCACAGCGGGGTGAACCAGCTGGGGGGTGTCTTCGTCGGCGGTCGGCCGCTTCCGGACTCGACGCGGCAAAAGATCGTCGAGCTCGCGCATTCGGGAGCACGGCCATGCGACATCTCCAGGATACTGCAGGTCAGCAACGGCTGTGTCTCCAAGATCCTTGGCAGGTTGGTTGCAGTATTGCTTGCTCCGTCCGGTGGCGCGTTCTCGCCGACTAAATCAGTGTACACTAGAGGTGTGCGAATAGTTCGAATTCGAATCGAATCGAATCGAATC
>NJRL01000314.1:257141-284442 GCA_003063815.1 Aphaenogaster rudis | reverse complement strand
TCTCGAACTCGGGATCCCTCGCTTTCCACGCCTAGCATCTAGCATGCTAATCGACGGCTGCTCCACTACTTTCGTAATTATCCCGATCTCCTATCAATAATCGGCCTTACGGCCCTGTATTCTTACATAATATTATACTTCTATATGTATGTACAACACACATCCAATTAAATGTACTAAATATAGGCAGACACTGCTCATTTCACCTTAGACGTAGCCATTTCTGGAACTTCAGCCAAAAATTGTAATAGTTCTTCAAATATTTGCATGTAACGCTTTTCAACGTATTTTGCTATTTTTATATAAAGAAATTATTTGTTTTATTGTACATATTCATTATAACCAAATAATATATTATTTCATTGAAAGATATTACTTGAAATAATAGTGTCTTTTCTGTTAAATAATAGGGTTTTCTTGAATAAAAACAAAAATGTTTTATTTAAAAAAATATTATTTCGTTTAAACATATGTTATTTCAATGAAATAAATTTTAATCAAATAAATAGGTATGCTAAATGTAAAGAACTCTTTTTCTCTGTGTATTCGTGTAAAAAGGAAATTTAATGAAAAGTGGCAGAAAGAACGATCAATTTAATATTAAATAACAAGTGTGTTTTACGGCGAGTCATCAAAGGAGCCGCGTGACTTTTAAGCGGTAACGAGACGCCGACACAAACAGCGACGTCACAGAATTTCGCGTTTTAACAAATTACAGCAGGCTGCGGACTCCGGTGCGCGCCTTCGGGGCGTTGGAGGATCAAAGCCGGCGCGTAATCCCGGCCGCGTTTGAGCATCCTGCGAGCGCTTCTGAACTTGTTGTGGGCAAGATTAACGTTTCTTTAATGGCCCGTGTAATATTCCATTACGTACAGTTCGCTCGAGAATTATTGCACCCACGTTAAGGCGGAACGAAGCATCGAACGAGCAAAACGACGAGCGGTCAAAAGGAATTCTGATCTCGCGTTCGAAGTCTCCCAATACTTCGTCGTTTTTCATCATTTAAAAATTGGTTAATATCTCATTGCAATGGAATCAGCATGTGAAGATAGATAAAATTTAAAACTATATTACATAAAAAATATGACCATAAAATTAGCTTTTTACATTCATGTTAATCTATATAAAATTTATTTTTAAATCTTTTAAAAAATAGATGCATGTACACGGAAAAAAAAATTTGTTAACTTGACTAAATTTTTCAACTAAATAAAATTTATTTAGTTCAAGTATTTATTTATTTAACTTAAACATTTATTTTTATTTAACTTAAACATATAATATATTATATGTTTATATGTTAATATATTATATATGTTTAAGTTAAATAAATAAATACTTGAACTGAAGAAATTTTATTTAGTTGAAAAATTTAGTCAAGTTAACAAATTTTTTTTTCCGTGTACGTGTTTGTCTTCGCAACATTCGATATATACATACATGCATACATACATATATATATATATATGTGTAATATATATTATATATATAATAGAAATATTTTTTCACACTACTTACGCCGTACTATTTTTCTGAAACACTTTTCTTAAAGTTAATCAGAAGAATTTTGAAAGAAATTACCATAATAGTTCCGAATTTTCATCGCGTTGCATAATATCGTAACGTCGCGGAAGTGCATAGAATTTTCGTAACTGTCATGGCATTCGAAAAATTTTAACCAAAATCCATTTCTTGAACGGAAGTACTCGAGGATCCCTCGACTTTTCTCCGATGGGGAGCGAAATAATTCGCGAACGGGATTGATTCGAAAACGTTTCTACTCATTTTCCCTGGTCCGCCTGTGCATGTCCATCCGTGTGCGTGTGGTAGACGATGGAAGACCTTAGTTCGATAGAAAGGGGAGGGGAAAAAAGGAAAGAGAGAGAAAGAGAAAGAGAGAAAGAGAAGGTACGAATGGAACGAAGGAACGTATTCTAGGCGAGCCGTGGTGATTGGGGGAAATTTCATTATTCTCAGACATTACCCCCGTTATTGTAATGCCATCAAATTGGATACGCTTCGTACACCCTGTGGAACGGGCGAATGTCTCGGTCTCCTTCGTCTCGAGTCTCTTCCTCCTCCTTCCGCTTCCTTCGCGAAGATGCCGGAACGAGGTTTGCCCTGTTGCGGACTTCTTCACCTTGCCCTAACAACTTTACTCAGTATACATATATATCTTGTCCGATTTAGTTAGGCAAAATCGGAAGACGTACGCTTCGCGTGTTTCAAACTTCCTGCTTGCTCTCTGCCGATCGTTATAAAGCAACATTCTTACTGAGACATGAGCTGCCAATACGTACGCGCGAACAAAATATGTTACATAGATCGTTAATATCTGTTACATAGATACGTTAATAAGATTAGGAATTTTCTAAAATTTTATTTCTTTGTTTATATATTGAAGATTCGCGATTGCAATTAATTTATTATCCACTACATAAAATTTCTTATCGTGATAAATATTACGGTCTTGGTTAGTTTGCCGTTACATAAATGATCTTTTCTACGCTTGGGGTATAATAATAATGATAATAATAATAATAATAATAATAATTTTACGAAATGAAGTATTAGAGAGCAGCATCTCAAGAAGTGAGGCATCAGCAATGATACTGCTTACAAGACCCTTGTGTGACACAAAATTAATATAACTAAAAATAATAATAATGATATGAATCACTGATGATAATAATAATAATAAAGCATATGTGCAGATGCAAAAACTACGTATAAAAGATGTATCTGCAATTTTAACTATACATCAATAATAATTAAATATATTTAGTTTTTTGCTTTTCTTAATCATTATTTATATCTACATTTGATTAATAATAAATTTTTAGGACTTTACTCAACGATACTTTCGATCGTTTTCAAATCTCTTCGGCAATCTGGAGAAAGCGTCGTCTGCTTTTTCCACCCCGGCCGCGAGTGTTGCAACGGCTAGATTAAATAGATTACGCGGGAGCAACAGTTTTGCGTGTGCGAAATTGTGTAGGCGACCGATCGCATTCGTCCTCTTTCGCGGGAAAGTCGAACGCGCGCGGAATTGCCGAATCGAGCCAATGGCTCGACAAACCAGTAAAGCCCGCAGGACGCGGAGACGGATTCGAAATGTCCTGCGGAGCCCCCGCTATCCGTTTCGTCGTGGAATACCGTTTCGGTCCCTGCCGGATTTGAATCTGGCACCCGGCGTGGCGGACGCGTTATTGGTTTACTCGCGCCACTGGCTCCGGGATGCCGACAGTGGTTCTCATTCGAGAACGGGAATTACGTGTCGCAATTCGAGAGACACAAGTCCTAACTCTCGGTCACCGCTGGTTTCCGCGAAGAAATAGTAAATCGATCGTTTCAACCTGTTTACTACTTTTCGGAAATTTTTTTACGCTTTCTATGAGTTTTTTCTATTTTTAAGAAATTTGGCAATTATGCGAAATTATTAATAGCATTACGAAAGAGGCTGGATCAGGAAAGATTATTAGATCGTAGTGAATTCGCAAGATACATTCTCGAGAAATCCAAAGAGCCTTTTTTCCTTCCAAAGCGTAATACAGGAGCGTCACTGCGAGACGAGATTACATTCGTTGAACCGGCCAGCGCGACCATGCGCGTCCATACCGAGGGCTGACGTTGACATCTCACCCCCATCGAGCATCTCCATATTATACCGCGTCTTTCTTACGACGTAAGAAATCGGTGTTTTGCTTACTTATAACCAGATTCTTATAGCTCGTAGAAGCGATAAAAACAGTATATATTTGCAGTATATATCTTCAAACATCAAAATAGTTGGGAGTGGATTCTGAAACTGTAGATATTAACATGCATATATATAGAAATGAGTTTATTCGGCAATAATAAACTCCGGTCAGCACCGTAGTGTTGATCAACTATTCATTCGGTAAGGCATATTCACGAGTATTTAAAGCAGAATATATAACAAATTATGTCAGCTTCGGATATTATTCTGTTTAAAAGCAGTATTTACATTTCGCTAATAACGCGGTTACCCTTTTACTTTAGCGAACAATTTTGACTCTCGAGTTTATAGCGATTTTGCGAAGCCGCGGATTCAATTTATCTGGCGTCCATTTTTGGGGAAAAGTGCGTCTCGATGACAACATTCGTCATCCGCGGAGAACCCGCTGTCAAGCGAGAGGAGCGCCGCTGCCGCCGACGAGATTACATTTGTCGAGGTGGCCAGCACCGTCGTTCCGGCTGGTTCCAGGCAGTCCGATCCGGCAGAGGGCGGGGGGGAAGGGTGGGAGGGGAGGTGGTTGGATGTCAATGCCGCACCGCCGCCACCGTCCAACCCTTTTGGTACGCGAAATCGCGCGATATACAGGCCGCCAGCCGTCCAGCCCTCGTATCCCATTCCCCCGACCCAAGGGTGGAAAATCACGGGTACCACGAGAGAATCGGGTTGGCGGGGGTGGGGACGGACGGGGGGAGAGACGGTGAGCGTGGGATGGCACGGTTTTCCGAGCGGTGGCCGAGCGTGTCTCTGTAATTAATAGTCACCGACCGCCGGCGGACGGACCGAGAATCGAGTTTACACGCTGTATCCGCGTGTTGGAGCGAATCGGACGATTGTTTAAGCGAGTGGTCATCTCTACGACAAGTCTCCCTCTTGGTTACGTACACGCCACCACCCACGTATTCGAAGGGCGCTCTTGATTGGGTGTACTCTACCGCGTGTGGCTCGCTGTGTCATGTCGCGAGCGAAACAACTTAAGAGATCAATTAACCAGCGTCATCACGCGTATGAGCGAAAGAAAGTATTGAATGAAATAAGAAAATAAGTTTCTTGATTTAATATATTCTTATTTATTACAAAAACTGAATTACGATAAATTTTCGCGCGTGCATTTATGTTATTTCGCAATGAAGGGCCCACCGCGAGCCCATAGGCATAGGAAATTAATTCTGCGGCGATACCAACTTCTCTGCCAACGCCGACGGGTTGGGTGATTAAAAGGAACGTTGGCTTGCGCGAGGAAAAAAAAGACTTCAGCGGCGGGAAGGATTCGTTCTCGGAGGAGAAACGTGGAAAGGTAGCGGGCATCGAGAAAGAGTGGTGAACAGGGGGTGAAAGGGAAAGGAAGGAGCGCCTGAGGGACGCGGAGTCGAGGGAGGGAGAGAGTGGAAGTTAGTGGCGGCTCGGTGAGAAATACATAATGCAGTAGCCGGACGTCTCCGACACCCCCTAACTCACCCTTCTCCGTGGCGAAGAAGAGAGGGCCGCCGCTGTCGCGAGAAAGAGAGAGAGAGAGTGAGAGAGTTGTAGAGGCCGAAGAGAGAGTAGGGGTTGGCCATGGCGACGTTGGTGGCGGTGTAGATAGTGGTGTAGGTGGAGGAAGAAGGAGGAGATGGGAGGCCGAGGGGGTTGGTGGCGCGCGCGAGAGTACGAAGGGGTGCATTGATTTACGCGGCCGGGGCAAGGCGAGGGTGTCTCCAAGGCGGACGTGCAGGGGCCAACAATTCACTCGCCTCGGGTTCCAGGAACCATCCATTACTTTGGTTCTTCCACCGCCGTCCCCGGAGCTGTCTCCCCCCGGCATTGTTGCGGTTACTTACCGCGTCCATCGAGAACGTAGCCATTGTTACGGCGAAGTCGCGTGGCTCGCCGCCCTCTGCTAAACGCCGTTCGCGTCCCAATATGACGTCACAGTGGATGTTGGTTGAATCGCGAGTTAGATCTTGCGACGGTATATTTTCAAGATGCGAGTGCGATCGTGTTTCTTTCGTTAAATCGAATGGAATAGCGGTTGGTATGTGTGACTCGTGAAAGTTTAATGTCTCCTTAATAAAGCAGCTAGCGAAGTAGCAGACGATACAAGTGATTTCGGAATTCAATAATTCTCTAGATAAGATTGCAGGAAATTGCAAGAGTGTTAACGGGCTCGGATAAAGATTAAATATCCGGATTAACGTCAAGAATATCAATCAGCTCTAGCTTAAGTGATTTAAAATGCAACGCTCTCAAAACGTTCTTATTGTACACTTATCCGACATTACGTAACCTTCATTCCACTTTGTCACGTACAATTCAAAAAAACAAAAATCTATCTTATTATTTATAACATTCTGTTGTGCGCTAATGCAGTAAATGGCAGATAGAGAAGTTGTTTGTTCCACTCTCGATGACAGAAGTATGTATAGATGAAGGAGGGAGGGGGGATTCCTTGATGCGGGGAATAACTCTGTCGAACCAGTTAACGTCATTTTAGCCGGTGACTGCTCTCGCAACCTTATACTACGCTGCGGCCATTGCTGTTCGAGTTCATCCACCGTACACCGACTGTCTTGTCCGATCAGGGCGATCGGCGATCTTACCGGGCCGAGCGTTTGTCATCATTGTCGTCGTCGCCCCGCTCATGAACGACGCTCGTGTACGTGGACTACACGGGTACGGTCCGATGTGGCCAAAGGATATCGACTTTCAGTCTTCCCAGCCTCGATTGTCTTCTGCGCTGTTCTGTCGGCGGTGACTATCGGTCGCTGAGATCTCTCTCCGAATGGCCGAGTTCCCTTTTTTCAGAACTGGTGCGCGGTCTCGTCACCCGTTACTCGACTCAAGCCTCGTCTTTTCTCTTTCCCCGCGTCTCCGACAATCACGATATCCCCGCGAGGGCCAGATTCCTTCGTCGTTCTTTTGCCCCGTGCTTCTCTTTACGCACCGTGCTTCTCGAATACGACCGTATCCGCCATCTGATCAATCATCGTCCCTTTCGCGTTCACCGTCAAGATCGTGCGGACAGTTCGAAATCGGTTCTTCGTTCGATCGGTGCTACGATACACGTCGTCTGTTCGTTAAATGTTCGCGAAATCATGCGAAATGTGGAACCTATAATACCGTCACTTCCTCAAAAACTATCTTGTTCGATATCATGGATTAAAATTGATGGAACCATTTCATCTTTAAGATACTGTAGACAATCACCAAATTCAATCGTCCCTTTATCTAATTTTTACGTAAAACGCGCTCGTCGACGCGAGTTCGAGCGCGTGGCAGGTTCGTTAAACGTTGGCGCACGCGACAACCTCTCTGCAAAACCGAGGCATCCCCCTTCCCGCCGCGCTTCTGTAACCATCGTTCGCCGGTCATGGATTGCAAGAGTCTGAGGGTGCCGAGGGGGGTTGTACTGCTGCTGCTGGTGCTTCGTACTCGTCCAAGAGGAGGCAATAACGCGCGACGCGTGGCGTCCACCCCCGTGCTATCCGAGGGAACCCCTGGTGCGCTGCTAAATACCGAATGCCCCTCTTGGACGAGCGCTACCGGCGGCGGTGAGTCGCCGCCACCCCTTCACCGCCTTCGAGGTAGCCCTTATATCGTCGAGAGAAAGAGAGGAACCCTCGGCCGTTTCAGATTAAAAGCTGTGATTATACGTGGCATCAGACACCCCCTCTTCTGCTTCCTATCTAACTCTCTTATCCCGTGACTCTTCCTCCCCTTCGTTACTCCTGTCCTTTTTCCGCCATCGCTGTATTTTGAAATACGCCACCCCGCCGCTCTCTCTCTCTCTTTCTCTCTGGTCCGTTTCGCTCTCTCTGCGGCTCTTTCTGTTTAAATTGCGAATACCGCGCGTTCCTCTCGGCTTCTATTTAAATGTAATTTGTATCTTGCCCGCGCGACCATTCGACTCCTTCTTCCAACCCCTATTCCTCTCGCTTTCGGTACGCACGTGACCGCTTATAAATATATATACTTGATCGCGAATTAATGACAAAAATTTTTTATTATACAACAATTCTTCTCATACAGTAATATATTGCAATTAATACACGTGTAATTATCATTTTTTATCATAAAAGGGTATGCATCTTTTTCACCATATCGCGATCATGATTTTTAATAACCGTAGTTTTGTTACATGTATTTCCATTTAATTTTTGATTCGTCTCATAGTCTAACCTTGCGCTAACCTTTCGTTACTCTTCTCTCCTTCTTCAGACCGATAATATTCCGCCACACTGCTGGAATACGATCCACGACGTGGGGCTAGGGACCGTACCAAGTTTCTTGGCGGTCCATGCGATAAATCAAACCGACTATGATAACTTCTGGAATAATGGCTCGCGAGATAACGATACACCGGGCGGAATCGTCTCCGTCGTCTGAAATTGGCTTGGATATTTTCGCGCCTCGTTCGCACGTTTTATGCTATTCCACTATATCTCAAACTTTTGATTTAGAAGGTAATAATAATTGCATCTTCCGCCGTTAATTACAAATTCTAATTTAAATTGCGTTACTATCCGGAATTACCGCGTTCTTCGTGAAGTGGTGGATTTGGAGTATTTAATAAAAGTTCCAACATTCTCTAGATTTTGGATGAGTACTTTTTTATTCTTCTCACAATGATTTTTATATACAAAATGTCTGAGACCACCCATATACCCCTTTTAAAATGAAGGGAAGTGATTTTTATCAAAAATCTCAAAAATTTTGATAAGTAAATCGGGTACGGTCTATCGAATGGTGATATTTTCATTTTCCGATACTGACCGGAAATGAGCTATCTGGATCGGAAGTCGAATTTTTTAAATGGAACATGGCACTTTTTATTGCAGATTCGGATTACACGCAAAAAAATAAGAAACTTTTGTCTCAAACATTTTTTCTGAAAATGTCTTCATTGATCTTGAAATGATCTTGAAAGTGACGAAAAAATAAATTTTAACTGCGTTTCTGGGTGAGTGAATGTGTGTTTGTTCAAACAAAGTATTTAAAATGAGCACTGTTCTCTGCGATACAAGTATCTACCTGTCTCTTATACACATCTAGATGTGTATAAGAGACAGATATTCCCCTCCTCCCCCCAATCTTCATTGATCTTGAAATGATCTTGAAAGTGACGAAAAAATAAATTTTAACTGCGTTTCTGGGTGAGTGAATATGTGTTTGTTCAAACAAATATTTAAAATGAGCACTGTTCTCTGCGATACAAGTATCTACTCTGCTTTGGAAGGAATTGGTTACTCGAAGAATCTTATCGGCATGTAATGATTACAAGAAGTGCCATGTTCCATTAAAAAAATTCGATTTCCGATTCAGATAGCTCATTTCCGGTCAGTACCGGAAGATAAAAATATCACCATTCGATAGAGCGTATCCAATTTACCTATTAAAATTTTTGAGATTTTTGATAAAAAAAAACCTCTTTTCTTTATTTTAAAAGGGGTGTACGGGTGGTCTCAGACACCCTCTATATATGTATATTATATATAGCTATGTATATATTGTTATATATAATTATATATAATATAAAATAAAAAATATATGAAATATAATATATTGCTCATTTGCTACAACAACGATATAAAAAATTAGCAGTTTTTAGTTGTTTGCAAAAACAGAACGGTTCTTTGGAGTTTTTATTATTGATAGAACAACATAACTGAGCTTCTAAAACTGAGAAGAGAAAAGAGAATTTTGCATCATAAATAAAAAAAGAGATTGCTTTTAAGCAGAAGTGGCCAAACGGTCGATCGCGGACACACGGGCGGTCGATCGTGTGGTAACGTGAAATTCACAATACAACAGTTGTAATTGCAATGTAACCATAATTAATTTAATTATTGCTGTTTTATGCTCAATCGCAACACAAACACACAAAGTAAAATAAATATGCTTATTTCACATATAAACCTAGATCGCTGCGACACGGAACAGTAGATCGCGATGAGGTGAGGAAGCTGAAAGTAGATCTTGGTGCTTCTAAGTTTGGCCATGTCTGCTTTTAAGGGTTCATTTTTATAGTAAGTGAGGATTCAATACACTGTGTGTGTGAATGAAGAGCTAATAATATTTTTATTCATCTACAATCAGTTTACCAAAATCATATTTAAAAATGATATTTTAATAATTTTAATGATTCAAACTCATTTTCTGGAAAACTTAGTTTTTTTATTATATCGTAAATGTAAAAAGCAAATGTAAAATATATGAAACTATTAGGCAACTCTCATATTTTTATAACTCTTTCGTAAAATAATAAAATGAAATACAAGGATAGATGACGAGATAGACTGTAGTATTTGTAATCGAAAGGACACGTATGCTGATCTATTATTCGCCCCAGCGAACGAAGGTGCGACATGAATATTTCTAGTTATCAGATCGAATTAACTGGGGCCCGCTAGTCTGTCACAAACGCGCATAATAGAGATGTCAGCCTCTACGATCGTCTCTCTCTCTCTCTCTTTCTATCGCGCGCAGTTTTTTCGTCGTCTCCGATCCTAATCCCAGCCCAGAATTTCCCACGCGAATTGGGGTGGTGAACTCTTTGTACGAGAACGTCGCGCTATTGCAGAGGGTGCAGAATTTATACTAGAGATCCCCGGTATCGGCGCGTGGCGCGCCTGTTACCGCACTTTTTCAAATCTCCGAATTGGTCACGATTCGTAATTGCGAATAATCGCCGAGAAATCGCGCGCCTTTCTTTCCTGCAACAACCAGCATTGTGCCCCGATTGTCGCGACATCGAAAAGAAGAGTGAGATTTTGAAGCTTACATCTATTCTCGCGATCGTTTCTATGTGTTTTATTTTAGTACTTGTTACAATTTATTATACAAATTTACTGTAACCTTTGATTTAATATTGAGGATTTTAATACGAAAATTTACTACACATTACGTATACTATTATTTAATATAAAACTCCTCAACGTTCGTAAATTAAACACTGCAGTAAATTTGTATATTAAATTATAATAAGTACTAAATTTTTTAATATAAAAATTCTCAACAAAATTGATAATAACATTGGTAATATAACAAAATGTCTTCAAAATTTTCCATATTCTTTCGGTCAAGATTATAGGCATTTGCAAAAAAATAGCAAACTGTAATGTGATCAGAGACTTTGTTTAAAATCGTGACCACAGAGGGAAAGGTGTATGTATGATATAACTGTCATTATTTCGAAATAGGAAGCCTGGAACCCGTGATTTCGAGGCTCGTATACGAAATTCACATCCACCGATCATATCCCTCGATCGACGTGCGACCAGGAGGGGTGACTTAATGACAGGTTATGGCATTTTGCTCACTTTCGGCTCGCGCATACGTTATACGTGTACGCAGGATGTCGTCAGCACGTGCCGACGTATCCTCGCACCCCCGTAGCCTCCGTTTCAAATATCAAACACGCGCGCAGGAAGCGCAGAGATATAATGCGCGAGTAATGTGTAAGCCCCGATTAACGCACCGTGTCAATGGAGACCATAGATTTTCACAGCGCCCATCTCCATCCACGTTCACATTCAAAGCCGATTATCGCGGATTTAATTCATCGCTGTACTCTTCGCTTTAAAATCTCGTCGTGTCAGCATTCGAGAATACGAACAGGGAATATAATTAGTTCGTGTAACATTAACGTAACGTTTGAAATTTCGAAAGATTACAATACTGTTGATGCGCTTGAAGAATCATAAAACTTCGTCATGTTTCATGGTTCTTGCCAGAAAGAGAAATTTTTCGTTTCTGAATATAACGACATGACAAGTGATAAATTTAGGAGATCGATGCTCCGACATTCTCTTTATCACTGTCAATTCTCTTGTTAACTTTTAACACAAATAGAGTAATAAAATTATTACAGGTTATTATTTCTCGCGTTCTAAAAAGAGAAGGGTCGCATCCCTTCAATGCATTTACGCACTTGCAACTGCATTTATGAGCATCCTCTGAAATGTGTATTCCATGACTTTTGAATAAGTTTTATGAAGTGCTGCTGATTACGCGTGTCGAATTGCCCGGCCATTATTTCCAGGATGTTTTCGCGATAATAAAGCCGTGTTGTACGGCAGGCTCGTTCGGACCCCAGGATAACGGAAGTAGTCTGAATAGAGAGAGGGAAAGAGAAAGTTGTGGCACCCTTCGTGTTCTTCCGCTCTCTTCACGGTTAACACCCTCGACTCATACATACATATGAACGAGCCCGGGCAGGAAATACGCGACTACCGCGAATAAGCACTCGTAAAAATTGCAGCCGCGCTCTCCGTTTGCGCGCAATCCCTACGCGTTAAGAGATAACGCACGCGCTATTATGTATTATGTTCCGCGCCTTAACGTCGCCGTGATATCACGACACGGAGATTAAAAAATGTTGTTTGTCCGCGCGTTCGACGAAATCAGATCTTACGCATCGCAACCGAGATATAAGTACGTATGCTTCGAGCAAATGAATTTTAATTAGAGGATGGACTACGCATCCAAAGGACGAGAAAATTTTTCCAGACAAAAAAAGACAAAATCAGACATTCAATGGAAAGAGAGGAAGAGAGAAATTTATTTTGCCAGAGAGAGATTATATTACTTATAAATATAAATTAAATACTTATTAAAATCTTTATAAGGAATATATTATACTTATAAAAAAAATAGACTATATATATTCTTTATAAATTCTTATAAGGAATGTATTATATTTATAAATATAAATTATATATTCCTTCTATTTATAAATATACATTATATTTGTTATCAATTCTAAATCAATTCATTTTATCTCTAGAAAGAGCCGTGAGTATCACAAAAAGAGTATTCATCGCTATAATGGTTACGATTCGTTTTACAAGCAGTTGCTATGCTGCGGTATCCTGGAAATACTCCGCTCACTTTCGCGGCAAAAGAGATTTGCCGTCGGACAACCATCGCGAAGGTGTCACGTGAGAGCAATATTATGACGTCTCTATCCAGCACCCTTTTTAAGAGATCGGCCACCCTCGAGCTCTTCACGCTTCATGCTAATTTCATCGATCCGATGCCGGCTTCTTCCTCTTGCACCACGTTTCCAGCCCTCGCCGCGTGTCCGCCTTTGTGCGGGCCGCGCACGGATGAAGGATAATATCTACGTTCCTTTTATGCTATTCGCGTATCACATCGCGCTGTATCCGTGCAAAAATGTGTCGGGAATCCCATTGTCGACGATGAGCCAATAAAACGCCACGAATCCTCACTCCACGTGTCTGTCATTATCCGTCCGATCCTCTTCGGATGAAATGCATTTAGAGTAACACTGAATTAATTTCCGCAAATAAATAGCTTCCAGAGTACGTTTGTTTCCAATTTTTATATTTCGATGAGCCAACATCTGTTTGAATTTAAATCGAAAGTCCTTCTTTGTTAATGGCCTCTCCACTCGCATCTCTGAAGCCCGTTTCATAAAAGTCAGCTCTAAAAGCAAACAATCTGTCATTAAAATTTAATGCAGAAGTGAGGTAGCTTGTATGCGTCTAGAAGAACCTTCTACTTTCGAGATCGGTCCAAGGAGGAAGTGTCGCGGCGTATGGAAGTGCCTCATAGTTTCGCAAAGCGCCTGCTTGGCTTCGTCACAAAAGCAGGCTTATTGTGGTGTCGATTTCCACGACACAACGATCTTCAAGAATAATGACGGGGGTGACACACGTCGTAAATATATCGCAACGATTGAGAGCAGCCAGCACGATATTTGTGGTTTGACGTCAATCAAAAAACGGTCAAACAGCCCGGACACTCGATGTCACGCGAGGCGCCGATTGTCCCTTGACAGGCAGCCGTCGCTCGTGGGTTTCTGGCTTTGTCGCCAAGTGCTTCTTTGTGTGCGACAACGACTTTTTTCATTGTGAATCGGTTTTGACATCGGCCAACTTCACAGACGCAGTTTGGAGTCATCGAGAAACCGACTTGCCTAATTCAGAAGATTGCGTGGATTTCCGCGCTCTGATAAACACGTGATAGAAGTATAATTTGAAACCAAGAATCTCAATATCGTCGAAATAAAAAAAGTAACGTCGTAAGATCAAGAAAGAAGATATTATGTTTTTTACTTTATGTAGGCATCCTTCATGTCTTTCTGAAACTCTTTTATTGTGAAAGAACTTCTATCACACTTTTCGCCAACTTTTTATAGTTTCAGTTTCAAAAAAGCATCGTGCAGAAGTTTGTACATCTTTTTATTACATTTGTGAAAGAATCAGCCATACGCATAGAATACTGCATTTTTTAAAAAAAGAGGTTGGACATTTATAATTAAATGAAGCATATAATGAAGTGTTTTCGATTCCGTCTCGTCATCTATCTATTTGATGAATCCCCTCCTACGTTACGGAGGTTGTTAATTTGCTGACGGAAGGCATTTGAATCTTCGGAGGTACGTGAAGGCAGGATGTTTCGGACACCGGTGGATGTTGGCGACAAGACGAGGGGTGAGTGCCAGTGACGTCTCTTTCGCGTCAGCGGCGGAGAGACACGACGAGATCGTGCGGTTGTGGTGGTGTTGGTGGCCGTCGTGGGCGCCGAGGGGGATGATGCTCCCGCTCCGGTGGTGGGTCCGAGATGTCAGCTCGTTTCAACGCCGTGGTACCCTGACATCGGGTCTAACAAACCCCGGGGAACGAATATCTCCTATGACCGATCCGGCATTCTGTCGTTGGTACCGCCGTCGTCCGGTTTTCTCGTGTGTCTCGTCCCGCCTTTTGATCCGGCGCGTACAATAAAATATAATCAAGATGCGATGGATAATCATGAAAAATTATCTATCGGGTGTTTCGGAACCACCCACCTTTGTTTCGATAAGAGATTTATCGATTTGATAGATTGTACTAGAAATTTTAAGACTCTTTGCGGAAGAGAGTCGGAATTGTATCGATTATATTGAAATCTTGAAGATAGAGTGCTAAGTTCTAAGCATAGAAATGACTAATTTGCAGTCCGCTTTGCTTTAATAAAGGTGTCAAGTATGCAACTAAAAAGAATTTACTGAAGATTTACAAAAAGAAAGAATTATTCTTAAAGTTAAAGAACGCTCTATAATAATCTGCCGTATTATGTTACGAATACTGCTCCCGAGAAATTATGTTGCTGCATTCGCTTCTCAGTCAAGCGAGCCTTGTATCTCTCGAAAAAACTTTCGTGAATACATTAATTTTCGATACTGTTAACGACGAATCGGAATTGAAAAATTCGTCGTTTACCACACCCTTAATACGGCGTCGCTTGCCTCGACGTGCGTGGCATAATACAAAAGTGTAAGGGAATAAATTGCGAAACTATCGGCAGCAGGAGGACCTGCCGCTTTAGTTTCGTGAGAATTCTTTTACGGCTTCGTCGGGATTTATACGAGCTGTAAGTGACAGAAGCGACGAACGCAGCCCGCGGAAGAAGACAAATAAAAGATACGAAAATAAAAAGAGCGACCCTGTCTTTAGGAGATCGTAAATTCTTTGCGCCCGTAGATATTTCATCGCGTTCGCATTCGCATATACACGCGCAAAATAGATCGTTTGGTATGACGTCGCAAACAAAAAGCTCGACTTTTAACTTTGTTTTTGTTTTGCGCAAGAATACGGTTAAACAAAAAATTATCTTTGAATAAAAATCAAATAACACGAATATGTGAGATTGAAAAACATTTCTCAAAGATAATATTCGCGAATCTTTAACTTCTTGACGCAAGTGAGGAAGGTAGAAAAAAGTAAGTGAGAATTGAAAAGAAATTAAAGATAAATTGTTTAATAAGAAGAATACGTATAAATATATTTTAAAGGAATTAGAAGAAAATTAGAAAGAAGGAATTAGAAAAGAATTAAAAAGAAATTAATATATGAAGTTAAATAACAAGATAAATTCTAAGGGTTACAGAGATTCAAAATCAAAGAAACAAATTTGGGACATAATGAACCAAGCTAGGTTTTAATGCCAATAAGAAATTCAACAGAGCACATACATTGACAGATAGAATTTAATGCTACAAAAGTTAAAACCAAACATAATTTTGACAAATGTTTCGACCTTTAATTAGGTCATCTTCAGTGTACTGATGGAGTCGATCATATAAACATAACAAATTGTATATAAATAGTTATATAAAGTTATCGCACGCATGCTGGTCTAAACTTACAAGAGGAACACGCCAATCTTAACCGCGCTGATTGCGATGAATGCTGTCTAGAATAAATTCTATCATTGTCTTACATATACCGTGGCTGCTTTTGCCGCGGAAATTTTTCGTTTAGGCGCTAGTGCCCACTGAAATTTAGGGGGGTGGTGACACATTTTATGCTGTATCTCAAGAACTAAAGAATTGCATTGAAACTTGGTAGTTGTAATGAGCATGACTTGCCGACAGTTTTGCAATATTGCAATGCCCCCTCAAGATTTTCGGAGTCGCTAGGGCTTGACCCCCCAAAACTTTGGTGGGCGCTAGCGCCTAAACAAAAAATTTCCGCGGCCATGGACATATGTAGGACAATGATAGAATTTATTCTAGACATCATTCATCGCAATCGACGCAGTTAGGATTGACGTGTTTCCCTTGTTAGAGGTGCCCTCGTTGTGATGTCAATTGTAGGGACAATAATTCCGTTGAACGAAATACCGATAATTCCCGAGATGTAAAATGTAAACTTTGCTGCTGGTCCAGGATGTCATGATTTGTCAATTTTTAAAACTAGAATAGATAAATTGGAATATAAAGCAAATATAAGTAAGAATAAAATAAAAAATTAAACTTGAAATATTAGGAATGTCAGAGAAGTTAGAATATCGACTGAACTTGAGAGAAAAATTATCGCTTAAAATTATAAATCGGTTATTTAAATGTATGCACATGTAAAAGAGAAGAAATCTAGAAATAAAAAATAAAGAATTAACAAAAAGAACGAATCTGATAATCAGTTAGCCAATTTATCTATGTAGAAGAGCGGTTATTATGTGTGTTTCTTGCAGTTATTATTTTACAAGTAAGCAAGTTCGAGAAAAGAGCCGAGAAAAAGAAAGAGGAATAGGGAAAGGATAGGAAAGGAATATGAATGTGGAAAGAGATAACTATTAGGGAGAGGATAAGAATTTGAGGATTGGAAGTACATTTGATACACATTTGAAAGTAATTCTGTGTCGCTTTGTTTGTTTAAATCCTGATCTTGTCTTTTTATGAAAACTATTTTTTTGCAATAGGTATGAAGCTTTTGGAAACAGTTTTTACATAGGGCACAGTGAAAAATGTTATATTTTCAGATGCCGTGGTATTCACATTATCTTTAATTTTATTGTTATTTTTTTTTCAAAAAAAGTATCTGAGTCTATTTCTAATCATAGCAATTATAAATTTTAAAGGATAACCGTTATTTAACCCTTTCGTTGCGGCTGAGTTTAATACAGAGCGCGCGTGACAGAGGGTAGAGTAGACGTTCAGCCGCAACCGATGCTACAGACAGCGAAACTTTTCACTGGCGCGCATTCTATAGAAAAATATAGAAGTCGTCTAAACGCTGAATTGCATTGCATTACACTGTACAGCACACTGTGAACAAACTTTCTGAGCGCCTATAGATGCCACTAGCGTCAAATAACAATAATTAATTAAGGGGGGATTCCAGTTTGAACGGTCAAAAAATTTGAAAAAATTTTTTTGCATAGACCAATAGTATAAAGCTTGAGAAGAATATGTTCCATATCCAATATCATTCCATTCCAATATCAAAAACTATTTTTTCGCGAAGAGGTAATCTTTAAATGCGTTTTTCTCGAAACTACATTTTCCAATTTGGCGTGCAGGATAACTAAAAAAATTATTAACTAAATGACATTGCAAAGTACGGTTCGAGTCCTTATAGTTTTCTTCAGGGGTTATACCAACCGCTACAATTTTATTGTTTATTTCTAACATTTTTATCAACAATAGAAAATTGATTTTTTGGTCAAAAAAATTTCACTTTTCTTACGATTGCTGTAACTGCTTCAATTTTTCATATTTTTATTTGCAAGTTGGTATAATCCTCGCGTAATTGAATAAGCTTTGAAGGAAATTTTTGATTTTTGCCTTCAGATGACTCAGCTCGTTGCTACATTGCACACCGCGCTATCGACATTGTGTGACAAAGTTGTACATCAACACGACAAAAAATTTTAAAAAATAAAAAAATGACTTATTTTTTTATTCCTTAAGGATGCCTTTTTTTATCCCAATTAAACAATTATTCCAATATCATTCAGTTTTCTCAAAAAAAAAATTCCAAAAAATCACATTTTTTTCGCCCGGTTAAACTGGAATCCCCCCTTAAACGCCAATAGGCGCCAACAGCATACTGTGAACGAATTTTTTGAGCGTCTATAAGCATTTCATCAAACATTTGATGAAAGAAGAGAAGGAATAGGAACCAATGATCTGTAATTCTTTGCTTTGTTTTTTGTGGGCAAGATACTCTCGGTGATTTGCCATTGCCTTCCGACAGGTGGCGATCGAATAAAATTCGATTTTGAATTTCATTAAAACCCAGCCTGGCTCATTATGCCCCTAATTTCTTTCTTTGATTTTGAATATATGAAGTCTTTATATTAACTTTTCATAATAATTAGAAAAAGAAGAAAATATGTACATATAGATGTAGGATTGTACGCAATGCGAAACTTGTTCTCGCGTAGGTTTCCAGTTGAAATCTTCATATCGCGATGGTATCGAACGCGATACATTGTGACATACGTTATCAATATTGCGGCGCCCACTTAGGAGTTAAGAGCGATCGCGAATTTCGGTACGCGGATGCGTGCGTAGCGAGCGTTAACCCGCGCTACGAACACGCGAGTGCTTACGTACTTACGTCGGCAGAAGCCAAGTCCCCTTGGAGTGGCGCGGAGACGGATATAATTGAAGGCGGAGGTAATTAACTCCCTCGTGCAATGCGCCGCGCCGGCAGCCGCTCACCGCATCGTTTTAATTACCGCTCTCGTCGCATTTCATCGGGCAGAAGCGTCCCCCGCTTCTCTCTCTCTCCTTCCTGGAGGATCTTCATCACTCTCCGCACACTTCGTATTTATAATAAATCCGATACCATCGGGAAGAGCAAAGAGAGAAAGAGCGAGAGAGAGAGAGAGTTGCTCTGGAACGCCGCTTGGCAATCCTTCAAAGGTGTTCCTTAGAAAATAAATCTTTTCTTCACGTGTTTCTTTGCTGTCTAAAATTTTAGGACGAAAGTAAGGAAAAGAATATAAATTTAACTAAACGAAAATATAAAAGTGATTAGAGAATTACACTGTAGAAACACAAGTAAATAACTAAACTTTATCTTTCATTTATTCCCGACTAAATTTGTCTTTACATATACATACACACTTATATATATATATATATATATATATATATATATATATATATATATATATATATATATAAAAGAGATATTTGGGGTGGGACATTAAAATGGCCCATCCCCTGTATATATATATGGGACATAATGTCCCACCCCAAATATCTCTTTTCCTACGCCTTTTACAAAAAAAATGTTTCAAATAAAATTTACTCTTTTTCGAGGGGGGGCATCTTATGATGGACACATGTTTTTTCTAGGTGGAGGTTAAAAATTTTGCAATATGCAAATACATATTTTTTGCATATGAAAAGCAGCCATGTGTTTTTCTTACATCAATTGATTCATCCCACTATTCTACGCATAAAAGTATTAAGGTACAGTTATCAATAGTTATGAATAGTTTACAAGATATTTTATATTTTATATCAAATATTATATTTTATATATATCAATATACCAGAATAAAATATACAATATCTCGCAAACTACTGATTTTTTGATAACTCTACCTTAATACTTTTATATGCCAAATAACTGGAAGAATTAAATTATATTTAAAAAATCATATGATTCCATTTAAAAAAACAAAGGACACCTTGAAATTTCAGGAACATCTCCACCTAGAAAAAACATGTGTCCATTATAAGATGCCCCCTCGAAACAGAGTAAGTTTTACTTGAAACATTTTTCTGTAAAAGGCGTAGGAAAACAGATATTTGTGGTGGGACATTAAAATGGCCTACCCTGTATATACAGGGTGCATCAGACCAACTGTCCACCTCGATTTTTCCGAAAACGCGAGGTGACAGGAAGTTGGAGAGAAATGTCAAGTCCTAATTCCTATCCGAAAAATGGAATAAAGGTATTTCCGTTTTTCGGAACTGACTGGAAGTAGTGGTCACCGGGATCAACTTTGAAATCTCAAATAGAAACGTATGTCATGTAGGGTATCGTTGGATAGAGCTTGAAAAAAGAAACATCTTTTATTCGAACATAATCGCAGTATCTCTAACCGTTGAGGGAAACGACTGGAAAATTGAAAAGTGATAGTGTCGAAGTGATAGGGTCGAAGTGATAGTGTAGAGAGCCTCGAGAGAGAGAGAGAGAGAGGCGCCAACGAATCACGTGACCAGCCTTTCCATGATTGGCTGGCCCAAAATGTATGGATTTTTGCATTGCGACGCCAATGCAGAAAGTATTTCTCAGACGAAGACGTAAACACATTTTACATCTTTGTCTGACAAATGTGTCGCATCTGTTCTACATTGGCGTCGCAATGCAAAAATCCATACATTTGGGCCAGCCAATCACGGAAAGGCTGGTCACATGACCCGTTGGCGCCTCTTTTTCCTAGAAGCTCTCTAATTTCGACACTATCACTTTTCAATTTTCCAGTCGTTTCTCCTCAACGCTTAGAGATACTGCGATTATGTTCGAATAAAAGATGTTTCTTTATTCAAACTCTATCCAACGACACCCTACATGACATACGTTTCTATTTGAGATTTCAAAGTTGACCCCGGTGATCACTACTTCCGGTCAGTTCCGGAAAACGGAAATACCCTTATTCAATTCTTCGGATAGGAATTGGGACTTAACATTTTTCTCCAACTTCCTGTCACATCGCGTTTTCGGAAAAATCGAGGTGGACGGGTGGTCTGATACACCCTGTATAATAGAATTTTAATTTGAGTTTTATATCTTCTTTTGCAAATCTGCACGGTGGGGTTTTACTTCATTATTTACTTCGCTATTAACGGTAGGACATCTCAATTTCTCCGTATTCTTCAATGCAATAAAAAGTGTTGTTTATGCGCACCTTTGCCGCAAAATGCATCAAACGCGAGATACATTGTACATCAAAGGGTTAAATGTGCAGAGTTCACCTGATTACGTCAGTACACGATTAGCTTGTTATATACATCGGCGAATGTGTGTTCGGATTGCAGGTGTCCTCGATCAACAGGGTACTGAGGAATCTGGCCGCGCAGAAGGAGCAGAGGCAGCAGCAGCAGCAGCAACAAGGGGTGGGCGCCGTAGGGGTTGGTGTCGGTGCTGGCAGTCCGGCGGAAAGCGTTTACGATAAAATCAGGCTACTAAACGGACAGACCACCGGCTGGCCGCGACCCAATCCCTGGTAAAACTAACACTTATTGGTAGATAAATTACATTGCTCATTAAAACGGTATTATGCAAAATACGTATCCTTTAATCGAAAACAAAAGCATTACTTTTCAAGTCGTTTCCAATTTTTCGTCTTTAAGAAAAATAGTTGATTACGTAACGAATATACAGGATAGAGTTCTGGATAACTCCTCTAATGAAGTGGAATTTTAAGATTTTCCATTTGAAAGGAATTTTTAAATAAATTTCTGTTATAGATTATAGGAGTCTTTTTTCTTTTTTAAAATAATTTTCTTAATAGAAACTTATTTATAGCGTGTATTTGCTAAGAACGGTCGTTATCTTAGGTATCCGTCGAGTGCGGGGAGTCCGTTTTCGTCGATACAATCTAGTTTGAGTCCGAGCCATTGTTCGTCCCTGCCACCGGATCCGGCGGATATATTACACGCGAAGAAAGGTAAGTCCACGTCTGAATAATTATTATCTATGACATATTATCTTTCCGGCGCAGAGTTTCTTCGTGCTCAAGCTTTCGACGACTCGGCTATTACAAAACAATGAGATTCGGAGATATTCAAACAAATTACACAGTTTGTTAAAGGCATCCTGTAGTTTTGGCCAAGGCTATATCTAGCCAAGCAAGAGGCTTTCGCTCGCATGCACGACGAAAGCCTTCGACAATTGTTGGCGCACGATATTCCGGTATGCTTTCTGTGTTAAAGCGCTAGCGTGAAACGCAAATACGTGTGCGGGATGAGTGGTCACAGGCGGCAGGCGGGAGAGGTGCGTTTTAATTAATTAATCTGTCGGGCCAAACGATACTAATATCAATGTAATTCCGTCGGTGGGTCCCGCGGTTTGCCGCACGCGTGTGTGCAACGCTTTTCCGGTAATAATTTTCCAGTAACGTTTAAGCGCGGCCTTCGAAGCGTGGAGGAACAGAGAAACGAAGCAAAACGGAGTGAACGAGAGAAAGAGAGAGAATTCGGGGATATAGGGGGTTGCGCAGAAACGTGGTTGCAGTCGACCGACCAACCCACGCGAAACTACTCCGCCACCGACGGCGTATTCCTCCCCCTCGCCCCCTTTTTCCCTGCTTGCCCCCGCGCGCGTTCTCTTTGGCGGCACATCAAACGCGTGCGATTTCTTTCCCTCACATTTTCCCGCCATCGCCACCGCCACAGCCCCGTGACACAGGGTGCGTCAGGAGCAGCAAAGAACGGTCCCTCTCGATTTTTTTATTTATCGCGACGCTTGCCCCGTCGATCTTACTGGTCGCGAGGAAAGATTCGCGATTCTGTTCACTTGTGTACGTGATTCGGGGAGATGCAAAATATTTTGCAATCATTTCACCAAGCGACATGCAATTGGGAAGAGATCTCCGCAACATCTAAGTATTTTTCATAAGATGTGATTACATAATTATAACGCGTTTTTTTGTAAAATATCAAGCTTAAACGATAGTCATCTGTAAACAATAATTCAATAAACTCTATAATTCAATTCCTTGTCATTGTAAAGGCGATATGATAGTAACAAGGATATTGAATAATTAACGTTTTAATTTGCATAGAAATTGGCTTTATGATATAAAAATAGCTTATAAAAGATGATTGTAGAAGTAGACAGGTTGTACGCCTTGTATAAACAACTCAACAATAGATCATATATGAACGACAAAAAAATTTTGTTATTAATTACTTACATACATATAATTATATATAACTGATTATTACAACTGTATTATACTGTATTTCTCATAATCTATACGTGTACCATAATTGGAAACTGCCTTTAATGATCTATAAACTGTATTGATAATGTTAATCCCGCATAAAAATAATACGTATTATTGTGAGATCTTTGCATTACAGACCATTATTCCATATTACTTCGCGGTATAGCATATTATTCTGTATTTCGATCTTACAGACGAGGGTAGGAAGGGGGTACGCAATCAAATATGGTAACTGTTGCGAGCGCTCAACCGCATGCGGGCCCCGGGGGCCGGATTATCGATGCGTTGCTGCGGGGGTAGCACCGTTTATAGGATAACCCGTGTCAGGAGGGTTGTTTCCCCCCGTCCTTTCTCCCCTTCGTCCTCTTGCCGTCGTCTCTCTTCGTCTTCCCACCGACATCTCTTCCTCTCTGTCTCTCACTCTCTCCTTGGAGGTCTATCTCGTCCGCGTGTATCCTCCCTAAGTATCTCGACTGTTGTCGATGTATCGGTCGAAACGGAAGACCCAACGACGCCCCCGGCCAATCACGCGGCAGTCACCCCCTCGTTCCTCGGAAAAGCAAAGCGAAAGCAGATTACGGCGCAATCATCGCGCGAGCTGCAGACTCCGCTCATTCCCGCTCGTCCCGCCGAGGGGGCGAGATTTTTCGATCTGGCCTGCTCCATACAGCGCATCTTAATCCTAGGAATCTACATTAGAGACTCCGACGAACCTTCAGAATTTCTACTTTTCCTTGAAAATTCTGCGCGATGTTAAAACTATTTTTTTTTTAAACTACACAAGAACGGTTTTCCTGAAATATCTAAAAATTTAGCTATATAAATGCAGATCTGAAAATAATTATGTTGAACCATCAAAATAATTATGTAGGACGCTCAAACATGATGATGATAATAATAATAACAATAATAATAACTTTATTGAGATGCAGTGATAATGAAAGAAATTTACATAAAACGAGAACAGATTTGAAGCTGCACCGCAAAAAGCGAGGTATCAGCAATAATGCTGTTTATAAACCTAAATTTAAAACAAAAACATAAACCCAAAAGTAAAGTAATAAGAAATAATATCAGCTAACTAAATCTATAATAGTGATATAATATACAGTGATACAATTTAAATAAAAAGTGAAATAAGTAAATAATATGATAATGCTGCAAAAAGTTTTAACATTCTAGCAATCAGCTTGAGCCAATATAATTATTTTGATAGTTCAACATAATTATTTTCAGATTTATACCCAGCTAAATTTTCAACAAAAGTATTTTTTCCGTGTATGTATACTATCCTGTGGAACACGTATACACATCTTCTACACTGAAAAAAAATGCTGTTGCTTCAATTAAACGTCTACGTCACGGGCTGCCACAAATATAAATAGTTCAATCAATTGTATTATGATTGGACCAAATATCTAGATTATTCTTTTAATAATGTAAATATTTGGTCCAATCATAATACAATTGAATGAACTATTTATGTTTGTGGCAGCCCGTGACGTAGCCGTTTAATTGAAGCAACAGCATTTTTTTTTCAGTGTATGGATCGATTTTTTTTATAGTAACTGCTATTTTTTTAAGATGATAAATGGATTTTAAATGCATATTAATAAATGCAATGAGGGAAGAAACGTACAGAAAGGATGGTATAAGGGACAATTTTTCGCGTCGATAACGAGAATAGAAATCATCGATACAACCTTCGTTTTTAACGAGAGAGATCGTTTTAATAAATTAGCTACAACGCATATTAAAGCTAACCCTTCATTGTCGCATCGTTCTAAGCACTCTCCTACGTACATACGCTCTTCAAAGGGAGTTATTTAAGTCTTCAGCGGTTCTCACGGTTCTCCCGATAATGTCGATACTTTTATAACGTCGAAGGGACAAGAACGCACTTTCTTCGCACTTTCTATAAAGAGTTCGCCTTAAAAGACTTAACCAGCAAGGGCATAGACTTTTCATTTTTTACGCTTTCGTCGAAGAACGCTTGCTACTTTCATTTCCTTCTCAACGAGGTATATGGAAAATAGATCAACAGAACAGATTTCCCTTGAAACAATTATAATAGCCCGAGAAAAAAAGCTGTAGTTGCCTTGAAAATGAGGGTAATTCTGTCGCTCTTGCAAACTCTTTTTCAGAAGAATTTTAACATCATTCAATTGCGCAAGTAATTATACGGAACGTTATTATAGCTAACGAGGGATATATCGTTACAATATATTCTGTATTTGCTTCTGTGATTTATTCGTAGACATTTTCCAAAAGTCTTTAAAAATGTTTTTACTTTCAAAGGTCTAAGAATCACATTTAATTAGGACAGCCGACAAATAATCAGAGGCCATTTTGAATTTCTATCTATATTTTTGGATATTATGGTCTTCCTTTTTTGCAAAACATCTATATATTCTTTATATAAGAATGTTTCATTTTCATAATGGATTGTGTCTTGTCTCCCACATTTCCAATAATATCGATCGAACGTGCAGGATCGGTTAATTCTCGGGATATTGCGCAAGAAACATCCCCTGAAGTACAGTCAGTTTAGCTTAGATATCATCGTGCACAGCCGTCGTCATGTCGTCGGGTTGTCTGGTGAGTCTGATTCACAATGCATCCCGGGTTTGCATTGTACCGCGTTGCGCGAGATCAGACGACATAGAGGCATGCAGAAGAATTTTCACCAGAGGGTGGCGAGAAGGGAACGAGCAGGCGGAAGAGAAAGCGAGATAAAGAAAAGAAAGAGAGAAGACAGAAGACCGGCGAGATAAAGAGAGAAGAGAGATAAGAGAGCGCGCAGAAAGGATCTCCGTCGTGATCGAGGCGAAAGGGGTTCGGGTCGTTGTAGCATTGTTTTTTCACCTCCAAACCTCGCATGGGCGTCACTGCGGGGGAAACGCGGGATCTCGAATACCTTTCCGCGATTTCAATATCGCTGATATGCGTACCGTGCACAACGTGAACGCGTTATTGGCGACGTCGACGATGAGAGGACAACGATCGCCGACATATTATTTTCGCCAATAAAATGATGAAGTCCCCTATTACATGAAGATTGCGTGCTAAATTCTTTCGGTATAACATACAAATGACATTTATATAAAACGGAAGGAATTCAATTACATATATTGCAGTAAGAAAATTCCAATCGCCGATCTTATCGTAGATAATCTTTTATCATATTTTTCAGTCCTCGTCCGAGTCTTGATCTTAAATACACTTCTAGTCTAACCACGCTAATCCCGTTCCAGTTCCGTTTCCAGTTCCGAAAGGAGTCGGTCGTAGTCTGATTAAAGGCAGGAGTCAAATGCGAAAACGCATGATTGGTTCTGGATTTAATGGCACCTCGCGCATTCAATCTCCCTAAGTCGCGAAAGGCGGGTTAACGCGCTTTTATCACTGGCGTCCCCGCCGTACTCGTTCAGTACGAGCCTCCCTTGCAAGTCCCTTCTTCCGGGTTCTCTCTGCTCATCGAAAGCGCGCGCGTATTCAGCCTTCCGCGGCATATTCGCCGATCTCTGCTCCGAGATACAGAGGTAAAACAATATAATGGCTGCCTGCTGCGCCCGCCGCTCGGTACCACGGGATCGAGGGTGCACCGAAGGCATTATTGTCGACCTTCTTTATCTCGCGAGCCCGATCTCTCGCTCTCCATCCGTCATCCCTCTCGCTCCTTCTCTCTCCCGGTCTCCGTTTTTCTTTGTCGAATTTTCTCCCCGGTGTTAGGTAGATACGCACCACCGCAAAACGATGCGACAGCTTTTATCACCGACCGGCACAATGCGGTCTCTGGTTGCCTCCGTTCTGGTTGTTGTCGTTGTTTGTTGCTACTGTTGTCGCTCTCTCGCGCTAGTTCTTCTAACTTTCAGAGCTGCGCCAATGCCGCTGTTCGTCATCGTTCTCTGATTCACATTAATAATGTGGACTCTTCTAAAAACTTTATGTATTAATCTTTACTTTCCGACGCATTTGAAATGTTTCGACTGCATCGAAATAAACAATTGTCATCTACGATAGTACAAAGAAAATAAAATTATTAATAAATATTTAGTAAATATCGCAATATCGCAAACATTACACTTTTGATCTGAATCTTCATAGGTTTTTAAACCAGAATCCACGATTTTTTGGGAGAAATCGAACTGGATTCTAATTTCATCCTAGAAAGTTTTCTATGTGGGTATATATGAAAAAAACTCACTAAAAATAATTTATAAAATAATATATTACACGGTAATCATTTTAGTTTAAAAGAATAACTAGGGTAGACCAACGGCAAACTTTTACATTTACGTTAAAATCATGGTTTATTTATTTGATGGGAGGGTGTTGGGGCGAGGGGGGAGAATCTAATAGATGCTT
>NJRL01000314.1:165639-202303 GCA_003063815.1 Aphaenogaster rudis | reverse complement strand
ATTACTTTATTGACAGACCTCGTATATACAGGTCCATTATTTTAACACGAATACCAAGATTGAAGATCACGAAGATCGGTAACGTTTAATTGGCATAGATTCGACATTGCGTGATTAATAGATCTTCGTAGGGGGTAACGCGTTTTCGTGACGAACCGTTTCATCCACGACTGTCAGCCGATACGAAAGTTATCCGTAGCCTAGCGATTGACCTGTATCTTCGTCTGTCTTCTCATTCACTAACTCAGGTCTGGTTTTCGAATCGGCGGGCCAAGTGGCGGCGCGAGGAGAAATTGCGCACGCAACGGAGGGATAATCCGCCGCCGCCGCAGCAGCAGCAACAGCAGCAACAACAGCAGCAACACACTGCCGGTGTGAGCCTGGTGGGTGCTGGCCACCCGACGCCGCCGCCACCCTCGGGGATACTCGGGGGCCAGCCGCCTCCGCAGGCACCACCCTCGCCCCCCAGAATACACCACGGGTTCGCGCCCACCGCTGTGTACCCCGGAATACCTAGCATGCCCGACTCGTACAGGTGAGAATGCGAAGGCGCAAAATTCATCGGCCTTCTGACGGCTAAGCTATACGAGGTGGATATTAATCCGATGCTTGGCTCTCTGTAATGCAATCAGTTGCCTTATCAAATGACCTTATGATTTGATCCACTTTATTTAAAAGAGTAATTATAATTTTTAATTCAAGCTTTATATTATCTGTTCTGATGTAATAAAATGAAACTCTCGCACTCAAAGAAAAAAATAATACCAGAAAATTAAGAAGAAATAACATATCAACTATCATGAAGCATGATAAACAAAATGAATAAGTTATACGAACTAAGGAAATATAATAATATTAGTAAACAAATACATATAAGAAAATAGTAATATGGAATAGTTTTGTTAAAAATATATTATTGATACAAACAGTAGGTCATTATGGCACGATTAATTTCAGAAAAATTTTGTTTCAACCGAAAGAATATAATTGTCATAATTTATTGTATGAAGGCCATATAACTATATATTATAGTTATTGTGCTATTTTACTACTATTTAACTCTTTGACTGCGAACCACTTCTAAGTAAGACGCTCGCTGTGTATGGCCCAACTACAACGGTACGGAGCACGTTACATAAAATCGTTTATATAAAGTCAGTTAAACCTTTAAGGCAGTGCTGTCCAAGATTTGTGATTCTGGACATTGGCTTGAAATGTATCGGCATTTAAACCTACTACCTTCCTTTTTCTGTTTCCATTAAGAAAAAGGAAAGATACATAATTGCCTTATTGTTAGAGCAGTGTCTAACTGTTTTTGTCTCTATTAAGAAAAAGAAAGGCAATAGATGTAAACGCTGATACACATCAAGCCAATGCCCAGAATTACAAATCTTGGACAGCGCTACTTTCAATAATGTGGATTATTAAGACCATCTCTGCAAAGAAAACGAAACAAAAGCCGAGCACCTAAAAGCGCCGATACACAATGAGCGTCTATAGCAGTCAAAAGATTAATTGTACATTACCGCTCAAAAGTTTGGAGCATCTCTAAAGTCTAAATTTTGAAAAGAAAGTTTAATCAATTTTATTTACTAACATTGAAAATGTACGAAAGTTTATATTGTTTAAATTTTAAATTTGATTCCAATAGTATGTGTCCAAAAATAAATATTGATATTTTTAATAAAATAATTGTATGTGTAAAGAATCGTGTTTTTATCTAGAAACTATAGAGTGCTCCAAACTTTTGAGCGATACTGTGTAACTAATGCAATAATGTTAAAATTCAACGTCATATTTATTGACTATAGTTTGATAGTTTTCAGTACTATTTTCGATTTCATGACTTTATCAAACTAGTTACGAGTATTTAAATTTCAAAGTTGTCACGTTTATAGTTGCTAAAACTATTTTGTTTTCTCTGAGTGTGGCCAAGCTCTCTATTACCTCTTCTCAAACACTTAACTCGCGACTTAATTCTTTTAACCGTTTGAGTGCCGAAGATGATTGTAAAAATCAGTGCAAAAAAAGAATCCCAAACGCGTTCACGCTTCTTCTGGTCCATGTCGAAAAGTGTCATGATAAGTATCATAAGTAAAAATAGAATTTACTAAATATACATTTTATTTATTTTTAAAAATTAAAACAAACATTTTTTCATTGTAAAGCCTAATGTATTTTATGAAAAATATACTTGGCACAACGTTTCTTGATCGAATCCAGAGAATTGCGGTAGAAACTCAGCGCATTATCAGCATGCTTATCACGACGTTCGCCGGTGCTTTTCAGCAGTGAAAAGTGAGAAACGTGATCGCACTGCGTGGCACTCAAACGGTTAACAATGTTCCCGTCGAAGACACGTCGGCTCGAGCGAAACCCGTCGCTCTTCGCGCTTCGCAAAGAATTATTGTCGCGGTGAAGAAGGAAACGGGATCGCGCGAACGCACGCTCACGAAATCGTTTCCCTCCGCGTTGCAGCCCAATGACGTCGATGCCGAGCTTCACGATGTCGGGGGCCAGCCAGCAGAATCAGCACACGACGAGTAGCATGTCCTCGTTATCCACCGGGGGTGGTATGAGCCCGATGGGCATGACCGTGGGCATGACCGTCGGACCGAGCCCCGGCGCGTGCCTCCAGCAACGGGACAACGGCTACTCGTGCGGAGTCGCGAGACCACCGAGCTACGAGCCCCTTCACCTGGGGTACGGCGCCAGGCCGACCTGCAGCCCCACGCAGCCCTACCACGCGGCGAGCCTCAATCAGTACAATCAGAACGCCAGCTCGACCGGTGAGTGTCTACCGCACTCACTGCATTCGCTGCTTGCACTCTAGCCGATGGACTACTACTACGGCTACCATGGATAACACGCTATCGAGCCCGCCGGTAATGGATTATACACGCTTCTGTCGCCCGTTCGTCCCCCAAAGTGCCCGTGATCCCCGATCGAATGGCTCCGATCGCCCTCCCTCCCTTGCACCTTACGAACATCCAGTATAAATACGGTCTAGCTTCATGTCCGTACGTTACTCGCCTGCATCGCCTACTGTGAGCGCTTCTTGTTTCTATTCTAGCAGTTAGCGAATTGTAGGTGTTAGTAGATGTGCAATTCATGTTGGCAAGGTGTCGTACATGTCTTGCAAACATTGTTCAATCTGCCATTACTATCCCATTTGGTCTCGCTTTTTATGTTATTATTTATCTCTTATGACAATGAAATGGTGAAATAATATGAAAAAAGGACAACGCGTATGCACTATATAAGAAAATCGAGATTTTTATAAAAATATTTTTGTCTTTCATGTTATTTATTTCTTAATGATGATGAAATGATTAAATAATATTGTAACAGGTATAGGAAAAAAAGACAACGTACATATAACACTTACAAAAAATAAATAAATCAAAATTTTTATAATATAAAAATGATCTTTTTTGTGTTATTATTTATTTCTTAATGAAATGTAAATAATAATAGATGTGATAAAATAGTAAAATAATATTTTAACAGATACGAAAAAAGAACAACTTATACATAACACCTACAAAAAGAAATGGATCGAGATTTTTATAAAAATGATTTCGTCTTTTATATTATTATTTATCCCGATTAAATAATATTCTAACAGATACGAAAAAACAACATACACTACCGCTCAAACATATTTGCCCACTCTAATTTCTACATGAATATTTTTTATGTTTAATTTCTATTCTAATTTTGTTATATTCTCTTTATATATGTAGAATTAAAAATTTTGATTTATTAAACATTATTATTACATTCAGTGTCTACTCTTGAAATTGTCATTAATCTTTTGAATTTCTATCATTTTAATTAACCCTTTCAGTGACATTGACGCAATAGTGCGCGTCTGATTATTTTTGCATAAAACGTCTTAATTTTGATGGTATGCCATACCTAAAGGTTTTTTGGGTCGTTGAATCCGAACTTGAAGTAAAAAAGAATTACAAATTTGAAGTAAAGAATTACAAATTTGAGTCAAAATTACAAATTTTGGAATTTTGATTCGAAATTTGAATTCAGCGAGCCTAAAAACCTTTAAATATCAATTGTCGATTATACCCGACAAAATTGTTTTCTTGCCACACTGGGCACAAACAGTTCTATTTCGCTTGCCAACGAAGTGGTTAAGGAAGACAAAGTGGGCAAATACTTTTGAACGATAGTGTACATATACAAAAATACGTCGATTTTTTAAATAAAAATGCTCAGTCGTCGTCCACTCTTCATCTAGTGACATATGTCGTGTTAAGTAAACTAAATCAGCCACGAAATTAAATTTTCATTAAGATAACTTGCATGCAATCTCGCGTGAAATGTTTTCACGTCCATTAAATTAAACAGAATACCACGGATTCTCTTGCAGGTCTAATATCACCTGGCGTGAGTGTGCCGATCGCGGTACCAGGTCAACCAGCACCCGACATGGCAGCGCAATATTGGTCACCGAGGCTGCAGTGACCGTGGTGGTCGTCGATGTCGACCTCGTCTCCGTAGACTTGAGCTTCTTCGTCTCCCTGGCTTACGGTTCATGTCGTGTACGGGAAGACGACACGTGGTCACGCGATCGTGGAGCGCAAAGTCTCGGAAATCCGCGCGTTATGATCGATCGTGCGTGCGACTGTTCCGTAGTATAAATCGAAGTGGGCTATCGTACCCGTACGTTCCGTTCAAGCCAAAGTTCCGTGTGGAAACGAGTTTGATCTGTCCGTATTCGCGTCCGCTACTCTCGTTTTTTATTTTTTTCTTGTCACGCGAGTGCATCGTTTCGGGAAATTTCGCGGAAACGTCACTGCGAATTTGCTAGCGCTTATGAAGATCATCCGAGACACGAAGATCTCAGAAATTCGTTCTGTCACCTCCGGTGAGGGCGAGGGAACCTAAGGGCCATGGTACACAAAAAACGTACGCAGTAAGACTTAAACTCAAGCGAATCGACCAATCACAATCGAGACTTAAGAATGCCATCTTAAAACTCAAAACTTATGATTGGTCGATTCGCTTGAGTTTAAGTCTTACTACCCAGCAAACACAAATGTAGCAGTTACATAACATAGATGTAATAGTTATGTTACATGTAACATTTACATCAATGTTATGTAACTGCTACAAACTGTGTTTGCTGAGTACGTACGTTTTTTTTGTATGCCATGGCCCTGATTCTTAACTGAATGGCTCTATCGCGACTCCGTTTGTGTAAACCGACGACAAATCTACGGTGTAGTACTCGTGTAATTGCAATACAAGAAGCGGCATTGGATTTACAGGCGGATCAATCGACCTCTATGTATAATCGTGAATCTTATCGCCGTCAAATCAAACTCCCGTGTCCCGTGCTAAAAAAAAAATTGATATCCACACTTGCGATTGCGTCACTTTCCCGATCATGTCCCTCATTGTTATCATAGGCGAACGACTAATGCTGCTTTCCCACACTTTCACTAACGGTGTTTATCGTAACGTGCGAAGAGATACTTCCCCACTTTATTTCGATGTCGTATCAGGATCCAGTATAATTCATAGGAACACACAATCGTTGTTAGACATATTAATACGCCAATCAGTGACAATCCGTGGTTTTTCGTATGACATAATACACGAATGATCGGCAAGGTGGAAAATCTCTCAAAGCATCATCCGCATATGCACACCTTTGTAAGCTCCTTTTTAATTCGTACAATTATACCTCCGAGCCGAGACAACTTTCAGATAGAACCGAGCAAGGTGAGACGCGGTAAAACAAAAGAAAAAAAATAGGAAAGAAGGAGAATACGAATCGTCGGCAATGTGCAACTCGTGTAAAAATAATTAGCGCGAAGATTGAAGAGGAAGAGAATCGCTCCCCGAGGATCCCCGCGGAGAGTTTTTATTCGCAACATTTCGTAGATGTAACTTCTATAGGCACAGGAAGAGAAGAAATAAAATAGTTTCTAAGTCGGTATTACGTTATTATTTATACTCGTGAAACGAGGGTGCCAGGAGATAATAAACGTGCGTTTGTTGTGTGTACATTGTAAGGAGAATACCGCCAGTCATTTGTATACATATATACAAAATATATATATTATATATATTATACATATATAATATATATAATTACATATATATATATGTATATAATTGACTCTAATTCTCTAATAACTTGGTAAAACCAATTCGTAATTTATATTCGGTGCAAGGTTCGAGAAAAAAGAAAGAAAGAAGGACCGAACATGCCGATTGTGATTTCCCTTAGGCCAAGTATGTTAAACGTACGATTATGCGTTCTAAATAAATAGTGTGTGCATTTAATCGAGAGTTCTCTCAATGCTTGTTTTCTAATTGGAGAATTTATTTAAGATCCCGGCAGCAATCGCTCTCCCGTTAAAAATATCAAATCTTGATTACGGAGAGCGAGCCGGTTGTACGTGTCTAATGCCGATTTGTTTCAGGCAGACAAGTATAACGATCGTGTGCGATTTCCTATTAGAAATCAAGCGCAACTCCTTCCCAAACGTGTTCATCTCTTTCTCTCTCTCTCTCTCTCTCTTTCTCTCGATCCGATAACTCATATTTGTACTTACCCCTCCCGCATTGTCGTCCAATCGAATCACTTGTAGAGAATAATGGAAAGCGGGATGCAAGCGGAAAGAGACCATCGTTTTACCTTGCAAATGTAACAATTGTATATTTATTTCGACTTAATAATTAATTTACACTCGAAGACATGTTGTATTCTCTAAATCCTCACTAGAAATCATCCATTGCGATCTGCCGGCGCGTTTAACCCTGGATTTCTTCTGAAAGAACACTCATGGATAAGTTCGAATCAATGCTAGACGACAAAATTGATTGTAATTAATGAGTTAATAAAAGCAGCTAACGCGTGGATTATACAAAAATGCACACGTTTAATTATCTCTCTGTGCCTATTTAAAAAATATGCCTTTAATCAGAAGACTATTAAGTAGCAGGAGTAATCCAAGGGTTGAGCCAGCGGATAATATTAATATTACAAATTGCAACAGTACACATAATATCATTATATAATTCTATGTAACAATATATTGTTATATATCATTCACATAATTATTATATAACAATATCGTAATTATATAAGTTTTAGGTTATAATTATATAAGTTATAATTATTATAACTTATATATGTTATATAATATCGAATTGCAATAATTATAATAATTATATTATAATTATTAAATATAATATAATATTATATATATTATTATTTATTATATATTATGCATATAATATTATAGTTATCGCAATTTGATACGAAAAAGAAATGCTTTCGGGACTCGAAAAAAATATATATATGTACAATAGATACGTGTTCGATCCGGCTTAAGTGCTTAATTTCTCATACGCCAAAACATACATAATGTCGAATGTAAATATTGAAATGAGTTCACGCTGCTCTTTTATTGTTACGTATAGACGTATTTAAAAATCTATTATGCAAATCTTATTTTCGAAATGCATAACAGAAGCCGTATCACTCCGTATCAATCCGATCACTAAATTTTATTTTAGTTATACGTAGAACATCCGTAAGTCTTTACTCGTGATAACTCATTATTGCAACCTTTCGCGGGTTCCATGACTAAAATAAAAAAAAAAGAATATATAAAATGACAGATGAAGGAAATGCGGATTAATGTAAATACTGAAATTAATGCATAATTTCCAATTGTGATGAAAACAAACATAATATAACATGATATAGCATCATCTGCTAAAGTTAAAACGTAAGAATATAGATCTTTAATATATCAAGTGATTGATTAAATAATCGTCTATAGATCGTAACCACACGATCTCTCGCATGATAGTAAAATTTGTATAATCTGTATTTGTACAAGTGCTTAAGTATACAAATTATTTTTGTGTAAAATCTTTTTAAACATTGTGGAAAAAAGAAATGCGGGCTGGGTATCTATTTATTCGCTTGGATTCGCTTAAAATCGCTCGAATCGCGCTTTTCTATTTGAGCAAATCCTCGATATCCCGCATAATATCGTCGGCCGACGTGTCCAGCCTCAGGTACTCCTCGTCAGTTTGCGTATACGGTTGACCGACGTCCAATAACGCGGTGTTCATGATGTCCTCCGTCGTGTACGTGGCAACCGACTTCCTGTCCTCCGTCGCTTGTTCCGGTTGCGTCTGGGTTTTCTCCTCGTTCGTGCTGCTGTCGCACAACCTGATCTCCACGTCGACTCTCTTGTTCGCGTTAACCGACTCGTCGCCGTGGCTCTCCGGCCTCTCGCGGCAGGACGTCTCATCGCCATGGCTCTCCAACCTCTCGCGACAGGAGGTCTGGTCGTCCTGACTATCCATCGTCCCACGTTCGTTCACGGTCGCGTCTCCGCACGGCTGCGTTTCGGCCTCCCTCGAAGCGCTCTTTAGGGACCTTCGCAATTTCACCGGTCGCACCTTGACAAGCTCGCTACTCTTGTCAAACTCAGAGCTGATCTTGCTCTTCTTCGTCGGACTGGCGCTGTCCTCGTCACATTGCTCTCCAATCGAACGCCTCTTCACGCCCTTAGTTTCGATCGGCGATGAAGAAGACTCCGAAACGGACTTGGTGTCCGTCAGTGCTTTACCGGCCAGCTCCTTCTCCCTCTTTCGTTGTCGAATCTCCTCCAGGCTTAACACCTTGAAGCTCAATTCCTTTGTCGGTTCGTCTTTCTTAACTCCCGATGGGCTGACCCACCGATTAGCCCCAGCCGTTTTAGGTTTGATCATTTGTCTCTGATAAAGTCCATCGTCGTTGCCGGCTTCATATGAGTAATAAGCCGCGCTCTCCGCCTGGATCTCTTCAAGTCTCATCTGCTCGTAGGTCTTGCAATACGGTACCTTGGGCTGCGATTTTACCGGCGATGGTGCGCTTTCGTTATCGGATTCTGGAAGAAACATACGAAGAATGATGGGTCAAATAACCGTTTCGAATATTCGACGAAGACGTCACTTGGATGGCGGTTATTATTACGCAACCAGCTCTCTCTCTCTCTCTCTCTCTCTCTCTCTCTCTCTCTCCCTCTGCGTTTATCTCCCTTTTTTTCGCGCGCTCTCTCTCTCTCTCTCTATATATATATATATACATATTTTACACCATCAGATTATCTGTCGATTACGGTCTCGATAATTCGTGTGTCTATCACTCATTCGACTCATGACATTTTCCAGAAATTATGGATTTAATCTTACTTCGTGCAAACGGAAATTAGAATAGTCGAGTTGGGATCTATATCGTGTGTCTCGGATTTTCCTTGCAGTCACAATCGCAACTGTTTTCAGATGCTCTCCGAATTTCGTATAATAATCCCGCGTTTCACGCGCGCACGCTCCGAGGAAGCTCTGGACAAGGTTCAGCACAGCTCTCACAATCGTCACCTCTTTCCGAACGTCCTCGAGGTCGTATCTAATTTCCAGGCCGATCTTCCGCTGGCCGTTATCTCGATCGTGTCTTTCTTCCGGTCTCGCTTTTCGACTTAGATTTTTAGCTTTGGACTTCTCGTTTCTTTACTTATATCCACAAATTCCTTATTCATTCGGTCAACTCGCCGCAACATCAAGCTTTTTTATTCCCACGCAATAACAACATTCTCTTTTCTTGACGCAGTCGTACCCGATAATAGAAACGCTCTTTACAGTACTCTTCCCATTATCCGTGATATCAATCGATAATCCATTTTATGCACTAATAGTCACGTATAGTCAATCCATGTTTCTCATCTCCGTCTTGCAAAGCGGTAATCACCCACGTCTCTCTCTTGCGAATAAGAGGAAAGACAAAATATATATCCTTACGCACGCATATATATATATATATATATATATATAATACACATATATGTCTACATCTAAAAACTTTTATAGTACATTCAGCTGATGAGCGATGGTTGTCTCGGGACTACTATCTTCTCTCGCTCTCGCTCTCTCTCCCTTCATACACACATCTCTTTCAAGATCACTATTTTTCCTTTATTCTTACTTCTATCGGTTTAAAACCCGGTCTCTCCGCAAATCTCTTTTGCGCTGCCACTGCCTCGAGATTGCGCGAAACGGCGGTGTTTTTCAACATCGACGCACTCGGACTTGATTCGCACTTCGGGCACAGCTACAGACATAATACTTACTTGCACAACGATTTACATAACAAGTCCGTACTCTCGATCGCCGTCTCGAAAGATCCAGAAAAACGCGCGTAGTCGGCAAAGGTCTCGGTGTCGATCGTCGCGGTATGTAAAAATTGTAAAAACGAGTGAACGCGTCCCCCGAAATAGTCGGCGGACGAACGGAACTGCGGTTAGTGGAAGTCGGTGAGAAGAAGTGAAATAAGAAGGCCCATCGAGAAGAGCGTCGCCGGTAACGCCGGTGACAAGGTTCTCACCCGCCGCGATACCGGTAACACCGCTCGCTCTCCGGGTCGATTGTCCGGCTGGTTTCGAGGTATCAAGTTTATTGAAATCCAGATATCATCTCAATGAAAAGTATTGATTTTTTTTCCATTCGCTTACATCAATTCGTTATAGTTAAATTGCGCATCGCTTACTCTTTAGCATATAATCAATCTTTCTCCTCCACGTTCGGCCGTCCACGGTCGGCCGAGAAAAAAGGCTCTTTCGTTTCTTCCTTTTTTTTTTCTTTTTAAATCTCTCTCTCTCTCTATCTCTTTTTCTTTATCGTTCGCGTTCGAGACAAGAGAAGCGGAACGAACGCGCGTTTCTGCGCCGTCGTTTCTAGTCGACGTAACGACGATCGCGGACGTCATCCTTGTCGCCGTCGTCGTCCCGGTCCCATTCCCGCGGGAGCGCGTCCCGCGGTCGCCTCGCCGGTGCCCCGATACATCCTCGGCGAGCTCCCGAGAGTCTCGTCCGCGCTGCGGACGTCTGTTTCTCGTCCACGAGACAGATCGACAGATTTCCCGAACGGATCGGACCGGGGGGCGCCGGGAGGGGCGGTGCGCGGGACCGGGGAACGCCGTCCCCGGGGGCCGTTACGTCGACTTTACACGAGTCCGTAGGTTCGTCGCGTCGTTTGTTCGCGACGCGATCGAAGCCGCGCACGGGAGCAAAACGCGGTTAGGGAGGGGGATGAAAAGGGTAAAAAAATAAAATTAATGAAATAGGCAGAACCGAAAGGAGAATCAAGAAGTAACGAGAGAACGCAGGGGAGCGGGGCTTCGGTCGCGCGCACGGCCGAGGGAAAAAAAAAAAACGAGATCAGCTCGCGACTCGATTGGCGCGCGCAGGAGCCAACGAGGGGGTTGACGTCGCGAGGTGATATTCACGAAGGGAAGGAGGGTAAAAGGGATACATAGTAATCGGGGGCAGTCGTTCGGATTTATATCGGTGAGACTTCGAGCGGGAGGAACGTCGTCGATAGAAGTAGGAGGAGGGGGGGGGGGAAGAAGAAGGGAGGACAATAAGGGAGAGCAAAGATCGCGGAAGAAAAGGGCGATCGGGAGGGGTCGCTCGCTCGCTCGGCTCGCTCTTACTCTTACGCGCTCGCGATTGCGCCCCCGACGCATCCCGCATCTCTCCGTCGTGGCGAACCGCCCCCCGATTTGTCGCGATCGCCGCGATCTATCCGCAACTGTTAAAAAAGATTCGTCGAACGCGAGTCTCCCCCCCCCCGTCCCCGCGAACGGTCCCCTCCCGAGCGTCGAAGAATGCGGGATCGCGTCGGCGATCGCGAGATACGCAAGGTACGCACGCGCACTTGTAATTACGACGACGATCGCTTCTTTGCGCTCTCTATATAATTCGCCGTAGACAGAAATCAAATTAACAAATCGCTAGAAACAATGATCTTACAGAAACGTAAATCGGGGGAGGGGGAGTGGGCGGGAATGGGGGGGAGGGCGAGGGGTCGCGTAACACGCGACCGCCTCCCTTCTTCGCGTGTGTGTAACATATTTATATATATATAATATGTAATATATATGTATATAATATTCTCTGATCTATCTTTTTTTGTGTGTGTGTGTGTGTATGTGTGTGTGTGTGTGTGTGTATGTGTGAGTGTGTGTGTGTGTGTGTTGTCTTTCAACTCGGACGCACAGACGCGCCATCCTAAGCGCGCGCTCGCACGCACGCGGGACGAGCGAAACGGAGTCCGCAGGCCACGTGGCGACGTAGGAGAATCAACATCTCGTGCTCGCAATACCGAGACGCGCGTTCGTCCAAGTTACAGTCGCCGACTTGCAAATCGCCGGCTTGCACGTACCATATAGTCGCAACAGTCGCAGTTGCACCGCACGCGGACGCGGGAGCGTCGTCTGACATCCGAGCGAGACAACGAGCGTCGTATCGTCCGTCGGCTCTCGTACGATAGCCCGGAGCGAATTTACGGCGCCGCGAGACCCCGCGACGATCGGCGCGGAAGCTCGCCGACGAGCGGAGAACGGCGCGACGAGCTGGTGGTCGTCGTCGCCGCTCGACCAACCAGGATCGCCGATCCCTCGATCCCGCTGATCAGCTCCCCCGATACGATTAATAGCTGCGGATAGACGTTAAATGTAATTAACGGATCCGCCGCGCGCGCGGATCACGATTTTCGTCCCTCGAGAGACGCTACTTCGCGCGGGCGAAGCCCCTCGCCGAGGGGCGGCGGAAGGGACCGCCGCTGTGATCCTTCACGTTTACTATTTTTTTTTTATTTTTTCACACTACCACCTGCTCGCATTTTTCGCACGCACGCTGTCTATCGGACGCATTCTCTCCCTCTCGTTCAATCCGTCTCTCATCGCCACTGCACCCTCTCTTCTCGCATTCGTATTACTCGTAACTACTTGTTGTTTTTTTTGTCTCTCAAACTCGCGGCGCAGCCCATGTGTTTCGTGTGCCCTATCGATCCTCTCTCAAGCCGGTGTCAGATTACGGATTGGAGATTAAGGATCTCCAATCTCCAATGCGTAGTCTGACACGGGCTCTATACGCACGCACAATTCGCAGATCCTCGCGATCAGACTCGCACGCGTAACTCGTAGATCCTCGCGATCGAAGTTCAATCCGTCCGCCCGTTCTTGGAAGACTTGCGCGTCGCTCCCCCGATCGTGAAGGCGTGAAACGTGCAAATCTGTCTGCGGACAAAATCGCCCGGCGTTTCGTGCCGCTTCGGAAAAAAAGAGACGCGGACGCCGTGAGAACCCTGATATTTCGCGAACACAAGAAAAAAAGAAACGGACTGACGACTCCTATACGGTCGAAGGCACAAAATCCTTGCCGCCCGAGATACGCGCGATTTTGCGCGGCGAAACCGACGAGCGGAAGCCGATCACACAAGTGTTCCAAAAAGAAAAAAAGTGCGGGCCCGCGCGACCCAACATCGACAATGATCTCGACCATAAATATATATATATCCCTGTGTAGCAGTTAAATATATAATATATATAATATATATGTGTAAAACATTATATGCTGCATAAGAAAAATTATTAGTTTCCTATTTGCATATTCGCGTAATTCGCGCAGAGATACACGCGGTTACGTGTGATGTGTATGCGTTCACTTCGATTTGAGGTCTCTCCTCTTCCTTCTCTCAGTCTCGCTCGCTTTCTCTCTCCCTCTCTCTCCCACCCATTTTCTCCCCCTCTTTCTCTCGCTTTCCACCGCACGCTCACTCAAACCGATTATTTCCTATTACACGCACACGCTCAACTCAATTATTTCAAAAATTTCCCCATAAAATCTCATAAATTTTTCTTTCCTCCCATCTCTTTCGCCACGTGTTTTATAACGATAGGACGCTGGCCTCTCTTATATCATTTAGCCTGTCGTGTCATCATACGCACCGTTGACTCGAAAAGAAAAAAAAATCGCTATCGGAAACCCGGGAAAACCGGCGGGGCCCCGCTAAATGATTAACGTTATTTCTCCTCAGCGTCTTCTCGCGTCCTTCCCTCCTCTTTTCGTTTGGCCGTGACGCGATTTATTACTATTGTAAAAGACCGGCACACATCGTACCTTACCTCCCGCACTATACTTTCCTCGATTATAAAATTTTTCATCGGTGCAAGATCAATATAATACGATAAATAACATGATGAATAAGAGCATTTTTCTCTTTTAACCTTGTGCTGGCCTAACAGGCCCGCAATATCAAATGCGCGATATATCAGAACGATTGAGGCGTTGAGAACGCACAAAAGAAACGCATTCTTAGTAAAAATAAAAGCTACAGTTTAAGTTGAGACTCCTCGCTAAAACGTCATCGGCGGCACTTAACTAAAATTTTTTTTTCAACCTGTCACGTACCTGACTTTCGTTCTCAGCGTCTCAATTAAGAGTTAATATTCTATTATCATACGGAAACTCGTAAAACGTGAATCAGTATAATATGTATATTCCTGACGATTGTGTATTCTTACTCGATATACGATAAACGACCTCGCGTTTAACATTATCACGTAGAAAGCAAGCTTCTAAGCCGAATTGTTGAACGTGTTTTTTTTTTTAGAGCGTCAAAAGATCACGCTCGACTTACAGTTTTAAATCTATACTTTATTATTTTCTTCAATTCTCTTTTAATTTCCCCGTGAGTGCACGGGAATTATCGTGGCCTACGAAAATTTGCGTAATTATCGCCCGGCGCGGGCATAGAGGCTCTGTGTGAAGCGCGATATCACGTTATCCCATTTTCGCCGTCCCAAAATTCACTAATTCACGTGAGAAGCCAAAACATATGAAGGCATTATTACTCGTACACGCGTAAAACACAAGGCTAAGGACGCACAGTTGGAATCTGTTTAAACCTCAAACACGGATTCGCGCGCGAATATTACTAGTTCATTAAATCTCTTTCTCTCTTTTTCTCCCCCAACCCTACACCCCTTTGCTAGTCAGTCATTCACTCATTCTCTCCCAATCTCTCCCTCCCTTTCTTTCTCTCTTTCTCTCTCTCTCTATCATTTTCTTTCTTTCGCTGTCCTCTTCCTCTTTCTTCTTTTCTACAATCTCACACATAATAATGCGACAACAAAGAAAGCATATATGCGTCGATTGGTTCAGATATAAATATTTCAATTATCTTTTACTATTCGCCATTGCACTTATCTCAACCCAAGACGTGACCGATGAACAATGCGCAAGGTTCTTTCTTTTCTTCCTTCTCTAATGAAACAGATGTATACGCGTCGGCTAGTCCGATTTACACTACGTACAATATTCTATATTCCTTCGATCGGCCACGCCCGGGATGCAAGTCCGCATCCGGGAGTAATATTTAAAATAAACTTACTATAAATGCTGACAAAACACTCTCTCGTCAAAGACGCAAACTTAAAATGAGTAGGATTCACTCGTCGTGTTATTAATACTCGATTAACATTTAAATTCCAGCTTTTCGCAACTAAAAGCAAGATCTGTGTGAATGCAAAAAGTTTGTGTGTACGTGTGTGGTAAAGCGGAGACCCATAGCTATCTTCTTCTTCGTCTAACACGGTTCTTGCTTTCGCGATCTTACAGCGTATTGACGGAGACACTTGAACCTCGTTTTTCTTAACTTAGACCATTCTGGTAATTCGAGCCCGATCGCACCGCAGCCGGAGAAAGATAGCCATAGGCGATTAGAGGGCTAATTTAGGCAAAGTTTAGATATAGCAGCCCCTGCAAAAATTTATATTCACTACTAAATTTTTCGTGGTAACACGAGTGCAAGGTATATCGATAAGATTGACTAATATGCGCGATTGTGCTTCAATAATCATATCATGTGAGATTATCGATAAATGCCAATTTTTAAAAAGCATCAATTCGATCTAATATTGCATGTTATCCCTCTTTCCCGTGACAACACACGAATATCGAATGGATGTAAATGAGCGTGTGTATGGTAAGTCGCACGAACGTAAATTACTATAAGAGCAACCAATGTAATAGAATCCTTAATATAAAATTACGTCGTCTTTACAGCTCACGATATTGACGTATGCGTGAATATTTTTTTGCATTAGTTGCTCATTAGATCGATCTATGGTGTTACGAAACAAAAGTTAAAGAGTGGAGGTTGATTAAGTATCGGGAATGCACTAGTACTGTAAATTAAATATTATGCTAAGATCGACACAAGGACTTTTTTGTTACATATCTTTCGCTGCTAGAAAGATACACGGAATTATATTACTATACAATTCTTCATGCAGAACGATACTTTCGTAGTAACTCATCTTTTTTTTGGTGCAAAATGTGTTTAAATCTCATGTGCGACAAACTCAACGGAACAGTCTAATCGTAAGAAATGTGAAAGATTATAACCGCACGTGTGAATTCTTCGAAAGTATTTTTCTGTTGTTGATTGGTGGACGAGGAAAATCATACATACGTCGTTGCAAAAACTACAACAATTCTCGTCGACTTTAAAATCTCCTGTACGACGTTATACCGAGGAATGGAAAGGGGAATCGGGAGGTCTGAGGCTGCGGGGTTTGCTGCGTATGAATCGGCGTGTACGGCGATTGCTGGAGGAGAGAGGAGCTCTGTTGATTTTGCAATGACGACAGAGACTGCCCGGGGGAGTGAGAGTGTAAATTTTGTTGATGATGTGGATACGACAGTGTGTGATGACACGGAGAGGATTGCGAGTTCGTCGGCGGGACATTTAGATTATTTGCGACGCTAATGTTACCGGGGATGTTGAGACTGTTAGGATTGTTGGGGATTGTCAGGTTCTTCGGGATACTGAGCGCGTTCGGGAGATTCATATTCGTTTGCAAGCTAGGCGGTAGAGAGAGAGTAGCTGACGTAAGATAATGTACGTTGAAAGATGGACGGGGGGGCTAGTAAAGCCTCATACCTTCTTCGAATTTGACGATGAGAGGATCGACGGCGGGACTACCGATAAAACTACCAGCCTCGCTGTTTCCTCTACCTTGGTCCGACTCAGTAGTACTGCTGCCATCATATTTTGGGTCATCTTTATGAAATAAAAAAGTATAAACATATTTGTCCATGCGCGCGATATTACCATATGCGCGATATCTATTTTCTTATTATATTTCTTATCCTATCTTATTCTATACTTATCATTAATCTAAATATAAATAGCATCATTTTTAATCTTCATTATTAGCAATTAAGTAAAATTATAAATAAAGTCGTTATAACGCGTTTTACGTATAATCACGTTCAACACTCTTTCAGATTTTAAAATAAAAATAATTTGTGTGTAAGTACCATTACGAAAAATTCATAAATTTTTTTATATTAAACAAAGTTTTTGAAATCAAGATTACACATCTAACAATGAGTAAATAAGTTTTATTACCAATTGTTACCAATCTAATGAAGAACCAATTAATTGAGTTTTAGCATAATACAAAAATACCTACCTTGACGGTTGAGCCACTCTTGATTCGGAGATTTTGTTGCTACTTCTGTGGTCTTCACAGGATTGATAGGGTCACTAGAAATGGTGCGTGGACTCGTATGCATAAATGGACAATGTGGTTTTCTACATCCTCCAGGTTGTGTTTCCCAATAACAAGGAATCGATTTACGATTTTTCTGTAAATAAAAATAATTCAAACTTAATTTTTTTAATGATTGAAGTGATTTCGTAATCTTGACTAAATATCAGTGTCTTATATAAAACATTTTGTTTTAATTTTTATATAACCAGGAACTGCTAGTGTATCTATTCAAACAATTATTTAATACAGAAAATAAAAAAATAAAAAAGCAGCTATATTTATTACTTTGTTAATAAAATTCCATAAATTTATATTTTAGAGTATAATACTTAAAAATTATAAAAAATAAATATTTGAAATATCTATCAACAATTATATAATGGCATTTTTTTGAACCATTTAAAAAAGGAGGATGAATAATAACTTAGACAATTCATCAATTTTTTCCATGATGAAAAAATGTTATCGTACAAAGCAGTAGAATATTATTTTTCATGTATAAACTTGAAACTCTCTTAATAATCTAAACGAGGATGTGCGGGCCAATGCTAGCTGATAAGCACAGATGTTCGTGTGTATACAGTAAATTGATCGCATTATGTAAATTAATATATTTTGTACGAATTATCTCAAACCAGTTAAGAATTGTTTGTTTAAAGAATATACAGATCAGTACAAATTGATAAGCGCAGATGCGATATAACTTTGTCGTACGAACATCTCCGCTCTTGCTCATATGTGTCTATTCTTTAAACCAGGGATCGGTAAATTTTTTCTATAAAGAATCAGATAATAAATATTTTAGGCTTTTCGGATCAAAAATTAATTGAGAATATATTATGTAGATACTTATATAACAAAAGAAAAACAAATGTTTTACCAACTAAATTCAAAGTATAAAAATAATTACATGGATTGTACAAAAATAGATAACGGATCTGATTTGGTCCGTGGGTCATAGCTTGCCGACCTCTGCTCTAAACAAATCATTCTTAGTCAGCTCTTTGGGGGAATGACTTTGGGTGATGTCGTGGCTCTAGGCGAAAGCAATTGTCTAGAGACTCTTAATCAATGGATCCCAAGTTCGATCCTGACTTATCCATATGCTTCAATATAAAAGTTGATCGAAAAATTAAAAATTGTGAGTGTAAAGGATTATAAAATTGACAATACTAATCCATTTTGAGAACCTATATTTATAATAGTCCCTATCGCTTACTGTTATATATAGTAAAAATTGTCAGCAAGAGGCTCTTCTTAGCAAAAGCTTAGCAAAACAAATGATAAACACTTAATAAACGATCCATGTTTTTCTTGTAAAAGACAGAAAGACTGCTGCCAAACGTCGCAAATTTTCACAGCAAGGATATTTACCTTTAATTCCATGTGTCTGAAGTTACAGTGTTCATTAAGGCAATTTCCCTGCTGCCAGTATGTACACATAGTTTCACAACCCAGAGCAGATGGTTCATGTCTGTATGGACAAAAGTCACCCTGTAAAAATAAAAATGACAAAAATGTAAGAGTTATTCAAGAACTGATTTAAATATCATAATTTACAAGAACACGCACACTTGCAATGCCAAATCACATTGTCAATACTGCAGGTGTGATTAACAAAGATGGCATAATTCAAAAAATTTAATCACTTGTTCGCTCACTGCGCAACTTACGAATACGAGGGAATATTTTTTTATTGCGACTCAATCTTATTAACTATATAAACCACATATAAGCCAAAAAAAAATCTTAAAACATAAGATAACACGATAATAAGACAACCATGCAATTCGATAAATATTAAATCTTTACTTTCACATTAATTAAACATGTTGCAAAATATTCACATGGCGAATGAAGGTATAACATAGGACAATAAAAAAATCGTATCATACGTAAATAATTGAGTGGACGAGACTGCCCGTCTGGATTTAGCGGGAGTCCTAACAAGCGGATTGACTCGTATCATTTATATCTGAACTTTTATGAGAAATTCCTGTCAACATGGCATCAAGATGGCCGACCTAACCTCGGCGAGGTGATCCCGAGCAATATGGAACGACCGTGTCACGCACTTTCGAAATAACGTCACAATGGGAATCGGCGATCGGCGCGGGAGGGGGTGCCGCGAAGGGCCCCGCTTACCTTCTTGCACGTGGAATAGTAGAAGAAGTAGCAGTCCAGATTCTTGTGGTTGTGCTCCATTTGTAAGAACTTGTAGAACGACGAGTGATCGTGCTCCTTGCTGAAAGCAGAAATCAGAGGTTCTCTAACTCCGCGCTTCCGTCGATCAGGCGGGCGAGACGGCGGGAGGGCGGGCGGTCTGTCGCGAGCGTCGCGGGCGGTTCGCGCGACCGCATGGGGAAGACGATTTACCATTTCGTCCGGAACATGGTCGTGTGCAAATACTTGATAAGCTGGCACGCTTCGGTCGTGGAGGAGTCGCGCGGAGTCGATTTGTGCGACGCGAGACGGTCGGTGAATACGGCCTAACTGACGAGGCCGCGTTCAAAAGCGACGTGCCCTTGCGAACGACAACAAACGCCGTCCCCCACGACCCGCTCCGCCGTTTCTTTTTTTTCTGCGCGTTTACCGCGAGGCCCGTGTGTATACCGTACCGTCGCCGTGTATACGTACACACACTCGGCCGCGAGTCCCACGGTGACCTCCTTGCTCTCTCTCCTTCTTTTTTGTTTCCTTTTTTTCCCCTCGGCCGCCTCACACTTTGCCGCGCACGCGAAATCCGCTCGTACACGAATCGCTCGAACCTTCTTACGGTCCTCGACGGTGTCGGTGTCGGTTACCTCGTCGACGTGCCGTGCCGTGCCGTGCGTGCCCCGTCCCGTCGCTCCACGATGCTGCACGATTCCCGTTCGTCGACACTGCTGCCAATCGCCGCCGACGTTGCGTTGCGGTTGCGGGCACTGCTGCCACTGTCGCCAATCGTCGTTGCGGCGGCCTGTTCGAAAGTGTATCGGCGGATCGCGTTTTTCCGCATTTTCGAGAATATTATTTCTTTCTCTCCGAATTACGTTACCTTTAAAATATAATAATGCACAGTATAATATACGCTTAATATAGATACACAATGATGAAATATAAATTAAGAAATATAATAAAACAGATACATACAAGATTTTCTGATACTCATTTTATACATATTTTTCTATATATAGGGTGTTCCATTTTGAACGATCAGATTATCTCCAAAAATTTTCTTTTTAATTTTAGGAAAAAATGTTTTAAACAAAAGTTGTATGATCTGGAGGGGGACACACAAATAATGGTAAAATTAATGTTCGAACAAAATTAATTTTTCAAGGTCATAAAAGATTATCGTCAATTTTTTTAAACGGAATTACATAATTTTTTTTACATAATGTAATTCCTCTAATTACTTTGCATATAAAAATATTAAGGTAAATTTATTTTAAAAATTAATAGTTTACGAGATATTTTATATTTTATTTTGACATACCTTGACCATGAAATATAAAATATTTTGTCTATTTATTTTTTTATAACCGTACCTTAATACTTTTATATGCAGAATTATTAGAGAAATTATACTATCAATATGTAAAAAAATTATATAATCCCATTTTAAAAAATGGTGATAACCTTAATGTGACCTTGAAAAAATAATTTTTTTTGAAAATTAATTTAACCGTTATTATTCCCCCTCTAGATCATACAACTTTTGTTTAAAACATTTTTTAGAATTAAAAACAAATTTTGAGGAGTAATCGTTTAAAATGGGACACTCTATATATGTATGTGTATGTATATAATATGTTTCAAGTTTTAACGGCTAAACTACGCCAAGTGTTCTATGGGTAAAAATAAAAAAAAGTATTATTTAAACGTAGATTCACAGAAACTTGATTAAAAAAGTTACAACCAAAAAAAATGAAATGTGACGCATATAACAGAAATCTGTTCTTATTATTAATAGAGTGAGTTTATTAATGTTTTGAAATGAAACTCAGTTATACATCAATTTCATTGATTACATATATGTGACATGTAGAAGATAAATTAATTGTGACAAAAAATTCTATGGACTGATGAAGTAACGTTTACGAGAAAATATTTTTAATTTTCCTAATAAACATGATAAAACATGTGAACACAATTGGATGGTTGCCCAGTGTAATCCCTTGATCTCCAAGATTGCCAGATTTCATACTAGATTTTTACATTTTTTTGTTGTAATCTTTAATAAAACTTCTATGGACCTATATGTTTATAGAACTTTTTTTCTTATTTTTACCTGTAGAACACATTGGCGCAGTTTGGCTGATAAACCTTGGGACACCCTATATATTCATTTTATATGCATTTTTCCATATATACAGGGTGTTAAATTTCAAACGTAACAGGTGGAATATCTCGTAAACAATGCATTTTAGAGAAAAATATTTCATACAAAAGTTATTTGACTTCGAGGGGGACATAAGATGGGTCAAACGAAATTTTTCTAGATGGAGGCGTTTCAGAGATTTGAAGGTGACCTTTGATTTTTTAAATGGAATTATATGATTTTTTAAATATAATATGATACCTCTAGTTATTCTGCACATAAAAGTGTTAAGGTAAAGTTATCAAAAAATCAATAGTTTGAAAAATCATATTTTACATTTTATTTTGATATATTTTGACAATGAAATATAAAATATTATGTAAACTATTCATTTATTGATAATTGTACCTTTTAATATCTTTATGTGTAGAATAGTAGGATGAATCAATTGTGGTGTAAAGAAAACACATAGTTGCTTTTCAAAAATGTAACTGCACAATTGGATAATTTTTTTTAAAAGCAACTATGTATTTTTTTACACCAATTGATTCATCCTACTATTCTACACATAAGTATTAAGGTACAGTTATCAATAAATGAATAGTTTACATGATATTTTATATTTTATGTCAAAATATATCAGAATAGAGTGTAAAATATCTCGCAAACTATTGATTTTTTGGTAACTTTACCTTAATACTTTTATGTGTAGAATAACTAGAGGCATCATTGTATATTTAAAAAATCATATAATTCCATTTAAAAAATCAAAGGTCACCTTTAAATCTCCGAAACGCCTCCACCTAGAAAAATTTCGTTTGATCCATCTTATGTCCCCCTCGAAGTCAAATAACTTTTGTATGAAACATTTTTCTCTAAAATGCATTGTTTACGAGATATTCCACCTGTTACATTTGAAATTTAACAACCTGTATATAAATTTGAGAAAATTGTGCGACTAGAAAGAATAATACACATATACTTTTAATAATTAATGATAAATATAAATGATAAATAAAAAAAGAAATAATAAAACAGATACATGGTTTTCCCTCATATTCATTTTATATATTTTATTATATACTTGGGTGTGTGTGCGCGTGTGCGTGTATTTTGAGAAAATCATGCGAATAGGAAAACAGAAACACAAATCTTTCGATATCTTTGTAATAACTTTATTGAGAAAGTGATATTCGTTCCCTTTACATTGAAAAGATGAAACTACATTTTGGCCATCGTTTTTTTAATTTCACAAAAAAGCTAAAAATATAATTATTAAAATTTCATTTATACTTGTACAATTCGTCATTGAAATAATAACACAGTACCTTCATCACAATATATAAATTTGAAGATGGATATATATATATATATATATATATATATATTGCCAAGTTTTCGTATTATAACTCATTTGTCCACGTTAATTATATTAATTGATACTGATTATATAATAACATTTCATTTTAATATTGCTGAAATATACATTTGTTAAAAAAATATATTTCAACAAAGTACGCCACATTTACTATGTTCAAATCGAAACTATAATAATTCATAAGTGTTACATTGAACAAATCGGTGTATCCCCAACGTTACTTTATCCTATTTAAATTATCTAGTAACCGTAATGTTTCACAACAAAAGCTACGGAGAAATAGCGAATGTGGCAAGCGTACGTCGATTCATCTATGCTCTCCGTGTGAACAAATGTGGAAATTGCACAACCCACTCTTAGGATCCTTAGCATTTTGATATTGAAATGACAATCTTCAAATGTATGTACTATAATTTCTAATATATAAAATAGGTTCATTTCGTAAATTATGGCTGCATCGTTACTTCGGACAATGTATCACATGACCGTTGATATACGATATGAATTTACGAAATGGGACCATCACTCATGCACTAAATGGCATGATTGTTCTCTCTCCTTTTTTCATATATATATATTCATATATGTAACATTTTTTTGGAATTTTACTAACTAGAGTAACTAGTACAAAGTTATATAAGTGTTATGGAATTAAACACGCCTCCAAAAATCTTACTTGCTGACAATGCTAAAATCAAAAACATGCTATCAATCCAAAACAATACATATGGCTAAAATAAAGCTAATAACAACGTTTAAAATCGAATAACAATATAAGAATCTTATAGGAATGACAAACGTAATCTAAACGTTGTCATAAACCACCTAAATGTAAATATTAGAAAGTCCAAATAATTATAAAAGCATTCTATTGAAACATAAAGTATATATATTATCGATTTTATTATATGATTAATTCATCACATTCAACTTCCTAAAGTTTGTGCTAGTAATATAATAAAATATGTGTTATATAATATAAATAAGTACTTAAAATATATAAAAAGGAAGAATTCAGGCTTTGCATGGTTCGAAGCAACTCGTTCGATATACAGCTACATAGCACATAGCACTTGTGGCTAGTTGGACAGTAAGATTATACATAAAGTTTCGTTATTTTGAATATACATATTATATATATATATATGTAACTATGTAAGAAAATGGAAGAAGGAAATAAACAATCCTTCATTTATATTTAAAAAATAATATAAAAAATTATAATATATATAAAAATATCGTATATACATAGTATATATAATATTCCCATTATATAGAGATATATTTAAAGTATAGATATTTAAAATTCCAAAGATCAAAAAACAGATATAACTTCAGTTTAATATTTTCGTATATAATAAAAACGTGTTCAGTATATATTACTTAAAACCAAACATATTTGTATTAATGTAAAGTAACTAGTTCTCCAAGAAAGGAACTACGAGAAAACTTTAGGAAGTTGATCTAAATCAGACTTGAAAGATAAGAGACATCAATACAATTAAACTGTAATATGTTCCTGCAATATAAAATATTATCAGACCATATAAACTTGTTATACATACAAGCAAACCCTTCATTGTAGGTATGATATGTGCATTATAAAAAGCTTATCTGTATATCTGAAAGTAACAAAAACTTAAACTTTTACCTTTCATTCTTCTCTAAGTCTACATATGTTATGCTATCCTCAGTCATTGCGTTCACTAGTCAAATATTAGACTATATCTTATTGCACCGTCTCAAGCAAATACATCATCATAGATATATGATCACGACATTTGTATTCGTTTATTAAAAAATATTTGCCAAGGGAACGCACCGTTTGAAGCTGCATCTAAATGGAAATCTATCTAAATGGCGTATCTATAATACATGAAATGTGTATATTAAGAGCAGAAATTTACATTATGAAACAAATTTCAATCGCATCATGTATTCGTACGCACTAAAAAAATACTTTCCATTTATGTAGGATCGACCAGCAATCCGTCATAGAAACTAAATCTATCGAAATCAAACTCTAAGGAAGCTATTATCGGGACCGATTATAAATTAAAAAGACGTATTAAAAGGACCATTATTCGCAATCTATCATATTACAATTCTCTTTTTGAAAAATTCATCAAGTCAAATCGTCATCTCTAATGTTTATTAATTATCAAGGAGACTCTAGAGCGACTACTATAGACCAACATCTTCGAATTTTACAGTCTTATTGAAATATCCCACATCACTGTATTATTATTATTTATAATTTTCATCATTCGATGAATCATTAAATCAGTCAATACAAAATTATGTATATGATATAATGCGATACCATCAGGTCACAATTCCTATTTAAAATCTATCCATAGGCTCAACTAGTATATATTATTAAGTTACAATCGTCTGTGTCTTTAAATCATTGTGCTTCACAGTATGCTCTTACAGATCATTATACCCATGGAAAGCAAAATATAAAAATATAACCAATCATAAAATCAACCAGTATGCCTGAAATGTGATATACTGACTAGTGCACTTGCTTATTCCGTACATGTTCATACACATCCTCCTAAAGTCCTGATACAAATATACTCCATAAGTATAATGCACAAATATGCAAGTATACTGCTCAGGTAGATTTCAATTTCCATGTTAAAACAGAGAAACATGAGAAAGATAGCATATTCTTTATTAACACAGATATCTTCTTTATTTACCTACATCTTTATCATATTTTAAGATCATTACTTTGTTTTCAGAAGGATATGTATATCATATAAGCATGTATGGATAGACAAATAACAAAATATTTGTTACTTACCTATACATACATAGTTATAACAAAATAATATATGCATAATACAGTAAATGCGATCATACACAACTTTTAACCACATTATCCATAAACAACCGACACACAGGTGATTTACCATTTATCAAAAATTCATACGACCAATTACTAATTTTGCAGTGAAACAGAAAACAGGTTAATATTGCAGTTTATTATCGCCTTGTATTCGATCACGGTAAGAAAGTTGATATTTTTCATTTAAGTTTGCATACGTGTCGTATGCATACCTCTATATGATTCTTATCACTGTGTGTTTTACATTTTAAGCAAAAGACCTAAACGGCAGTTACTAGCATAATTACGGCAGATAAGAATAATATGTCTTAAAGAGCAGTTATAGACCTGATAGTGTTTCTAGAAAAATTAAAATCAATCTAAAATCCTCATTAAATCATATGTAAAGTTGAAAATTATATTATTAACAGTAATCATTTTATTTAAATAAACTAAGTCTCTTTGCTCTACATAAAGATATCTGAAACTTGTCAAAAGAAATGACTTTTGTTTTATCAAAAATATAACTGATTAAGATTTACTAGAACTGCAACATTTGGAGCAATCAAAACAACTGGTATGCTATCTTTTAATAGACCATGAAGCTCTATTACTACCTCCAGGACCGTCTTCCAGTCTTTGATTTCGCAGCTCCGAAATAGTTTCGTGTAAAAGTCTCTTTTCTTCCAGAAGACTCGCAATGTCGTCTTCCGCGGCACTCAAACGAGATCTTATTATATCCGATTCCTCTTTCACGCGCATTAATCTCGCATTTTCTTCCGACAATCTTTCCATAGCTCCCATACGACGTCTCAATTCTTCGTTATCCAATTTCAATTGCTTACTGGATTGTCTTAGAGCTTTCAATTCCTTATCGCATTCTGCATTCTTAAGCATATTATCACTCGATAACATTGTATTTGAATGGTTCTCATCTACTGTAGTTACTAAAAAGAAGAAAATTATTATTTGACCTACTAGAAGTTATATTGTGAATCTCAATAAAAACATACAAACATAACACTATTTAGTTTCTTTTAGAAGAGATAATAATTAGAAAAAATAGACATACTAAAAAAATATATATATATCTAGTCACACCAACGTTAGATATGTGCAATATAAAATATATAATTTTTATGATAAAAATGGATATAGATTGTATAAGACAAAAAAAATTTCTGCTACCAATTCTCCACTTTTTAATATACCTTATATAAATCTAATAAGTATAATACATAAAATATAAAATAATTAATAATAAAAATTAGGATGATTACTACTTGTAGGCCAACAAATTTTTCTTTATACGCACAATAATATCATAATTCATGCTTAAACGCACATACACAATATTTTATCTATATATCAATTATATCTATATCAAATAATATAAATAAAGCTGTGCAATAATAATAAGCAGCAAGATTTAAAGCTACTTGTCTACATGTGTTATATCAATGCTCACATTCGAAAGGCCGCCTGGGTGCAGAGAACAGTTATGCAATATTAATTACTTTCAAACTGAAATCTGCCACTTGCGCAATGTAAAAATCTACATGTAATACCAACTTACAGGTACATGTATTTACAGGCGCAGGGACGACGTAACTAAGATTAATATCGCATAAAGATCGGAAAAGAAAAGTCAACTCAATGTCAACTGCAAGTGGCAGAAACAAATGGATACGCCTCGCTCAACGACGGTGTTACTCACCAACGGGTTCGATGTGAAATACGCCGCTCATGTCTCGCGCTATCCTGAGTTTGGAAATATTCAAATCTATCGGGATTGGGCCTGGGGAAGTTATGTTATTTGGCGGACGATCTTCATTTAAACGTAACGATATATTTTCTAAGTATATCTGAAATAGTAATATGTACGTTTGTGGCAATAGATCTTGGAATTATGACTCGAACGAAAGGAGATTATATCCAGATACTCGGCAATTTTGCGAGAAAACCCACCTGCATAGGAATTGGTTTAGGTATGATCTCGTCCTCTGCCAAATCCGCTAAACCCGTCACCGAGCTCATCGACAATGTCGTTCCTACATTAGCGACTCTCATCTCTAATTTGTTCTCGAATAAATTCATAACGCTCTCTTTGTCATGCACATTGATGCCGGATGTACGCGATGTGTCTTGCTCAGGCAATCTAGCGCGGTCTTGAGGTACTGGCGTATTACTGTCGCTCATGTCTTTTTGACTGGCGTCCGACAATCTACGAGAATCTTCTGGATTTTTCAAGCTATGATCCAAACGTAGCTTAATACGTGATCTGCACTCAGAATCAGACGGTAATTCTATCCAGCCTCGAGATCGCGAACTGAACTTGGTCTATCAAACAGAACGCATGAACATATTAAATTTGGATAGATCTGAAAATTATGTAATACAAGTAGTAAAATATCTATTTCCATATTGATTACGTTACTGCTTAAATCGCAATATTATGTTGCGAAATTAGATGAAATATGAATTGTACACTAAATGAGTTAATGATATCTTTATGTTAGTTATAAATTATAAACTCGACTTTAATTTAATAATATAATTAAAGACGTAATTATTAAATCTGTTAATTATAGCATGGAAATCTACTGTTAAATGTATTAATAAAAAATGTCAAATGTACGTCATTTCAGATTAAAATTTAGTATATAAACTGCAAGAAATATCATTCAGATGCAAAAGCATGTTGATGCACTAAAGCAATTCCATATAGTATCGAATATGTGTGTGTAAAGCATTATTAATAATTAATTCTAAAATAATGTATAAAGCAAATGAAATGATGCGTGTGTATTTACAATGCCTAGCATAATCAGATTATATATGTTGCTGTTTGCTTATTGTAAATATCATAATGCAAGCTTATTACCATGCCATACATTTGTATCGCAATCTAATTAATAAATATTTCAAAATCAGATTTATATCAACTGTATATAGAAATCATAAGAAATTAAAAGCATAAGTCACTTACATTGTAAGCTTTCTAATTTAATAATAAGAAATAATTAATATATTTCAATTAATTCTAAAATTATTCCGTCAAATAAGAAAGATAAAAGCAGAAACGTATAATGCAGTTATTTCATTTTAATAAAATAATGTTGCAAAAGAATTATTATCATTATATATAATGTAATATAAGTGATATATATAAATAGATAAATTGCCATTTTTCAATACACTTCTATTAAGTTGGCTCCTTTTACATTTGCAAAATTTGCATCTGCTAATAACGGTATGACATTATTACAATATCATAGTTTTGACTTATTAGAACATGATAAAAGTTTTGTTGAGTCTACAAAATCCAACAGTGTGATAACAACAATGTCATGTAATTTAATACCAACACATGCATTTTTAACAGTGTCTAAGATTAATAAATGTATGAATGGTTTTGCCAATACCTTTCTCTTGACCTGCCACAAGTGCCACATAAAAACATTCACAAGAGAAGGAGAGACGCGGGAGAGGCATGCAAAAAAAGTTAAAAGACAGAAATTGTATAAATATACATTTATAATATCAACTGGTTATATAATGTAAAAACAGTGAGCAAATTACTGCGAAACTACTCAAGTATTAGTAGCTTATGCACAAGTAACCCGCTATTTCAAATAAATACTCTAATTGGAAAGGTTTACTATGATGTATAATCACAAAAAGTTCAATGCAGTTTTCTTTTTAATTGCGGTAAAATGTATAGTTGCGTGGAGAAAAGTAATTTTTTTACGGTTGAAACTCAAATATCAATCAAGTTATCGCAAAATATAAAATCTATTGTATGAATATAATTTTAATTATATTCAAGATACTTTAAATTCGCACATAAATGATGCTGAATAAATAAGCTATATTATTATGTGAAAGTAACAAAATTTCCATAGTAAAAGAAGAAAGAGAACAAATTTTTATTGCAGCAGTACAATAAGGAATTTTGTTCGTTTAAAGAGCATAATTATGTAACAATATAGCATAACGTATATATTTATTTCATATTACATCGGTTTTAAAAAATATATATATATAATTTGACTCACCTGAAATTCATCCCAGGGAATAGATGAACACTCATCATTGTCAATGTTAGAAACTTGAATCTTGATAACAGAGGAATAATCGCAAGATTGTTGTATAAATTCGACTTTCGACAGCTTGAACGTTGCCATAGAAACCTGCGGATACGAAAATAAGATTCTATTTCTATTATCTTCACGGAAAGTTTGTTCACAACTGTTTACGGTACTCACTATATCCTTTCTTTTGCATACACTATCCATAGATTTTTCACTTTGCGTGTCCGGCGTTTCTTCTACAACTTCAGTCGCTTCTTCTACAGCCGTTATCCTAATCGAGTTGTCAATGCCGAATACTGCGTCGATCTTCCCTTGATCTTGAAGGCTTACCAAAACATAATTCTCGCTGTCCGAACTAACGTCACTTCTCATGGACACTGTATCACTACTACCATCTTCCGGAGAGGCCTTCAAAGCCGAGTCGATCGACGTCATTAGATTGCTGAATCCTTTTTTCATAGACGAGAGATTGACATTGAAATTATTTGGAATGAAGGGCGTGTTCGAATCCGACTTGCTGTGCTTATGTGTAGTTTCAGCTGTATGTTTCTTTTCGTCGCTCGCATTATCGATAACGTACTGTGGCCCACAACTTTCAGGAATGCACCACATTGCATTCGTTTGGCCTTCCTGATCACCTTTCTTCGTGCCATTTTGTTTAAAAGTGACGACCGGTTGCGTCGGAGCAGAATGCGAGTAATCCATTGATAGCATCGACGATGCCTCGCTCTGAGGTGTCTCTACATCGTTGCTCGTGTTCATTCTCTTAGCGCTAAAATCGACACGCGCGCTCACCGTGCTGGTGTGCCAGACCGTGGCCGAGCCGACGAAATCATCCGCTATGCTGGACGAGTCGGGCACAACAGATTCTAAATCGCCGCCAGAATTCTCTTTACCAGGTGTGTGCGACGGCATCACAAATGTCACTTCCACTTGCGGTATCAATGCGCCTATGATCAATGATCCGCCGTTTTCAACTTTCAAAATTTTATTTGAATCCACAGCCAAGTACGTAGCCATCTCAGATAGTATCTCCGATAATCTGAGTAGGAACAAATATTGATAATGATTTATTTGTACGCTAACTAGATTGCTTATATATGCCAGCCCATGAATATCGGTGGCTGAAGGCTTCTCCATGGCTGATAATGAATTTGCGGTGAAGTGACACCACAATGTTAGAGGAAACGCGTCCAGAAACGGTACGGGCCGATTTTGACCGACGGCCCGTGCACCGAAAAAATCTCCCCAAACAGGTTCGAAATTGCAGCACCATACATCCTTCGCCTCTGTCCACAAAAGTTCTCTGTTCAGCTGACGAAGCAGCTCATTTACGGAATTACTACTGAAATTAGGCGGTATTTGCCTAATATTATCAGTGCCTATAAAATACAAAACAAAAAAGATACAGAAGACTAATGAAAAAGAACTGTATGTGTTATCAATATTGGCAATATCGTAAATACATACCTGCACAATGTGCTAGAAATTTATCCGTTACTACATGAAAATCTCCCGATTTACTGGGAAACTCTGCACCAAAGAACATTTGTCCCATTTGAAATGCATTCAGGCACTGTGCCAAATCCGCTCTCGAAGATCTTTCTGTTGATCGAACATTTGTTATAGATGCTCTGGAGGTTTGAAGATGCAAAGATTTGGGTCTGTCTTTCTGGTTTGGATAATCCTGCTGACTTTCAAAAACTATCTAAAAATACAAATTTTAATATTACTAGAATGAGAGAACAGGATAATATTTAAAATATATAAAGTATGCTAATATATTCTAACTTACTCGTGGAAGTATAGCCTCTATCTTTACATCAAAATACATTAAACGCGTAGAACTCAGTTGCTTATCCTTTTCCATAAGAGAATGATAAAGATTCAATGCAAAAGAATTGAACCAAAGGCACGAGCAGATATCGAAATTTACTTGAATGGGATTAAGCTGTACGTAAAACTTGGGCGGCGGCACTAAAAAATTAAACGTCATTTAATAGTGAAGTTATCAAATAGAATAAAAATATTTGTATAAATATTTGCTTACAGGGAAAGGTAATATCCCCCGGATAATAGTAATAAGTAAACTCAGCATGAAGTATTGTTACGTCTTCTGGAAGACTAAATCTGTCACGATCGCCTAAATAAAAATTTAATTTAAATAGATATAGAAATAATAAGAAGCTGAATAACGGAAGTAAACTTTAATCTAGCTATGTAAATTCGATCTCACATGCAATGATAATTACATGTCATTTTGTCGAAACATTAAAACAGCAATATCATTTGTAAATAACATTTAGTATCTTGTATAATCTTCATAAGAAAATTGTTTGCAAGTGATATGTAATATCAATATTTTTTAGATACATATCATTGCACATTAAACATTAGGTTACAGATTAATCTATTAATTTGTTTAACTAAACTACATATGATATAAAAAAGAATCGAACAAGTAAAACAATAAAACTACTTCTCAAAATAAATCAGCTAAAAACCTTAGAACATATATATATGGAAGCGGAATGCCCATTGTTCTCGAAAGAGAAACATGTCCGGAGGAAGTGAGAAAGAAAATCATAGTTGCCTCTCTCTCGAGAGTTACTGCTCGAAAGTGCGCAAGCGCGGGGTTACGTTTATTGGCCGGTTTGGGCCACTGTGCCTGCGCACTTTCGAGCAGTAACTCGAGAGTGAGAGGCAACTACGATTTTCTTATTCACTTCCTCCGGACACTTTTCAGTCTGCTATTCCGCTTCCATATATATATGTTCTAAGCTAAAAACTTCGTGTGCAATGTTACATTCAAACAACTAATTTGTTGTACCTGGTGTATGTTTTTTCCTGGTTTGAGCTGTACAATTACCAAATAAAATAATTATTGTCAAACTTGATCCGACTATTTCGATAAAGAGAGACTATTCCTGATAAAGAAATAACTCGAACGAGTATTAAACATATAATACCTGAGATAAATTCTTTTGGCATTGGATTACGCGACGTTGTTGTCACTTTGTACAAGGTAAAATCATCAATCCTGATAATAATGCACGTCGTCATTAGTTTGGCAAGCTGCTCCAAAACATAATTTTTCACAGGATTACCACTAGGATGTTGAGACTTCTTTTGTTCAGATGGTGTTACATTTGAATTTTGTGGTTGAGTAGTCTTCTCCAAATGTTCTCTTGAGCCTTTGATACCGCTACCTGTTTCAAACAAAATTGAATAATATTCTTATTATTTAATTTAATTTTAATAATTCTAATCATTCTAATAATTTAATTTAATTTAATTCTAATTCTTATACCAATTATGTATTGTATTAGATACTAGACAGTTTATTTGCATATGCACAAACCTGTTACGTTTCCTTGACTCCTTGTTAAAGGAGAATGTTGTGTTCTCCCAGAATCTATGAGATCCATAAACTGACTTCGGAACGAACTCAACGATTGTTGCAACCATTGGTTATGAGGTGTGGCATTCTCTTTGTATTTGGCCCAATGTTTTCTGTCCGCCATTGCCAGATGATATGGATAATAATCAATTTGAAATCTAACTAATGAAATTTGTAATGCACCACCGTCTTTCAGATCAGGGTGTAATGATCTGCCTCCTGTTTTAATAATATAATATTGATAATATTAAGATAAAATAAATTTTGTATAATGCAGAAGAGAATTGTGGACTATATTAGATGTTAAATAAATAATACACTATTAATAAATATTTAAGCATAAAAACAAGTGTAAATCTTTTTTGGATTTACCACCAGCATCATCACATAAATGAAGATCGATGCGTTGCGAAAGAAAATGGTATGATGTCTCTACAACATCATATCTTGTAAATATTTTTGAAATCGCTGTATTGTATTGATTCTTCGTTCTGCTTTGTTGAGATATCTGTGCTTGATATTCTGGTAAAACCTTAAATTATAGAAATGATAAATTAATAAATCATTGGAGTTTTATGTGATAAGAATTAAATAAACTGCAAACCTCTATTTTTCTTGCAGCTTTAGTTTTTCGTTCGAGAATGGTGGCTTTCTCAATAAGACCACCCAAAGAATCAAGAAAATGGAGTGCAGCTTTCAGTTGTGAATCTGTTAATACCCATAGAAGATCATCCAAAATAATTACTAGTCTGGAGCCCATGATGAAACAATCTTTAATAAAATAGTTTATTTAGCAGTGAGCAATATATTTACATAATAACAGATACTTATATCAATTTTCACAGACCTGATATTCTCTTTTTTATTGTAATACGACATCTTGCTTGGTTTGTAAGTAAACGAAGTGGTGTCAGATTGTGATCTTTAGTACTTTGAGCTTCTATTCGAACAGTCTGCCATTCTAATTCTTTAAAGATAAGTAACTGCCCTCTATCAGGATCCTTTACTCTAGTGGTTCTGAGATCGCAACGCTGCCATGTTGCTGACTTGGATTCTACCATAATCCGGTTCATCTAAATAATACAATATAGTTTTAAATAAATGTCAATTTGTCTCTGTTCAATTTATTGCTCTTTATGCATTTATATTTTTTATGCCATAGGCATAATATATCATACCTGGACTGAGGCAATAAATGCAGGACTTTTAAATGTAACCAACACAGTATTAACAGCTACTGTTATTCCATCAATTACTTTATGTATAAAAGAATATTTTGCAGGACCAGTGTACGATGATACACCCTGCGGGGAAGACGTGCTTCGCAGATCCTCACATGTTTCTACATCTATATGAACCTCATCCAAACTCTGCAAATATAAATTTTAATCACATGGTTTGCAGTTTGTTAAGGACAATAAACACAATGACAAATATATATATCTTTATCTATAGCTATCATTTACCAAAAAGATAGGAACACTTTTTAGTTTGGTCCATTGTATACGAAATGTGACTTTATTACACCAAGCATTAGTTAGTCTTAACCATGATGGCAGCTCTAGTAGATCTGTGAGGACTATTTCATCAAGTTCTAAATTTGATAGCTCTCCTTCACCTTTGAATGTGCTCAGGTTTATCTTATCAGCAGATAAATTCTTGGTAAACCTATAATATATAACATGAAAGCTCAACATGCAAAATATATCATTTGCCATTAGTTATGAAGACAATAAAGCAAATGGCAATGTAAATGTTTATATACATAATATATATATAATTTGTATAATTATATAAATATATAATTTATATAGCATAAATATATAAGTTGTTTAATAATATATAGTAAAATAATATTATTTTAAGCACAAAATATTATATAACTGTTGCTAACGCGGCTAATATGTAAAACATTGACTGATAAGAAAAGGTAAAAAATCAGTAGCATATGATAAGTGTGTCAATTACAATGGGAAAGAGCACTTTCTCTCGTTACTCTCGGAGCTGCTCATACGAATGTACCCAATATTAAAGTTATGCAGAGTGCGTAAGAAAAGAAGATGCGACAGCTGTATCACAATGACAAGATGTACGTCTCGACAATAAGGAAGTACAAAGGAGTGCGCTACGTGACGTATGGAACGGGGCGATTTTTTTTGGCGTGTCACTTGGAACGCGCTTCCAGGTTAATCACGATAGCGATTATACGAACAGTACCTCGACAGATGTTTCAGCAGCTGATTTTTAATGATCGAAACCATCTTTCGACCGTGTCGATAAGTCTAAATTCTCACGGCGGTTAACGAGAGCTAATACGTCTTAGCATGGTTAGTTTGACACCACACATATTTACGACGATCTACAGCGACTTCTAGCTATATATATATACGCACATAGGTGTATATATACACACATATATATATATATATATATATATACACATATATATGGTCTCGCGAATGAAACGATCCCACCTTATCTATGCATGAAACTTCCTCCACGGACTCTGCCGTGAAGTTGCCTATGCTGGGTGGATTTAAAGCGCATATGCGCGCATTTTTCTATAGTAAAGCGGGGAGCACACACTTCTCCATGGCTGCGTTCAGTTTCACGCATATGCGCGCATTTATCTATAGTTCCAGGCTGCGTTCCGTTTCACGCATATGCGCGCATTTTTTACAGATTACGTGACATGAACTATAGATAAATGCGCGCATATGCGTGAAACGGAACGCAGCCCATGTCACGTAATCTGTAAAAAAATGCGCGCATATGCGTGAAACGGAACGCAGCCCATAACGCAAAATGCATAATGCATAAGGAAATCAGCCAATAAAAATCCTCGGAACGAGGAGTAGGGTTGAAAATAAAGGATTCTGATTGGCTGATTTCCTTATGCATTCTGCGTTATGCGTTATGGAAAAGTGTGTGCTCCCCGCTTGAAGCCCGTTCTACATTAGTCGCAAGTCGATTGCAAGCCTGTTGCGACAGCCAATCAGAAACTAGAAAGGTACTATTGACGCTTCTGATTGGCTGTCGCAACAGGCTTGCGATTGACTTGCGACTAATGTAGAACGGGCTTAAGGCCCCCGCACAGCTTTTGCATAACGCATAACGCATAATGCATAAGGAAATCAGCCAATCAGAATCCTTTATTTTCATCCCAAGATGGCTGATTTCATCCCAAGATTGGCTGATTTCCTTATGCATTATGCGTTA
>NJRL01000314.1:99541-163386 GCA_003063815.1 Aphaenogaster rudis | reverse complement strand
GCTCACTGAGCGCTCAGTGAGCGGTTGTGCATCTGGATGCACCCATTGATGCGACATTTGAATGCGCATGCGAAAAAAAGTGACTACAACACTAGTTACTATTATAGTGTCAAGTGTGGTGCAACTGTTTCAAGTCGAAGAAGAGACACATGGTGCCATTCTAACCTAACATATGGGGCACACCGAATTTTGACTCTGTGTCATATAATCTACAGGATAGATTGAAGGAATACCAAATTTCCTTTACGAAGGGTACTCGAAAAAAAGCACATTGAATTTATTTATCGTAACAACACATTTTTGGTATGTTGTTAACTGTAATTCATCATATTTACATCGTGTAATCAAAGCTAACAGAAACATTAGGTTATTAAAAAAATATATAAATATGCTGCTTTTATCGAATTATTTAGAATAATTTTTTATACAAAACATTAAAACTAATTTAATGTTTTTTAATTAAATTTAATTAATATAATAGTATATTAATATATTAATTTTATTTAATTAATGTGCTAAAATTCATATAATTTAACATTTGTTATATATTTAACTAGAGTTTAACTTATTATTTTTATAAATGAAAATATTTTTATATATATTTTTATAAATATATTTACGATATAATGTCTCTTTTTAATTACAGTTTTTTTAAATTGATTTCTCAATATTAAAAAAGGATTAAGTTTAAAAAAGATATCACTATTGTCTTCCTATATCTTATTTTATATACTGATATATATATATATATATATATTTATTCTATATACTGATATGTTTGTTGTAGACACAATGGCTAAAACACATACCACCAATAAAGCCCCGCGAAAGCAGGGCTTTCAGCGTTCGGGACACAGTATGAATCCCGAACGTCCTACAGAAGGATTGAAAGGAGTTGCTAAGGTACGGACGAAAGCGACTATTAAAAGATTGCAAATGTATCGCAATCAAAAACCGAAACGTAATCGTTCCGGAAAGATCATTAGCCCTGCACCGTTTCAAGGCTGGAACACTTCTGGAACCATGTCGCGTGTTGAGCCATCCCAAAGATGGTTCGGGAATTCGAGAGTCATCTCGCAGAATGCTCTGCAAAAATTCCAGAATGAATTAGGAACCGCCATGAAAGATCCCTATAAAGTTGTCATGAAACCTACTCAATTGCCTATAACTTTACTTCAGCAAAAGGCGGCGAATGCAAGAGTACACTTGTTGGATACAGAGAGCTTCGAAAACGTTTTTGGTCCAAAGAAGGTTAGAAAAAGACCGAATTTAACAGCAACATCATACGACGAATTAAAGAAATTGGCCGAAGACAAGGAAGACACTTATAACAAGGAAAAAGACTCCAAAGATTACGATCTTGTCCGCGAGGACACTGGTGTAAAGGACGCACAGAGAGACTGGATCATGGCGGCAGGACAAAGCAAAAGGATATGGAACGAGCTGTACAAAGTCATTGACTCTTCCGACGTTATTCTGCAGATATTGGATGCAAGGGATCCGATAGGAACTAGATCTCCGCCTGTGGAGAAATATTTGAAAACCGAGAAACCTTACAAACATCTGATATTCATCCTAAATAAGGTAGATCTAGTGCCGACATGGGTCACACAAAGATGGGTGGCGGTTCTGAGCAAAGAATATCCAACAGTTGCTTTTCACGCTTCCTTAACTCATCCCTTTGGCAAAGGTTCCCTTATAAATCTGCTGAGGCAATTTGCAAAATTGCATGTTGACAAAAAACAGATCAGCGTTGGTTTCATAGGATATCCTAATACAGGAAAGAGTTCTATCATAAACACCTTGCGTTCCAAAAAGGTCTGCAAAGTGGCGCCTATAGCTGGAGAAACAAAAGTATGGCAATATATAACTCTCATGCGTCGTATCTATTTGATAGATTGTCCCGGTGTCGTTTATCCGTCGACAGAAACTGACACGGAGAAAGTACTGAAGGGAGTCGTGAGAGTAGAACTCGTTCAGAGCCCGGAAGATTACATCGCCTCTGTCCTAGAAAGAGTGAAACCCGAATACATTCGTAAAACATACAAGATAAATGCATGGGCGGATCACATCGATTTCTTGGAAAAATTGGCGCGTCGAAGCGGCAAACTTTTGAAGAAAGGAGAACCTGACATTGCGATCGTCGCACGTATGGTACTCAACGATTGGCAGCGCGGTAAACTGCCTTTTTATGTTCCACCCATGGGCTTCGAAGAACCATTATCAAATCAAATACCTAATACAAATGAAACCGTTATCACGCAAGATAATACCTTAAAAGTTTCTGATAATAAAGAAATACAAGAGACTGATAATCCAGTTTCAAAAGAGATAATAAAGAACCAACTAACAGTGACACAAGATTTTAGAAAAATACGCGTTGGATTGCCCTATTCGGGTGACGATATTAAAAATCTTGAGCAGAATAAATCTTTCAGTGAAAGTATTGCAGAAGATGATAGCAGTGTGGAAAGCGAGTCGGAATTAGAGGACTTGGAATCGGAAGATGCAAAAATAGAAAATGATTCGTGTATAACGAAAGATAAATCTGATAATGATTTGCAAAAAGCAGATTTGGATGGTCAAAGCAATAAAGAATATTCTTCAAATAATGATGATAACGTTATCGAAAACGATGATAATGCAAGTAAAAAAGAGTCTGATATGGAAGAAAGCAATGAACATTCAGATTCGGAAATTCTTTTATCTGTCGAACAAGATAATCTGAAACAGAGTGTGTTTGATGTCATAGATAATGAATATGATTCCAGCGACTCTGAAATGTTTATCTCTAAAGCAGTCTCAAGCAGTGATATGCAAAGTGTCTCTTCAATATCTCGCAAAAAAATGAAAGAAAAATTAACAAGCAAACAGCGAAGAGCTATAGAACGTGCTAGTAAGCGGAAAAAGATCGGAAGCAATTTCTACGAAGTCACGAATGTTAAGAACAGGAATAAAAACAGGAAAATCCCCAAGGTCAAAAGAAAATAACTCCGTTCTAGAGTAAATTACATCGGCTCTAATTATTTGTAAAATAGAAGAAAAACTTGGCGTTGTAAAACGTTATAAAATATATATTTTATATTTGTCAAATTTGCTAAATTGTACATCTATCTCCTCCTATGTAACTGGCCTTGTCCTTTTATTCTATGATGCGCAGAAGATGAAGTAAAACAATATATAACGTAGTTACGCATGTAGCGCAGTCAATTATATCGCGTATTGTAATTGTATTACTATAGATCTATGCAATAATGAACGTATTTATATATCATTTGACATTCCAAGGCGTTTTCTACTTTTTTTCCTATTGCATTGTCTACATCCAATTGTGTTTAACAAAGTATAACACGACTTTGCGCAATCGTTGGATAAACGCTTGATTGCCCTGGTAGGTTAACATGAAGTCCTTCATGTTGTCATACTTCAAATCGGTCTCCTGCACGTTCAACGTAAGTATCTTAAGCATGAAGAACAAATGCATAGTTTCGAGTCTGGCGTCAGTTAATAGCTTGGCGTCAAATTTCTCTCTGGTGAATTGCTCGGTGTCGCAATCCATTCGGTCCAGCACGGCCAAGAACGTTTCATGGTAAAGATCTATCAATTCCTCGAGGTGATTTTCGCCCACCTCTGTGCTAGAGAACAGGAAGAAGACCATCTCACGCAGCGGATTGAGGAATAGATAATTCTGAAAATCCACAAACTTGATATCGTCCACCCGGCCGTTTTCATCGCGATGGAACATGATGTTGTTCACCCAGAAGTCCGCATGGATAATAGTGGACCACGGCTCATCAGGCGTTATGGTCCACATACCACGTCCGAACGAGTCGTGTATGGCAGCTTCACATCGATCGACGTAAACAGCTAACTGAGAATCTCCCGCTATCCTCTTCAGCATGTCCTCTTGGAAGCGCTCAAAATCCTCGGTCTTCAATTCCAAACACTTGCTGCGTTTCTTCAACTCCTCGAAGTACTCCGGTCGCTTGTACTTGGTAACCATCCCTAGAGCATGAAACCTTGCCATTGCCCGTATCGCGACTTTCGAGTGCTCAAGATCGCATCCTGCAATCCGAACAAAAGAAGTCACCTATTTTTTATATTATGAGTACTGATGAGTACTGAATGACTAAGCGTATTCGCATAGTCATTCTTCTGATTAGTGTTAAGTTTAATCTGATCTAAAGTGCATGAGTTGTGCTTCCGCGTAATCAGTGAAAACGCAATCATGTGATGTAATGTTATTGAGCTTATATGAAATATTTTTTACAGCTGATTTTATAAAAATCATTATGACGTAATTGACGACATATATACGTATTTCCTGAGTATATCAAGAGAGATCGCATAAAACTCGGAAAAAAACAGTGCCAAGGGGATTGGCACTACAAATCATGTGTTTTTGTTACTGAGATCATAAATTATGTTGATAAGGAAAAAGACATCATTTTTATTACAACGAATGACAAATCTTTGTAATCGATTTATTGCGCTGTTTTTTATATTATAAGCATCTTTAAATAGAATTAATTTTAATCAATTATTTTAATCAATTATTTGTATTAGTAATTTATATAATTTATGAAGTTCTATTGATTCTGTCTTGATTCTGTTTTTTTATGTATTTATTTAATTAAAAATTTACAATTAAAGATTTAATACTACTAGTGATTTGTCATTCTTATAAAAATTATGAATATTAATCATAATATAAATAAGAATTTAAATTAACATATTCATCATAGAAAATTCAAATCACAGAAAAAATTTTTGTTAGAAAAATTCGGAGAAGCTCATAAATGAATTTATTACATTAGACCAGGGCTTCCCAAACTTGTATGGACCGCGACCCACTTTTTAAAACGGTAAACGTCTGGGACCCAATTTAGCTGTAGGATATGTTGTGAAAGGGAGAGAGAAAATTGATTTATTTATTTATATCATTTTACTCTCTATTTTTTAATTTCAAGCAGCTATGCGAAGTAACGAAGTGTAATTAAATATTCTAAAACTTTTCGCGACTCACGACAAAAATCGGCTTGCGGCGTATTAGTGGGTTGCAACTTATACTTTGGGAATCCTTGCACTAGACTGAACATTTTTCTCAACAGCCTCTGAATCTTAACAACAAGAAATTCTTGATTCAAAGCATAAATATTCATAAAGGCATTAAAATGAACTTAAAGCTTCACTAACGAGTTTCAATAGGCAAAATATTTATGCTACCTGTAGTTCTGTCGCCATTGTAATAACCGCGTTTTCTTAAATTCTCCATTAAAATAACAGCGTTATCGTCGAAATCAACATCTGGGTTCAGCGACAATCGGGACTGATAATACTTAGGCAGTATGTCGAATACTTCATCCTCCTTCAAGCCTGATTCTTTCTCCAGCTCTTGGTAATGAGGTATGATGTTCTCATACATGAAGATCTCCTTTCTGAATGAGTACGGACTGTCGAAGATTTCCCGTTGAAATTCCGACGGCGGCGGCATTTTTGCGACGAGATGAAGATCCTCCTCTTCTGCCTCATCGTTGCGCTTGATCACGGCGTGAACACTTAAAATGGTACTGCCGTAATTCTCGCCTAGCTGCAACAGGTTCTTGGTCGTATAACGGACCACGATCAGCCGATTGCCGAATGTGCGGCTCAATATCGGTTGCAGTTCGTGCAGCTCGATCGTCTTCAACTGTTGCTGATCGTTGCTCATGATTGTCGCACAGGCAGTGTCCGAAAACTCGTATCTACGCGAATCGACTATCACGTTTCGTGTCGGACCAACACTGAACAGGCCGAGATATTACGTGTGAACGAAACGCACGCGCATCTCTCTGACATGTCCCACACCGGCGGACAATCATTTCATTTGCGACAGCTACAGCCACTACCACTGCCGCCTCCGTCTCCACAGTGGAGACATGATCCACCTCCTTCCTGCTGCATACCAATTTTTATATCGTTACGTCACGATTACTCAACCGCAATGCCTGCGATATGTGCTGAATGAGATTAATTTCCTCATAGAGACCACGTGTCGTCGACTGACGCGGAGTTTTCGTTAAACGTCGATTTTCTGTGCTTGAAACGATGGCGATTTGGCAGCGATTGCCAGCTTCGTCTCTCCCACTCTTAGTCCCTCAACGCCTGCGGCAATCAGTTTGTCCTGGTTTCTCCTTGAGGGATCTATGATTATCATGTGAATCACACACATAATCTCCGTGGTCATTTGCCGCTATCTCTACAATAAGCGCACTGTGCCGCGTAATAAGTATCTTTTGCGAGTATTACGCTCATGTATTGTATCTATTTATCTATATATTGATTTAAAAACAATTATTATCGTCTTGATATCATTTCTTTTTATTGGAATGAGAAATTAGATTAATTAATCTTGAATTATAATCACTGAAAATGCTCCTGTGATATGGCAGTAAAAAGGATAATTTATTTCTGAAATAACAGAGAATAATGATATAAAAATATATTTTTCTGGCACTCATATGGCAGTTGTGTATAAGATGGTATATATAATTAAAAATTTTATATATAAAATACGATTAAAATAAAGAACATAAGATACATATATATATTGCATAATGTAATATCTGATCATTTTTTATTCATAGCTTCATCGTTCATACGCTAAAACTTCCGATTGTTTGTCCTTTTCATGTAAATTCGTTATGACTTTTACGAATTGTGGATGGTGACAAAATCTTTACTTTGGCCGGCCTTCTTGCTCAATCAATTTGCTATGAATATCCCATAAGTTCTACAAATAAAAGAGATGATAAGCTGTAAATTTAATTATTTAGAATTTATATTTTTGTAATTATAATTATAACAAATTTACACAATAAAAATGAGAATAGATAAATATAAAATTAATATTTTATTTAGTATTTTCTTTTTGTAGGAAGGAAAATGGATATGTATTACTCGTATAATTTAGAGAATTTTAATTGAACATAAATGTCATGAGAAGATAACTACCGCTTCAATTGTTTTGCACTGTGCGGCGGGGGATTGCATTTCCATCTTCCTCAATCAATTTGCGATGTACATCACTGAGCGCCTAAATAGCATACAAATTGAATACGAAACGCAATTCCAATACTGTTTTTGAATTTAATCACCGTCTCTACTTCACGATAAACAAAATGCTAAGTCAGCAAATAACGAGGCAGATGAGATTACCTTGAAGTATTTAACCGTTTTCACGCGTAATTCCAGAGTTGCGTCTTCATCACAGATTATGAGTGTGCGAGGATGTTGTTGAAACGCGGATACTGTCCACATATGATTAATACCTTCTTCTATGGCTTTGTAAAGGGCAAAAGCTTTGTGAGATCCGGTGATAAGAATCATTACTTCTTTAGCGTCCATTACAGTACCGACGCCTACTGTTAGTGCTTGTTTTGGAACTTTGTTAATATCATTTCCGAAAAATCTCGCGTTGGCTTCCAAAGTGTCTTGCGCAAGAGTTTTCACTCTTGTGCGAGAAGCTAACGACGAACCTGGCTCATTGAAGGCTATATGTCCGTCTGGCCCGATACCTATTAAACAATTTTATAAGTTATTTACAAACTTGTTACATGTAAAGATCCCTTATTTATATTTAATGAAACTGTTGTTGTACCTCCAATAAACAATTCTATTCCACCAGCCTCTTTGATCTTTTTCTCAAAATTATCGCACTCTTTTTCGAGATCCGTCGTATTTCCGTCAAGTATATGCACATTCTTCGGTTCGATATCTATATGTTTGAAGAAATTGTTGTACATGTAATAGTGATAAGACTCTGGATGGTCTCTCGGTAAGTCAACATACTCGTCCATATTGAATGTCTTAACATACTTAAAAGAAATTTTGCCTTGTTGATAAAATTCTATAAGCTTTTTGTACATTCCCAAAGGTGTCCCTCCTAGATGGAAAGGAAATTTAAAAAATTATCAGGATCATAATATTAATATATTAAAAATAAGCAATAAAACTCCTCTTCGCCAGTAAATAATTAACAAGAAAATATATTTGATGTAATCGACACAACTTGTACTACGTTTACGCGAGGCGTTACTTCTGTAGTAACTTACTCAAATTATCGTAACTTACGATAATTTGAGTAAGTTACTACAAAAGTAACACTCGCGTAAACGTAGTATTGGCCAGTTGTGTCGATTATATCAAATATATTTTCTTGTTAATATATTAATATCACATAATATGATTAATAAACAAATGTTTTAAAAAAGAAATTATTAACTTAATTATTAAACGACTTACAATTTACTACATATGTTAATTATTAAATATAGATTTATCCCTTTATCTACAATATTATGTACCTGTAGGGAGACCGAGAACAAAATACTTGTTCTCATTAGGATTGAAATCATTGATTTTCTTCAAAACATACTTTGCAGACCATTCTGCGACGTAGTCCACGTTATCGCAAATTACCAGACGCATAATAAATATTTATGTTAATTGCACACAATTATATTATTGCACACTGTAAAATAAATAGGTACACAATTAGTATCATTTTCATATCAAATTAATATTGTTACTATGTCTATTTATACAAGATATGTTAATTGTACTAAAATTCATGTCATATTTTTCTCAGAAGAAGCTAATAAAATAAACAGCAAGTGTCCTACATTGATAAGAGAAAATTCATATTTCATTATCTGAAGGGAATATTCAAATCTTTCTTTCAAGTCTAAAATAAACAATAAATATTCTCTGTTGAAAGAGAGAGTTCATGATTGAAACATAAGAACGAGATAATTATAATATCGTACAAACATCTGTACATGCAGGCTTGTGTCAGCCTTAAAATTTTATTTGTTAGAATATATCTTTCTTCTACTGCAAACAAATATAAATCTGAATGAATATAGATATGTATGATACCAAAAATTAAGCAGTCTAACAAATTAAGAGAAACATTTATATGCAGTTAAAAAAACTATTTAATTTATCCAAAATACAAGAAGCATCCCACACAGCACACGATATTGCGATATCCACTAGATATCCGAGGGATCGCATTATGTCCAATTATATATCTCAATAACCGTAGGATCTCCATGGGATCGCATTATGTCCAATTGGATATCCGGATCACTCTGGGATATCCTCAGGATAAAGTGTGCTGTGTGGGATAATGCATGTTATAAGTGTAATGAAGCTAAGAACAGGCTTTTATCTACAGCGAGACGTATTTGCGCATTCATATCTCAGAGATAAAACTCGTGACATTAACCTTTTATCTTATATGCATAGCCACTGCAAAATAATTTCGTGTGTCTACTCTTCAGGTTCATATAAAACCTTTTGAAACACATTAGGCCCGGTTGCATCAACGTTATTTTGGCTTTATTTAAGCTAGACGTACCCCTTGTCTACAATGCGTATTTAAGGCATTAAGATTTAAGAAATTGACCAATCACAGTCGTATATGAGGAGAATAAACGACTGCGATTGGTCAAGTTCTTAAGTCTTAACGCCTTAAATACGCATTTAAAACTTTAAATTTGTTGTACCAAAGCAAAAGCGGCACCTAAAGTGCTTTAATTTGCGCTAATCTTAACCCTAGAAGGCAAAATTGAATTTGCTGAACTTCAAAGGCAAAAGTGGGGTGGTAGGGCACCCCAAACTTCTCGGGTGTCTCAATCCTTTCTATCAGCAGTAAATTAATAGTTAAATAGTTCATTTTCTTCGTTTTTTAATAAGGAAAACGATGATGTATATAACATGTTGTTTTTTGAATTATGGTATGGGTCCGGACTCGAAAGTGTACCTGGCTACTTTAGGAGCGTAGTTTGAATTTCGTTTGGGGTGACAAGAAATCCCACATTTGCCTTCTAGAGTTAATCAGATAAGCCCCAGGTAGCAAGCTGACGTTATTTGTCGTCATTTAGACGACATTAGACGTCATTTTAAAAAAAACGTTAAAATAACAAATAACGTCAGCTTGCTACTTGGGACGCAAATTAAAGCACTTTAGGTGTCACTTTTGCTTTGGTACAACAAATTTAAAGTTTTAAGTCTCGCTTAAAGCCAAAATAATGTTAGTGCAACCGGGCCTTAGACACGTTAATATATATTCAATTTACGCGTTTCTCCACAACACTGTCTAGAGGCGGATTATCAACAAGCTGTAAATAATATTCTTATAATCAAGAATCCAATCAAGCTACAAAGGATACATAGATACCAAAAATTGGATTATCCAAAGTATCCAAATTTCTCTTATCGATATACACACACGCACGTTATTTCGCTCGCAGGCATTCGCTTATCATTTTTTCGATCTGACCGCGCAGACTTCTTTCCCTTTCCTTTGGAGTCAGTAGCCAACGGCTGTTGACCTTCGTGAATTAACTACGCGGAGAATAGAAGACCGTTCTGTTATCTAATTCGTCCTTCCCGCTTCTGTCGCGACGGAGGAGTCCGTGGCTCCTCGACAGAGGATGCCGTGCGGGTAGGAACGTGTCGCACGAAGGAGCAGCTTGAAGGAGCACAAACCTGCTGGACGAATCGTCGTATCGGCCGCACCACCGGTCGGTCACTGGATCAGCTGACTAGCGCGCGTTAACCTCGTTAATCTCGCGTCGCCCGGTCTCCCCTCGACTCGAGTGTGGCGGCCTGCCTGTTCCTCTCTCTTTTCGGGTCAGCTCATCGCCACGCGAATCCTTATCGCGACTATTATAGATAAGCGATCCGAACCTTTCGCGGCGCCGCGTCGCAATTTTTATCTATTCCTTTTCTTATCGCTCGCGAGCGCGAGCTATGAGAAACACCCAAGGCAACCGTTGTTCGTGGCTGCACTATGTTTAATGTTACACTTTATGCACTTAAAATGAAACGGGTGTACAACAGAACTCTCGAATCTGTTCTCTCTGTTCTTTTTACTTGAACTTCTTGCATCTTTCCTCTTTTTAGCTAAAAAGAGCTTTATACCCTTTCTAGACTGGAGGATGATCCTACTTGTGGCTTATCTGACTACGGTCGTCCGTCTACCTACACTGCACAATTTTAAGATAATTTAGGTTGCTTTCAATCTTACTAACCTAAGGGCCGGTATCACCATCTCCGATTAACGTGATCCTCCGATTAAACTCACTCTTCGTCTCTTTCTAACTGAACAATTAGAAAGAGACGAAGAGTGAGTTTAATCGGAGGATCAAGTTAATCGGAGATGGTGATACCGGCCCTATATCATCTTAAAATTGTGTAGTGTAGGTAGACGGACGACCGTAGTCAGATAAGCCACAAGTAGGATCATCCTCTAGTCTAGAAAGGGTATTAGAAAAGAAAGAGAGGAAAAATGAAGGGTCCAAAAAGGTCAAATGAAATGGTATAATAAGAAAAGAAAAAAGAAGAAAGATGAAGAGCTCAAAAGTTTAGCTGCAAAAAACAAACCTGAAGTAAGGTCCGCTCGTTCAAGTGGTCTGTCCTTTTCAGCTGCACTTCTGAACTAGTGCAATAAGTTAGAATGAGACAAATATATTTTCTTTCATTCTTGCACTAGTTCATTATTGCACTAGTTCAGAAGTGCAGCTGAAAAGAACAGACCAAAGTTTTCTGGCATTTCATCGTCTCCTTCCTCCTTCCTCCAAAGTGATCGCATTTGTTGTCTGTTCCATCTCGAGTGCAGAGAGTGCAAAAGAGTGCGGAATCACGCGCGCCCGGTCGAGAACGAGCTTAGGTTAGGTTTCCTATTCTGGCGGGAAGCGTTGTACGGAGTTTTTTCGTTGCGGCTGATGCGTTTTTCGATCGAATCCCCAAGATGCCCGATGTCACGATTAACGATATCGTCGTTAGCTTCCCCTTTAAACCGTATCCCGTGCAGGAGGAGTATATGAAAAAAGTGATAGAGTGCCTGCAAAACAGTCAGCACGGTGTTTTGGAGTCGCCGACAGGTATATCCGCGTACACGATTGATTATTTGGGGAAAGCAGATTCCCTGGGAAATAAATAACATCTAAAAAATTTTGTTGATACTTTGAGATTCTATTTAAAAAAAGAAATTTAATTTGTTTAATATATTTATTTCCAACTTGGGGAAAATGACTTGAAAAATTGAAAGAATGAACTTGTAGATTAAATGGATTTTATCTTTCTATTTAATTTTTTTGGTAATAACTAAGGACATCTTACAAGAAATTTTTGATTTGAGACCTATTTGTCAAGATAATAAAAATGTCAAATGTAATTTGTTTTAATATCTGTTCCCAACTTGGGGAAAATTGTTCGACATGAAAAAGATGAAAAATAAAACTTTTAGATTAATATATTTCACCTTTCCATTTCTTTTATTTTTTCCTTTTTGATAATTAACAACATCTCACAAGAAATTTGTGATGATTTGAGACCCTATTTTTCAAGAAAAGATATAGAAATCTAATTTATTTGAAGCATTTATTCCTAATTTGGGAAAATTCGTTTGATATGAAAAAGTTAAATCTTTAGATTAATACGTTTTATCTTTCCATTTCTTGTATTTTTCTCTTTTTTATTAAATGAATCATTTTATCATTACTAAAATTATTTTACTAACTTCTATAAACAAATTGCACAATTTAATCAATATTATAAATATAAGTAAATATTCCATAGGTACCGGAAAGACTCTGAGCCTTTTGTGCTCCTCCTTAAGTTGGCTGTTGACGAAAAAAGCTCAATTACAAGCGCAAGTAATAGTAGGAGCAATAGAAAAGAAAGACTTTGGTGGACATTTTTTTAAACATTTAACCAATGGGCTTGAGAAAGCGGCAGGAGTACCAGACAATGTTCAAAGTTTTGGTTGGGCTATGCCCAAAATTATTTATGCATCTCGAACGCATTCTCAATTGTCTCAGGCTATGCACGAATTGAAAAGAACGTCATACAAGCATGTGGCCACTGCTGTGTTGGGATCTCGAGATCAGCTGTGCATTCATCCAGAAGTTTCTAAAGAAACAAGTAGTTTTAACAAAATACACATGTGTCATTCCAAAGTAAAGTCAAGAACTTGTTTTTATTTCAATAATGTCGAGACCAGGTGGGTATAATATTTAGATACAATTCTTCAATCAAAGCAGGGAAGGCAAGTAGCGATTATATTATATCAATTTTAATGTTCTTTAGAAAGGATGATCCCATATTTAAACAGGAGGTGTTGGACATAGAAGATTTAGTCAAAGTTGGACAGAAGCACAAATGTTGCCCATACTTTTTGGCAAAGGAATTGAAGCAGAATGCAGATATTATTTTCATGCCTTATAATTATCTGTTGGATCCTAAGACGCGAAGGTCGCAGGGTATAGACCTACAAAATACTGTAGTTTTGTTGGACGAAGCTCACAACGTCGAAAAGGTTTGCGAGGAAGCAGCATCATTACAGGTACGTAGACTTTTTTCTTTTAGCCCTTTATGTGTTCTAATTAAATATATATGTCTATAGATAAGCAGTACAGATGTTGCAATGTGTATTGACGAAGTAACTGCAGTAATGCAAGACATGGCTAAGGACTCGGAGCAGAATGACTTTCTATCGGAGAATAATGTTCAGAAAGATTTCACAGCAGAAGATTTATGTATCTTAAAAGCGATGTTTTTGGAACTGGAAAAAGCAATTGATTCTATTGAATTAAAAAATCGTACTGAGGGAGATACTTTTCCTGGTGGATTTATTTTTGAACTACTTGAAAAAATTGAGGTAGAGATTCTTAATTTTAAATGAATTTTTTAAAATAATATGCTACTGTTACTGTATAATTTTTGTAACAGTTAACACATGGTAAGGAACAAATCGTGGTAGAGAAGCTAGAAAAGATTATTTTATATCTTACAACTACCAGTACCTCACCATTTGCAAGAAAAGGGAATGCACTGCAAAAATTTTGTGATTTGCTGAGGACTGCTTTCAATAGTGGTGCCTCTATTGCACGTCACAGGGAAAAAGTGAAACGTTGCTATAAAGTTCACATACAAATGGAAGAGCAAAAGAAGAATTACAAAAATGACGTTTGGGAGAGCAAAAAACCAACTAAAACGGACGGAAAACTTATTAGTTACTGGTGTTTCAGTCCTGGCTTTGGGTATAAATTGCTCGATCAAAAAAAATCTTATAGGCGCGTTCGGGGAACATGCTATCAGCGCTGTAGTGCGATTCTGTAACTTGTTATGCCATCGTTACGTGTTCATAACAGTTGCGCAGCTTTTTTACCATGTATTATACCTGCGCAACTGTCGTTATGGACACATAACGACAGCACAACGAGTTATAGAATCGCACTACTGTCGCGTTATTTTATCTTTGTTTTACGACTAATAAACGATAAAGATAGAGTGACGCAATAGCGCTGACAATGTGAACGCGCCTTATATAAATCGTTTATAATTATAGTAAATAAAACGTATTTTACAGTATGGAGCAGATGGTAGAACAAGGGATACGTTCAGTAGTGCTCACAAGCGGCACGTTGTCTCCGTTAAAACCATTCATATCGGAACTCGGTATACCAATCGCGGTCCAGTTAGAAAATCCGCACATAGTAACGAAGGAACAAGTATGTGTTGGTATTCTTAGTCAGGGACCAGATAATCATCCGCTCAATTCGTCTTACAACACAAGGTAAACATTACTAGACATTGATGATAAACTGAATAGTGCTTTAATTTCTTTATTATTATATTTTTACAGAAATGATCCAAAATATATTGCGTCTCTTGGAAGAACAGTATATAACTTCAGCTGCATTGTCCCTCATGGGTTGTTAATATTCTTTCCATCGTATCCAATCATGAGGAAATGCAGAGACGAGTGGCAGAATATGGGTTTGTGGACGCAGATTGCCGAGCGTAAGGTAAGAAATATTTAACATACTCGTTACAAAGTAATATATTTTACAATATAATATGATGTATATCAAATTAATTACTGGATTAATAGCCCATTTATGTAGAACCCAATTCTAAAGAGGGATTTATTAATGTGATGAATGAGTATTACCAAAAAATTAAAGATCCATCTTGCAAGGGGGCTATTTTTATGGCGGTGTGCAGAGGAAAAGTCAGCGAAGGTCTGGATTTTGCTAATGCAAACGGTAGGGCTGTATTAATCATTGGTCTTCCATTTCCACCCTTAAAAGATCCACGAGTTATGTTGAAGCAAAGATATTTAGAGGAAATAAGGACTGCAGAGAAACAAGTATAACTTATACTTTAACTTTGTTAAAAATAATAACTCGATGATAAGATCTAATAAGACTAATGAATGAATTTAATATTTAGAGTTTAACCGGACATGAATGGTATCAACTTGAAGCATCCCGAGCTGTTAATCAAGCTATCGGCAGGATAATAAGACACAAAAGCGATTATGGCGCTGTGATACTATGTGATTGTAGATTTGAAAATCTAAACTTCAAGAAACAATTGTCTGCTTGGCTTAGACCATACATAAAGAAGTTTACGAATTTTGGGATAATCACGAAAGAGTTACGAGAATTTTTTAGGAACGCGGAGAATACGGTAAATTTTTACCTTAATTGAATATAATTATATACATATATATAAATAATTTTGCGATGTATTTTAATTTATTAATAATTTCAGCTGCCGCAACCTAGTATCACTCATGCACAATATGGAAACATTGATATATCACTGCCTGCTGTAGGTGCTACCTTTGAAACAACAGTATCTCATTCTCTCAAACAAAAAGTACAAAATAATTCTGTGACAGAGGAGTCAACTAAGAATAGTTTTAACATAGATATGTATCTAGATGAAAGTGTAAAGGACAAACAATTAGCGAAACCACAATCTGTGATCAATTTTGCTTGTAAATTAAAGGACAATCAAAGTACGTGCGAATTAGCGAAACATCAATTCGAAGAACCTACTGCAAAAAGAAGAAAAATAAATATTATATCACCTGGAATTGATTCGTATTTTTCTGTTCCTTCGACCTCTTCGTTCACAGCACCAGAAAATAATTCCGCACAAAATGTCACACAAAACGATATGAATACGAATAAAGATGATAAAAAGGCAATGGGAAAACAATATTTGAAGGATGTAAGTAAATAACAATCTAATTACCTTCATGTAAAAAATTATGCAATCTAAACAGAAATAATGTTTAATACAAATTAAAATAATGTTCATAGGTAAAACGGGCGTTATCAACGAATGATTATAAAATATTTGCAATTATGATACAAAGCTATACGCAAAGTGGTGATTTTGATGAGTTATTGAAAACATTATCAAGTTTATTTCCACCGACTGGGCAGCTACGGCATTTGTTTATAGGTAAGTCTTCCGCATGTCAATAAACTGAAAAGATGAGACGATAAAAAACAATCTGTGGGATTAAGAGAAAATAAATTTTTAAAAAATATTTCTACTTTTAGGATTTCAAAGTTTTCTAAAGAAACAACATATTGCAACCTTTGAGAATTATATAAAAAATTGAAAGTTGCCACATCAACTTGAAGTACTAAAAGATAGTAGATATTAAATGCATATGTGTATAGTTTTATTTTATTTAACTTAAATTTATATATTAATTTTTTAATACAAACTAATAAAAGGCTAAAAATCTGCTTAGTAATAAATATTTTTATTCAAGTTTATAAGATTGATTAGACTATTCATGCTGAATATAAAATGATGCGGGCATCATTATAGTGAGATTAAAAAAGTTTGAAAATGTAAAGTATAATGAAACTAAATCATCTTTTTTTACTCTTGTAATAACAGAATAAAATTGACCTTGACGATTAAAAACATCAGTATTGTAATCATGCGATCATGAACCTACTTATATGCGTATTTCACGTACATTTATACTGTAACACGATAACTTATTTTGTAATCAAATATATTTATTTATTATAAAACAAACTCCGTTGTCAAAAAACACGAAGAAAAGAAAAAGGCATCATATACTATTAATTTAGTTAGTCAATATATTGTACAGCAATATGTTTAGTAAATAACATTAAAAGGAAAGAAAAATGTAGCTCTGTTACTATTTGGCATGATCGTGATCGTCGCAATTGTGAATGATAGTAAAAAATACAGATAACTTTTCTATCTTGTTAATCATGTAATATGCAATTTGTGAATATCGTCCATTATACAATTAAATGGACATAAATATGAAAAATTTATATACACTCGCGTCTCGATACAGCGTGTCTCAATATAACGCTCGAAAAAAATTCTATTATATCACTAAAAGAGATGTACATAGATAGAAGTGAATGTTTAGTTCACTTGATCTATTGAGAGGAAGTTAATTGTTCGGAGCTACAGAATAATGTCGATATAACGTACGTCTCAGAAACGAGCATAGCGAGATCCGAGTGCATTAACATTATTTATACATATATATTCCTTTTTACAATTCCATAGTATGTACTTCATGGATTTCTTTATTATTGTCGACGTCGCTTTTCGCAAGCGCATTTGCAACAACATCTTGATAATACTCGCAAAAAACGCTGCGATTATGCGAAACAAGTATTACAAATCGGGCAGCAATGGCCGTTAATTCCTCTTGCAGCGACGAAAGGCCTACTGGTACTTGTTGAGGCGCAGTGGATTGCGATTGAATGATTTTCTGTAGGAACTGTCTAATTCGTAGACCTAAAACAATATATTTATAGACAAAAGTATTAATCATTAAATCCATTTTTATACTTACTGACAAGATATCTGATTTTATGTTTCGTATCTATAAGATCGGCTATTTGACCTTCTAATAGCGTTTCTAATTCTGGTGACAACTCGGGAGCATTGACTTCCCGTAATGTTGTTTTTACATCTGTTTTTACTTGTAGTATAATATTTGGCATTGCAGCTTCTAGATCTCTATAGCAAAAATAAAAATTATATTAATAAATTTAGAACATAATATATAAATTTTAGTGATGAGCTATATACACAAATATGAAAAGCCATATGTGGAATAGATTAAAAAATAATATATTTTATTATAATTCAATTATGATTTAACGTACTTGTTTGAATGTACAGAATCCAACAATGCATTTAAATGTTCCTTGATATTCTTCTTAAAACTTGAGATCCCATGAATTGGTGCACCAATTGTATTATTAACCAATAATATCACAGAACCAATGACGCTCAATCTACTGGTTATGTCACGCAATTCCAGAAGCCTTCCTTGATCCAACATCAATGTCTAAATGAAAATCATCCAGTTTATAAACTTATCGAGTATATAAAAGCCTATATTCCAATGAGATACCTCAGCGTCTGGATTGAAATCCCATTCCAGGAGGTCAAGATACGCCTCTGTTAATAAAGAATGAGTAACTTGTCTTATATTATTAGTACCAGTGCTCGATGAACCTGTGACTTTCTCTGGATCAAAATGTCTCAGTAACCATTTTTCTGTGTATTGCAAACCGTTCGAATTAATCTTTAAAAATTCGGCAAACTTTGCTTTTTCGTACTCGATACTCGAGGCAATGATATTTGGTCTCATCATTGTAATGGTAAAATTCGCCAAATCCAATCTCATTAACTGCAACAATTCCATGACACCTTTGAACGTCTCAATGACGTCCACTTGTTGGGACAACTCTTTGATTTTCTCGTCTCTCACTGGCGCGCATATTTTACTCATAATAGAAATTATATATTGCGCATAATGGTGAAAATCTAATACGCCTTTTTCTGTTTGCTGCTTGATCAAATCTAAATCAAGCACTTCTTTAATATTTTCTTTGATTTTTGAGTTATGTAGTGGTACAAGTTCATCCAATGACTAAAATAAGTGGAGAATATATTGTTACATGTTTGATGTTTTCTTTTGTTGTCACAAAACAAAAGAGAATTATTACTTCTTTAATTTCTTTCATTAAAATCAGTGCATGTGAATAATCTGGTGGATCTTCGGCCAACTGCTCCGCTAGCAGATTCCAAAAAGCTTTGTGCATTATTTCTTTTACCCGCCTATGAAAACTACCGTCCTCTGGCTCCAATTTTTGCAGCTGAAAATTCTTATCTACCGCAATTTCGTGCGCTAAGGCCATATTTTTCATTCCGTCGGCAGCTTTTACAATTTCGTCAAAAGACACGAATTTTGGTGGTGACGCTCCTGTTAATCCACTCATCATAAAATTTGACGTTGGTTGTCTACGTTGTGATACAAAAGACATACATCAAAGATATAACAGTATGTAACAACCTTTATGAAATGTCAATACATTAATGATACATAATGACAAAGTATTGCTTTTGCATGTCTGCTGTAAATTCTAATTACGTACCTATTTTGGATTTCACTTTGTGCACTTGTACGTACATTAGTATCATAGTTCGTTGATGTACCAGCTTCTTCTGTATTATGCTTCTGTTCATCCTCATTTTCCATTTTTTGATTGCTGAACAATCATAATAAGAAGCGGCATTTTATATGAATATTATTTATAAAATGAAAAACAAATAGGAAGACAACTCAATTCAAGTTTGCAATAGCCATCAAGAAATAAGATTTTATTAATAAAATTTCATTTTTATTTTATTAATAAAATTTTATTAATAAAAATTATTTCATGATAATGTAATATAATTTGTTAACTGTTATGTTTAGCTAAATGCTTGTAATAGTAATATTATAGCGAATTCGATCACTCGAACTACACTGGATTAATGCACATTAAAGGCTGTTACATATGAACATATCTAAATGCAATGGTATAATATAATCAGTTTAACGATGAAATCATTAATGCATATTCTGCTAAATAACGTAATAATTTCATTATTGACTATTTGTATAAAATATTTATGTGCTTCTACATTTAAATAACAATAGTTTTTAATATGCACTAATTCAGTGTAGTACGGGTGATATTAAATTCACTATATATAAACTTGTTTTGTGATTAATAACAACAAAATCAGTAAGTAAGAGCAACATTTTATAAGTATATTATTTATAACATAAAAAAAACAAGTACGAAGATCAATAAGACAATTCAACTCAAGTTTGAAATAATCATTAAGGAACGAAAATATAATAACAACTTGAGGACTGTTATGTTTAATTAAATACCTGAGAGAGGACAATATCTCAGATTAAAAAAATTTTTTTGTGATTAATAGCAAAATCTTGTAAACACTCCAAATTTTGTTATCGGACGAAGATAAACTGACCGATATAACATAGCAGGGATGAAATTTAATAATGCCGTAGGTCTCAACAACTTGCGACTAAACAAAAGACAGCAAAGGGTCACACCCCATATTACTCCAGCACCGACCAAAACTTTGTTCCTGGCGAAACATCACCAAATCATATATATTCCTAATTACTTCTCATGGATCGACTTTATCAATTATAACAATATAATAATACTTTCATATTATAACAATATAAGAATGGATCAATCACTAATACTTATAATGATAATTAAATAGCAAGACCTCTTTATTAAAAAAGAGCTTGACATTTGCAAGATTCTTCCTAAGACAAAGGAGAGGAGTAATAGTCAGCAGATTATGATGTAAACAAAGCTCGGGCGCTATACCTGTCTGACATAGTGCTGATTGTGAGTGTCGATGTATATATGTATATTATTTAAAAGACTGGCCGTAGCATGATCCGTACATGGGTCTGGTCGCTGGTCCGACTTTAAGCGCGCTTCAAGACGAGAAGTAGGTCAGCGTGCAACTATAAAAAGAACGTCCGCGATGTAAGGGAATTAGCGAACTGTATCCTCGCGGAGTGTCCTTACCCGAGGAATTGCGGTTGCGCAGGTTAATCGCGCGTGATGCGATCGACAGCCACCACGCGAGGAGAAGTCCCGTCCCTCAGGCCCGATGGCACATCGGATCTGTCTGCGAACGCGCGTGCTCGCTGGCCAGCATCCCGCGATGATACGCCAACGAATTTGGAAACAGCTGTGACGCACCTATAACATTTCGGACTTGTCAGAATTCAACCGGAAGTGTCGCGCCGCGCCGCGCCGCGCAGCGCACGTTCGAACGTCCCGCAGGTGCACCCTGAAACTCGAGGCCTGTTCCTTCGAGCCGCACTTTTTCCGTAAAGAAATGAATATATTGAAAATTTTGAAAAAAAATACAGAAATTAGGAAAGAACTTGGGTCCGCTCGCTTTAGCCGCGCTTCCTCGCACCGTTTTCGATTTTAAAGGGAAACGCGTGTGTTTGGAGATAGACATCTGTGGTTTGGAGAGAAAAGGAAAAAGGGCGAAAAGTGTACAAGGTGCAATGAAAATTAAAGAGAAAAGAATAATGCTGGGTCTACAATGCGAGTCTCAGATGGTCTCAGAGTCGTAAGTCGTAAGAAATTGACCAATCACAATCAAATTTGAGGAGAATAATTGACTGAGATTGGTCAATTTCTTACGACTTACGACTCTGAGACCATCTGAGACTCATGCGTGGTCTACAATAGAAGTAAGCGTAAGAGTAAGAGTAGGATTAGGAAATAAAATAAATTTAATTCGCTCATGCCCTTACTCCAGCGCCTATGATTGGCTCCCTCTTACTCTTACTTCTTACTCCACGCTTACTCCACGGATTGTAGACGACGCTTCACATTGTAGACCCCGCATAACAGTATTGAAATGGTTTAGATGCACTTTTTGTATTTTCATACAAGTATTATTTGATAAGTTAATCAGAATTTGATCAAAGTCACTCTAAAAAAGATGAATTAACGGCGAATATTTATATAGGATTCTGCAACTTTATACAGGGTGTTTCCTAAGTAGACAAACTTGAAGGAGATATTCCTTATTGGCTTATTTTAAGAAGAAAAGGTCCTATAAACATGTGTCCTAAACTGCTTCGTTTTAAAAATACAGGGTGTCAAAGTTGTGCAAAATAAAATGAAAATTTCGAATTTCTGGAAAACGTTTAAAGACATTTTATTCAAATTTGGTATGCGTTCCACATATGTGGTATTAAGAACTATTTTCCAGTACCGATGAAACATTTTTAGATTCACCAGGGGCATGCGTATGGGTAATCATATTCAATTTTTTAATAAAAGAATATATAGTAGGCCACTGTTTTTTTCCAAGTTAAACAATTTTTTTTAAAATTCCGAACCAAAACTCTACGAAAACTGCCTCTTGTATTTTCCAGAATTTCAAAATTTTCATTTTATTTTGCACAACTTTGACAACTTGTATTTTTAAAACGAAGCAGTTTAGGACACATGTTTATAGGACCTTTTCTTCTTAAAATAAGCCAAGGAATATTCCCTTAATTCAAATTTGTCTACTTACTTAGGAAATACCCTGTATAGGACAGGTGTAACTTTAAATCAGTTATATTTTTTATGTCGTCAACGAACGTAGAATCTATTTCTTTTCAATTGCAGAAAATGCAAAAAGTGCATCTAAATCATTTGTATTATTGTATTGTATTTTTGTATTTTGTTTTGCTATTTAATATATATGGAAAAAGAGATAAGATTAGGGACAATGAATCATATAATTAGAAATTTTGCTTTAAACAATTCTGAATTAATCGGAATTTTTTTAATCACCCTTAGCTAATTTTCCATTTCTAAATATTCCTAGATAGACAGACATACATGTATGTACATAGTATGCAAACGATGCAAACATTCAATGTATACTTTATGATGCCATTGCAGCAGTATAACATGTTAAAAATATTCTTATTTTAAAAATTATTTATTTATTACCTCATAATCTCTCAAAGTCTTGTTATTACTACAATCATTCCAGATTAATTACGTTCTTTTTCGCGCAAAATAAGCAGCAATTTTCATGGCATCAGATGGCTCCTTTTATATGCTGATACAATTCTTCTCGCATGAGGACGCATCTTTTCGTACTTGTGCTATCATTTTTAATTCTAAAATTCAGTCTCTATGCAGACAATATGCCGAAAAATGTCTATCTGGGTTGTATTTTTTTTTTGTTTTATCATGTATTATATTTTTTTTAGATATATATTCTATACATTTATATATATATATATATATATATATATATATTTAAAAAAAATACATATTCTAATAATGTGTGTATATATATATATATATATGTATATACACATATCCAGAAAGCACAGATGATCGTTATGAATTCAAAAAGCATTCGCTTTTTTAAATTCTTTATGAATTAGCGTAATCTGTTCGAAATGAACTGAAAAATAATTCCTTTTCAATAGTATTCTTAAAGTATAAAAATAATTCCTTTTATATCTGAAAAGGGGCTCAGAATTGGTGGCATAAAAATGAATTCTTTTTGAACTCATTCGAGTGTTTTTAGAACAGAAATGGGATGGAAAAGAATGAAAAAGAATTCATTTCATAATTTGGGAATTTAAAAGGAATTCTTTTATTTATTCTTATAATGGATTCTCTTTGGATTTTCTTTGCTATCTGGATATATACCATTATATATTTATAATTACATATATGATAATGTATATAATATATTCCATTATGTGTATTATATTCTTGAATACATATTTCTACAAAATATGAAAAATATCACATTAGATTTCTTTTTAATCTACTCTCATTTTAAAAAGATGAAATTTTGTGCAACGACATACCTTTTGTGAATTTCACGAAACGCTCGGCTCGACTCCGGAACGACGGATACGAGCGAATGCGTTTTGTATCCAGTTTAAATGGAGTAGAAATGGCTTTGTCGCACAAGTTACCCTAATTGGTGGCGTGACTCACTGTCGCCTACCTTGAATTCGCGTCAAGGTAAAATCAGGCGTTTCTTTTGATCCTTTTGTACGGAGGCAAATATTGGGAACAGTATAGAAACGTAGGAGTATAATACACTCGCTTGTAGCAATTTCCAATTTTATTTACATATAAATCCCAACACACGATCATTCTTTAAAAGAGCCATAAAATCTAAGGCTATTCATGTACAACGTCACAATCAACAATCACTGTAGCAAAACGCAGTATCCTAAAAAATAGTGGAATTAAACAATGTTCAATTTTTGTCTTTCTCAAATAAAATGTACTCGGCTTGTATGTAAAAGGCACCATTAATATTTTTATACCTACACGACCTACACCCTCGTAAAATAGTATTAGTATTACAAAGCTAATAACTCTAAAATGAATCATTTATATCATTGATTAAAAGTAGTCCACGACGTTGCAGAAAAAAATATTTTCGGTGAAAATCTGACAAATGTCTGATTAATACCAAGTGTTACGTATCGTATGTATTTAACATTTAGTGCGTATTTGTGCGGATTCGATAGCAGGATACGTTATGGTACAAAATGAAAGAGAGACGAATACATCCTCTTCAGAGATTGGCCGATTTTCCCAAGGCGTTAATATGCATTCCGCACTTGCGCAAGCCATCTGTCAATCTCTGACCGAGATCGACGTCCACCCGAGCAAAGTTTCGCACGGCTCGCTCGACGATGAATGTTGAGGCGTTGCACAGACTCCCGACCATGTTCTTCACCAATCTCTCTTTGGCTGATTCATCGAGAACCTTTTTCCAGAAGGTAGTGACCTGACCAAAGTCATCCTCATCCACGGGATCGTAACGGTCTACATCTCCGCTTGCTAGGAACGGCGGTGAGCGAGCGGCCGGACATTCTTTCGGCCCGCTGAAGCTATTTGGGAAATAATTCGGTGCACCGCCGTGGTTGTATATCGGCATGTTACCATCCCGTTGATAGTGCATCGCAGAAATCGCCTACAAAATTAGGATATTGTGTTAATCGAGAAATTTATATGGTATTAATAAATACTGAATATTAATCACAAATAATATAAATTTGATAAAATGTATCTTGATAAATAGTTTATGTGTAACATGCAAACAGCACAATATATTAGTATATCATTATATAAAAAAAATATATAATATCATTTAATAATACAATTATATAAAAATAATAATACATTTAAACATATAATTAAAGATATTGTGTAAATATGATAAGATTTTAGTCTCTTCAATGAGATTTCATATGATATTTATCAAACATAAATGAAAAGTTACAAATTGTTAAAATTTGTTTTTTATTACAGATGAATAAGGATTATTGAAAACTATTCTTATTTAAATAAAAGTTTATATTTTACTTTGACGTTTATATTTTATTCTATCACAGACTAGAATATCAGTGGACATAATTATATGGTTTATTTTAAAATATTACAAAACATTACCTTATAAGGACAATTCACTGCTAATTGAAGATGATTCGGACCTAGGCGATGCCTATGAGTGTCGCCATAGGCGAAGAGTCGACCCTGCAGCATTTTGTCGGGACTTGGCTCGATACCAGGTACCATATGCGCCGGATCGAAGGCCATTTGTTCCACGTCAGCGAAGTAGTTCTCGGGATTGCGATCCAGCACCAATTTGCCCACCTGTATCAGTGGATATTCCTTGTGCGGCCACACCTATTAAAAAATTCATATAGTTTTCAAAAAAACATCTGCTAAACCAGAATATCGAGTGAATTAAAGAATAATTACCTTTGTCAAATCAAATGGATTCCATTTGAGGGTCTTTGCTTGTTCAGCGGTCATCACTTGGATATAGAATGTATAGGACGGATACTGGCCTTTAGCGATAGCATTGTAAAGATCTCTGATTGAATAATCGGGATCGCAAGCGCTGAGCTCGGCGGCCTTCTCCGCAAGGATATTCTTAATCCCTTGATTAGTCTGAAATCATTATTAAATATTTATGATCGAATAACTATCATGAATAGATTAAATAAGATATTTTTCCTAGTTTTGAAATAAGACAAACCTTGTAGTGGAATTTACAGTAGACCATTTCATTCTTGTTGTTCACCAGCTTGAATGTATGTGAACCATAGCCATTCATATGACGATATCCATCGGGAATGCCACGATCGCCGAAAAGGAACATAACTTGATGCGTTGACTCGGGTCTGAGGGAGATGAAGTCCCAGAACATGTCAGCATCCTGAAAAAAGATTTTATTAACATAGGCTCTGCAATATAATATGTAAGTTTTCATAATATAAGGAACATATTTTACAAGAATGCATTTGACTACTAGAAACAGTGTTAAACTGTAATTTCTAAATAATGATTGTAAATTCGATTGAACCTTCAAGTGAGTAGCTGGATTTCTTTTCTGCGTATGTATGAAACTCGGGAAGAAGAGAGGATCCTTAATAAAAAAGATCGGCGTATTGTTGCCTACGAGATCCCAGATACCTTCCTCGGTGTAGAACTTTACGGCGAATCCACGTGGATCTCTAAAAACAATAGAACATAATAAGCAAGCTAGTAATTAGATAATTGCATATATTTCGCCATTCGAATTAGTTGCATCAACTAAGCAAAGCGTAATTCAGAAAAGCGGCACGCAATCCTTGTGAATCATGTCCCCGATTACCCCACATTGAACGATTTTAGAAAGTTACTCTACCACAAAAAACATTTGAGTGCGACATGTGCGTTATAGATACGCACGTAACTAACTAGGGCGACATAAAGACGATTCATGTGTATGATCTCTACCAAGAAAAGTATTGCAAATATTTATAATGAATATTTCATCATACTTATTTCAATAAAATGTTTGTTAAAATATATAATAATATAATCATTATAATATATTGATTAATAACGTTATTTATATTATAATATAAATATATATAAATGTAACTTTATGTATGTTTTTCAATTTATGCAGAAAAATCTAACTGACGTGCGATGGATGTGTAAAAAAGCAAGTGAGAGGCGCAATTATTCGAACATTCATTAAACCATCTGCATCGGAGTTGAATAATATTCTATCGCAGCATTGGCATTTTACCTATTTATTACCTGACAGTATCGGCAGAACCACTTTCACCACCGACGGTGGAGCACCTTATAGCAATGGGAGTCCTCTTTCCGATGCTGGAAAACACTTTGGCTTTACAATACTTGGTGATGTCGTGGGTAACTTCGAAGTAACCAAACGCGCCTAAAAAAAAAATTATAAAATTAATGATCAATTAAAATTATGATAAAAAAATAATAGGTAAGATATCTATATACATGTTGAGTACAATAATAAGATATATTATTTTATCTTAATATTTAAAGCGTATATATATAGGATGCGTACCGGCTCCCTTTGCGTGCACAACTCGTTCCGGAATTCTTTCCCTAGCGAAATGCGACATTTCGTCCAGGTAAACGAAGTCTTGCAGCAACATGGGCCCACGGGGACCAACCGTGAGGCTGGCCTTCTTCTCGGCGATCGGCGCTCCATTGGCGGTTAATAATACGGGTGGGTCACCCTGTAAAAAAAAATAAATTGAGAATTATAAATAGTCGATTAATCACGCGCCAAATAAATTAACGCGAAATAAATTTGTTTATAGCACGATTCTCATGAATGTTAGTGACCTGCGTTAACTGTCAGCAGGTACGATCAATTTCACTGAAGGTTTGATAGGATCATGATCCTTAAAAAATATTAAAATAAGAAAACAGTCTTTTAATTGTGTCCCTTTACACGTAAGACTATTTCTTTTATATTTTACCATCAATTACCGCGACATTCTTTACGTTGTTTATAGATATGAGAGAGTGTTTGTTGGATTTTAATTATTATGCACAGTACAATTAAATGCACAACTTAATTCTTATAAAATGAAGGCTAGTTTTTGGAAAGATAATAAATAAGGATAGACAAGATAAGTTGGCAAGCGCAGATATCCGTACGATAATACAGTACTAACAATGTTACAAATAGCGAATTACTCGAGTCTTTTTCAATCAAAATGTAAGTAAAATACAGTAAATATGTAATATAAAAGTTAACAGAGTTGTATCTACATCGATGCTTGCTGGCTCATATTAGTTTGTCTATCCATAATTAATCGTTTTAGCAGCAGCTGTATAAAGGCTCCATTACACAGTCGGAAGTCTTCCTGTGCGCGTGATTAGGCTTTTTCTTTTTTTTCCAAAATGCAAGGGAGAAACCGCGACGGGTCGCACAGTCTTTGTCACTACTCATTTCGCTAATGGACAATCTAGGAGCGAGCGCGAAAGCTTTTTATACGATAAACATCGCGATAAAATCCTACGATAAAAATAATCTCGCCCGTCGATCGTAGGTGTGCGGAATCCACGCAAAACGTACTTTCGAAATTCTATCTATCATAAACAGTCGGCGACCCACTTCGCCGCCTAGTTACAGCAATTATCTCTACGACTGAAGTACCAGTAGACGTAATCACTGCACCTTGTTGCTCGCAGCGTTATTGTTTCTCTTTTTTTAAATTGCAAAACGCTAGTCTCGTTGGGCAAGCAATTGCCACAAGCTACTTATCGAAAGTAGATATATAACTGTTTGTTTACTAGGACATATTAAGCGCAAGGAGTAACCTTAAGTTAAGCTTTGTAAGCAGATGTTGTGTTACATAATGCTTCAAGGCTGATGTTTCCAGAATTATGATTCACCTTTCTGATGTACATAAATCTCTCTGTTATAAATATTTTTAACAGCTGTCGAAATTATACTGTTACAAAGAATGTCATTTCTTTCGTATCACATGATATTAAACTTGCCTTATTGCAGACTCGACAGTTGCAAAATATAATCATTGTAAAATGTAATCTCTATCCCTCTTTTTTGATATCTATAATTGATATCTATAATTTTGAGAGCTATAGTGATACATTATGATACATGAATAATACGATATTATTTTTTAGAGATAGCCTTATAATATATCTATCATGGCAGAATTAAAGTTAATATTAATTAAAGTGTGACATATTATTTCTGTCTAATAATTAATGTGTTGTATATATTAATATCGCGTACTAATAAGAATACTAATAATACTAACCCAGACAACACAAAATTCAAAATCGGGACATAAGACTTCTTATGTCCCGATTTTGGACTTTGTGTTGTCTGGGAACCATGTTATTCTTTACACTCTTCACTGGAAATTTGCTTGTTAGACAAATATAAAAAGATACAGATACTAAATATATTTTAAATATTATATAAATATTCGTCGTATTTTAACAACACATATATTTTTTTATCGATATTCAATAACAAATGATATCATTACTACTGGCTAAAAGTCTAATTGTAAGAAAGAAATCCATATATTTTTTTATCACTTCAGGAAATCGTTTTCAGGAAGCCGCGCTACATCAAGGACGTTGCATGAAATTGTGACTAGTTCTATTTTTGTACTAGTTGATCAGCGGATCATTTCATTTGATACGCAGTGGTATATTGATGTTTTTTTCCAAGACATGATTTAATCGTGCAACTTTGTGGCCAGGACTGATAAGCAACGCGCTCCGGACGTATCGCAATGCTTGAGAACTTCTTTCTAACATGACATAATAGCATATATTGTTTTTAAATCGTCGCCGTCGACTTGGTGCACTCGGCACGACTCGTTGCTCTTTTGGAATGCAAATTACGCGCGGATAAGCGCATTTTTCTTTTTTAAATGTCTCGAATAAACCTCACCTGAATGCTATACGACAAGGTGTGTCGCACCGATATCGCCATGTCGCGAGATAAAATGATTTGAGAATCGTCCGTTTTGTTTGTTTACTCTGATAGATGACGATTATAAAAACGCCGTTAGTCTGGACAATATTTAATTTATCAGTATCTGCGCGCTTCATCACGCCATAGTGACGCAGCTTTAGTTATTTTCTCAATCGTATCTATTAAAAATAATTTTATTAATTATTTTATTAATAATTTATTCCGTGAGAAAAAAAAACAAATCATTCAAAATAAAAATATACAGATTTTAAATGAAAAATATTCACTAACGCGATATTCGCTTCTTGAGCATATCTACGGACGTAACAGTCGGACATAGTAACAGCTATAATTTCTACGATTAAATGTCCGATGATACGTGGCGAAGGTCGCGAATCGCAGAGAGAATGTTAGCGCAAAGAAGTCTCAAGTGCATGCGCCGTGCGATGATAACGATAGCCTGTGAGTACATTGTAAACACTTTAAAACGTTCTATAATTTTTTTCCTCGGATTCTCGAAAATATAACTCTTTGACTGTCGAGAAATGCCCCTCGGCTGTGACCGGAAGAAACGCATGCATATATTTCGTAGTTTCCGGATTTAAATTTAGCCAATTTAAAGAATTCTTGCAAAAACGCGCAATAAAAAATTTTGCTTGAGGAATGCATCCCATACAAAATTACAACATTTATATTATTTAAATAGCGATATCAGAAATTTTTATAATAACATAACAGATACGACTACTTGCAAGTAGGTACTTGCGTTGCAAACTGAATTTTATATTTTTTTATATAAAATGAGTAGTATTTTAATAACATATGTGTGTCATATTTCAGAATATAAAAACATGTAGAATTTATTATTTTTATATTTCTCTTTATTTGTTAATTTATTTTGTTCTGCATCTCTTATTTATATATCTATGTCGTATTTTACACAGCTGAATAAAGTACAATCGTAAATGTTTATTTATCACCTTGCCATGAAATATATTAATTCTTTATTATTTTAACTTTGCTTACTTACAGGCCTGTTTTATTTTTTATTATTCGTGCATCCAAGAAATTTATCTCTATTTGTTATATAACGTGTCTGTACTCAATATATGACATCAAAATTTCTTCACATAAAAAATTGCGTGCATCGATTTCTGTATATTTATTAATTATTTATTAATTTTCTTATCATAGCACTTCCATCTTCTGAACATTTAAAATGATAAGTATGACATAGAGAAGGTGACATTAACGTTCCGTTGGACATTTTTAGAACACCGATAATGTTTAAAGCGAAGTTACTATTGCGAAATAGAACAAATGTTTAAAACAATATAAATCATAAACAATATAAATGATAAAATTAATCGAAGAAACCAGACACGTTCGCGGTGTCGTTAATATCTCTCTTAGAAATATATCAATAAAATTTATCGCGCAACCTTGCTGTAAAAACAATACTGCGAGCTCGTTCTGCAAGTATAATCTAGCTTACAACGTATTAACGTAACAAACATATTCTTGCGCAATGTGCGCAAACTGAGGAATATTATCATTAATCACGATCGTGAAATTTATACTTAGCCAGAAGTTTAAAGTACATAATTTTAACAATATGGCAAACCAAATATATCCGCAAACACATTTTTTTAAATATATCGATAATCATAAAATATTACTTAAATCAAATATATCAATTTTCACGTACACTGTATTCAGTAGCTTTTTAACTTTTAAGCATTGATTACTTTAATTTACGTTTGACAATTTGAAAAAAGCAAATCGTACTTATTGTTAATCAAACTCAAAATATATAAGGTATCTTCATCGTAACAGTCCGCACGATTGTTTAATTGTAATAGTTTAAAAAAAGGTTGTAAGGAAAACATTCATCTGTTTCATGCAAGCTACAATTTGCGATCTAAAAAAACCAAAAATTTTGTTGTAAAAAGTTCAAGATTACTTCAATTTTTTTTTAATAGTATCATACAATTTTTTTCATAATATTGTAGGAAACATTAAGGCTCCCGAACACTCACCACTACTATCTCAGATTGTATTGTACACTGCGTAATAAATGATAATGTTCCGCTTGTCAACTGTGAATTGTGACGTCAAAGATAAGAAAATGCATAATAAAACTTCTTGCAAGATACATTAAATGTAAATATTTTTTAATAAAACAACAATCGATAGAATCGATGGAACAGACTTGTAAAATATACCTTTTGTTTCGTTAATTAATAAATAATCATAAATCTGGAATAGAATTGTGCCTAACCAAAAACGAAACGAACTATGTTCACAGCTATAATAACACACACACTGTCAAATTAACAATATATAAAAATAAATATGATTTAATTCCTTAGCAAAACAAAAAGAGAATTTTCAGTATATTTTATAAGTCTATTCTAAACCCCGATTGCAAATATTATTTTATTAAAAAATATTTCTATTTTAATATATTTTGCAAGAATATGTTTTCTCGCTTCTGAAGTCACAATCTGAGGTAGTAGTGACGTGTATTCAGGAGCCTTAAGACAAATTCAACATATTACTGGACATATCATTTTTAATATTTAATATCAAAGTTGCAGAATTATTTAATATTATTTAAATTACTTAAAATAGCTGTATTTATATCAAACATGTATTAAACAACAAATATATTAAACATCAATGAATAATATTCAAGACTTTCAAGAAAAAATATATAATTGAAAAAAATTCTTTTTTTAAACTGTCACAAATGTCTCAAAAATCGTGCGGGCCATTATGATGAACACTATATATTCTCATGAAAATATGATAATAATGCGAACGTTAAGATAAATTGGAAACGTCCGGATTTTAATATAATTATTAAAAAAGTATTAAAACAGGTAATTAGTATTCGCGTGGAATCTATTGCGCGTATGCATATCGGCAGTCGCGCATCTTGATGGAATCGCGTACTTTGAACCTTTCTGATAGCTCGGTGTGTGGTATTATCGTGCACATTTACTTTTTAGTACAGGCTCATATTTATCGTCAGTATGCATATGGAGAATTGTCGACGTATATATATAATGAAACCGCGACTCATATATATTTCAGTCCTATGTACGCGGCATGTCGAAGAGAAGCAAAACCTATCAATATATATATTTTTTAAATAGTAGTAACACTTTAATAGTAGTAATATTTAAAAAATTATGATTTTAAGCGATTTTTCGAGACATAATTCTTTCTCGTGGACCATTTGGATAAACCGGTTCCATGCTAAAGTGTAAGAAAAAAAGTTGCTTAAAAAAAGTTGATATTTATTGCTGGGCAGTGATCACGTAACTTTTCTTCTAGAGCAGAAACGTGAAAAGTGGAAAGTTTCATGTAACTATCTCTTTTTATTGATGTTGAATAGAAAGAGATAGTCACTTTCCGCCCTAGGAAAAAGTTACGTGATCGCTACTCAGATATATCGGTATAATCGATAATGTAAACTTCGACTTATCTTTTATCGTAAAGATTAACAGAATCAACAGAAGCATCTGCTGCGTTATTATTAGATATCAAACTTTAATTAATTCAGGAATAAAGAATAGCATTGATCTCGAATTCTCGCGAGAATTAAAATATCAAATTATGATAACAAGGAGTTTGTGTTATATCGGATAGCATAAAATTTTCAGACCTTTGCGTTCCTTGATATAATATCATACGCGATTGCGTGTGTTTTATCTGGCTAAGACTTTGCTTATGCAAGAGATAGGAGTCAAAATGATAAAAACAGAATTAACAGCTTTGTTTTTAATTTCGCTAATCGCAAATCAAATGAATATACAGAGTGACCTGCCGAAATGCAGGAGTCAATAGGTTGAATTTTTAAAGCACTCTTTTCTTCCTTAGTGAATATTTAAACGTTGGTCTAAGGGCCTTTTTAACAATAAAACGTATAAGGTTCTGTTATATCAACAGCTGTCGTCGTTGATAGAACTTTAATCAATCTTACTTAGAATACAAAATTTGCAGTATCAACTGGATTGGACGAAATTTTCGTTAAAATTTTTTTTTTTATTAATGTGTATCGCGTGACTATATGTTGCAACTATTTTATACGCGTGTCTCTATACATTTCGGTGAACAACCTGTATGTAGGATAATGCACTTGGTCAATCATGTTTACGATTCTATCTAACGCGACTGTCCCACTTTTTGACATGTCTTTTGCACAATTCTATCCGATGCGATTGTTATATAACAGCGCCAGTAAAGGCGGCGCCAGATGACGTGACAAATGTACGACAGCGTCGTTGGCGGCGAATGCATTGGCTACCAATGCTGGGCCAATATTGGCCATATATGCATATATGAAATACGATTAATATCCACATGATATCCATTAATATTCATTGATATTCATTGATATCCAATGTATTCGCCAATGTTGGCGTACATTTGCCATCGTCTGGCGCCGCCTTTAGCAATATTGTCGCAATAAATATGCGTACAACGTTCGCAAAGAAACATATACGCGGGGTTTTAAAGTCTTTAGCATATGAATTCAGGCACTTATCGGAACATACATATATGAAAAATGCAATCTATGCTTTGATATGTGCCTAAATTCGCACATGTATACACACGAAATCATGGGGCAACTTCGACCAAACTTGAGTTAACTTAATCGGCAATTAATATTACCGACTTATGTCCACTTCTACTAATGTAGATTAATATTAATTCGGGTTTAACTTACTCTTTATCTTTTTCTAATTCTTAGAACTAGAAAAAGATAAAGATTAAGTTAAACCGAGATTAAAGTTAATCTACATTGATAGAAATGGACATTATGTCTATTTTTATCAATGTAGATTACTTTAATCTCGGTTTAACTTTACTCTTTATCTAGTTCTAAGAATTAAAAAAATAAAGAGTAAGTTTAATTGGAGATTAAAATTAATCTATATTGGTAGAAATGGACGTTACAGCAAAATTTTTAGATATATAATTTATTACTCCTAATTTAAGTTTCCATATAATAATTCCGTCCATTAACAAAACATTATAGATGTTTCTTGACGAATTAACTGTTAATTAAATTAATCAAATTTGGTCGAAGTCATCAATGTTTTAATACATGAATTTAAGCACATATTGGGACACATTATGCGTTTTCTGTCAAAGTCTAAATATTCGCGCATCATAATTGTCGATTATTCGAGAAATATTATTATCATTGTTATATTATTTATTATTACATTATTATTGTTATTCGTCAAAGATTGAAATGTTATTACGAAATATTGTTTTCAACTGTATTAAGAGTGGAGAGTTGCTCTTAAAATTCTCGAGTAAACAATTGATGATGCGCAAGTATTTGGACAAGAAGCACACGATTTAAATATGCTCCGATATGTGTAAAATTCACATGTCAAAGCATCTATAAACCCTGGTCCACAATAATGCTGGGTCTACAATGCGAGTCTCAGATGGTCTCAGAGTCGTAAGTCGTAAAAATTGACCAATCACAATCGAATTTGAGGAGAATAATTGACTAAGATTGGTCAATTTCTTACGACTTACGACTCTGAGACTATCTGAGACTCACATTGTAGACCCCGCACAAGTGTCGTAAGCTTTAAGTCCTAAGAAATTACCAATCACAGTCGATTATTCTCCTCACATTTGACTGTGATTGCTCAATTTCTTAAGGCTTAAAGCTTACGACATTTATTGTGGACCAGGGGTAATCCAGTGTGTATACAAATATATAAGCGACGTTTTCGAGTACTCAGAAATCTTAATTACTTATATCTTTTTTTATATAATATAATATGTCGATCCGACATCGATCAGATTGCCATTTCTCCCTGGGTAACCTTTTAATATATTCGTATTTATTTATTTACTTATATGTATACATTCTATTTATTATGTTTCACTTTTACTTAGGGATTAGAATAATTGTATATTATTATGGCTGAAGAGGATGTACTTTGAAAGTCGAAACGTTCCGGTCACATTTAAAAATTATTTAGAAAATATATATATTATTAAATTTTACATCCAGTGTTGCCCATTTACTTTTTATCCAACTTAGATTGCATTTTAAATCTTAATTTCTGAGATAATCATGTATCTAATCGTTAACTATTAATTAATATGGTTCAATACAATTTAGATCAATTTTATTCGAGCAGAGAAATAAGTTTGCATTTGTTTCGTTTTCGTTTTATTTCTTTCGCGTCACGGAAAAATAAATAAAAGTGAAGGAGCGGCATAAAGTCCTTTTTTTAAAATGCAAATCTATATTTAACATTTTTCGAATATATTTATTTTATGACGTCAGATTTATTTTCTATTAAAGCTACGTGTAATTTCTTACGTGACCGAGCGCATTTAATGCGCACAACGATGACAAACCTTCGCCATCGTAGATGTTGTACATGCTAATTAATTCATTACTATTCGCAACAGCATGTTCTTTTTTGCTAAAACTGATATGCCTCTCGCGCGCGTGCGAACATTGCATCTATTGCGAAGTAGCCAAGTCATTCTCGCTTCGACTATCGTCGACTATCTCACATACATACATTCCAACGTTTAAGAAAGTTAAAGTACACGATACAGTCTTACAGTCTGACGTAGTAGAGCCATAGGCGCTCTTACAACTTTTTTCAAGGGGGAGGGCAGAGTGTAAATATACTTACGTCCATTTCCACCAATGTAGATTAACTTTAATCTCGCGGGGGGTTTAACTTACTCTTTATCTTTTTCTAAAAATATTAGAAGAAGATAAAGAGTAAGTTAACTCTCTCTCTCTCTCTCTCTCTCAAGATTAAAGTTAATCTACATTGGTGGAAATGGACATTAGAGGTACGTGCCAAACGAACGTATTTTCAAATAATATTTTTTAAAGAAATATTTATGCAGATTTTTATTTTTAATTGTATAAATTTTAAACAAAAAATTATATGGTCGTCAATCATAAGATCATTCTAAATTTAAAAAAAATAAAATCTGGGGGGCATATGCCCCCCCTCATGGACGCCCATGAGTAGAGCTTGTGAAAATGGTAATCAATCTTGCATGACGTGACTAGGATGTCGAGGATTGAGCATCACTGTATCTACGCGATACGGTATACATACGCGAGACAGACGAGATCTTCCGTCTGTTTTTTTAGCTGCCCTGTTGAACTGGTGCAATAAGTTAGAATGAGACAAATATATATTTTTTCACTCTAACTTATTGCACCAGTTCAGCAGTGCAGCTAAAAAGAACAGACCTAATGGGTCTCCGAACTGGCTGCACTAGTTCAGAATTTATCTTTTTTACTCCACATTGGAAGGAAAAAGACAAACTCTGAACTAGTGCAGCCATAAAAAACAGACCCCTTCTTACCTTGAGTGTCTTCTTGTAAGTGTTCAGCTGTTCTGAGGCAGGATCCCTCACCGGGCAAGCCATTTCGCCGGTTGATCTCTCGCAGCTACCGTACAATCGTCCAATCGAAAATGCGTGAAGCGCGGAGTTGAACACGACGTGGTCTACAGGCACAGATAAGTCTCCTGGCGTTTCGCGGCGACTGGCCGGCGGCGACGACGGCGAGCTTTTATTACGTCCGTGCCGGAACGCGGCGGATGAAAACGATGATAGGTGGGAGCATGTGCGACTCGCGACAACTTCATGTCGACGGAGGAGCGGCGGTACCGTTTGAAAGAGCCGGCCCAACTGGCCCAAGTCGGAACACGCCCTCGGCATACTTCGGCTCGATTCGTCGCGCGATTCTATTCACAGTCTGATTTTAAATATAAGATCGTAAAGGCGACTTGGACTAATTATGATTAATTTAATCGGTGATAAATTTATTAAGTAATACCTACACTATTTTGTTAACATAGATAGAATTATCATTTTGTCGTTTGGAAAAAAAAGATTAAATTAGGGACAACAAATTATGTAATTAGAAAATTTACTGTAAGCAATTCTGTCGCTGAATTAATCGTCGATTAACTTAATCGATGATTAATTTGTTAAATAATATCTTTACTATTTTGTTAACGTGGGAAAAATTATCGTTTTGTTAACATACGGAAAAAATTATGGACGTCCATAAGTAGCTTTTGACGTGTGCACATATCCATAATGGGCTCTGTTAATTTTATTTTTTGATAACATGATGTCTGTTTTCGATTTTTATCTTGACAGTGCACATACTTTTAAATTAATGTGACATACATATCTCAACGACCTCTTTTATATTTATTATTTTATGACACACAAGACAATCTCAATATACTTGTTCTGGGAAATTTCCATATATAAGGGATGTTCTTGTTGAGATGACAATTTTATACATTTGAATTAGTGTACTTGAAAAGGACCCAAACCAAGGGTCGAAACGTCGTGATATTTATTTTATAATAAAGTTGGTCAGTTGTTGTCGATAATTGAATAATATTATTAATTTCAACTTAATTTAGTTTAAAAAAATATTAACTTACCCAACCCTAATAATTAGAAATTGTATAAGCATTTCTATCGGTTGAATTAATCGCTGATTAAGTTAATTACATTAAATATTTTTTTACTTCACTCAAATTGATCTAAATTCACATCTAAATATCGCATCACATTAACAATAATAAACAATAAGAGTTTGATACATGATCATCTGAGAAATTAAAATTTAAAAGTTCTGGAGACTTGAAAATGTCGCGTATATACTTGTATATACACGAGGTCATAGACACCTTACAATCGCGTCAATCGCATCGGGGCACATTTAAGCTTCGCGCTTTCTGTTCAAATATTTGCGCATTATCGATTGTCTATTCGAGAATATGAATGGCAACGCTCCATTCTCAAAGTAGGTAGAGACGATATTTCCTACCCAGGAAGAACAAAAAGTCATTTGGAAGTCAAGATGACGTCAAAAAGTAATCATTTTAGAAAGTCAAGATGATATCATTTGATGTTTTTAATGAACCATAATTTGACTTTTTTATGACTGTATTTTGACCTTTCGATGACTTTTGCCGAAAAAGTACATGCGAATCGCTTCAGTTGTTAAAACAAAAACAACGCACTGCACGAAATGCGCACTGCGCATGTGCACTACGGGCGGTATTCTTAGGCCGGTATTCATAGTCGAATCTTATTTCAAGACCGTCTCAAGTAATGTCTTAAGATGCTAATACGGCTCTGTGATTGGTTGATGACATCTCAAGACAATACTTAAGACGGTCTTAAATATAAGAACGGACTATATACGAATACCGGCCTACATCATGCAAATCTTTTATTATTCTTATCATGATAGTATCATTTTTATTAAAAACGACATTTTATATCCATATATACCACTATATTTAAGTCCTAACATATAATTATGAATATTGGAAATAATCTAAGATCAAATTATCGCGAATTATTTCCAACAATATCTCTAAATTTCAAAATCATAATTTAATCAATTTTCCGTCATGATCAAAATATGACTCTTGATAGTCATTATGACATCATTTTGACGTCATCTTGACTTCCAAATGACTTTCTGTTCTGCCTGGGTAGTTTGACATATCAATTGTGACGCGAATAACATTAATAATAATATAATAATAATAAATAATAATTAATAATATAACAATGATAATAATGTTTCTCGAATAATCAACAGTCGCGAATATTTAGACAGTATGCGCGCGAATGTGTTCCGATATGTGCCTAAATTCATCCCACGAAGAACAGAAAGTCATGATGACGTCAAAATGACCTCAAAATAATGTCAAAAGCGTCATTTTAGCATCATTTTGACGTCATCATGACTTTCTGTTCTACTTGGGACGTATTAACCCTTTCGGGACCACTTTTGTGTCCCGTGTGGGACATATATGCCCCTGTGGTCCCGAAAGGGTTAAGGCATCTGTGGGTGACTCTGACCACTCCATTAACTTAATCGACGGTTAATTTTTCAAGAAATCATAATCACAAGTCATCTATAGTATTTTATTAATATGGATAAAATTATTAATTTTTTGTTATTTAATTGGAATTTAGTCTATATAATAAGAGAAGGCTATACAAACTGTTCTTCATCAATTTCGATGAAACTTGACACCCGGTAAAAATTTTCATACAAAAATATTTATAAATATATATATATAAAATATATATATAAAATATGTCTATACATATTTTTTTCTTTTGTATAATCTGTATGTGTATACATAGGAAAAATAATAAGAAGAATAATTGAAAAATAATTTTTGCATTGTTTTTTGTTACAAAAAGTAAAATTGCAATTAGATTATACAATATTCTATAAATATATAATCGTATATAACTTTTCTATACATTTTTATATAATTATATATGAGCCATTTTTTCTCATTTTCTCAAACTTTACTTCTATTTTTAAAAAACAATACGGAAATTATCCTTTTAATTATTTTTAAATTCTTCTCATTATTATTTTTCTTATATACATATACGAATAAAGATTATACAAAAGAAAAAAAACATAGACATATTTTATATATAATTATATGTTTATGTTTATATATGTTCTTATATGAAAAATTCTTTACCGGGCGGGTATGAGTGCTTCCTTCTGAGTATAATGATACTCTCTTTTAGGAGCAAACGATAAATTATTTGCGAGATAAATGAGATCAAAGTTTATCGACAGCTTTAAATACAGTTGATTGCGATATATTCGTAAAAGCATTTATATCAAAGTGATGTTCTCTACAGGTTGATTCAACGGTTTCATTTTAATAATTCTCATAATCAAACTTTTATTACAGGAAAACGAATATGTCTCATTTATCTCAAAACCATTTTACCCACACAGCACACGATATTGCGATATCCACTAGATATCCGAGGGATATCTCAATAACCGTAGGATCTCCATGGGATCGCATTATGTCTAATTGGACATGTGGATCATTCTGGGATATCCTCAGGATAAAGTGTGCTGTGTGGGTACCGTCTGTTCCCAAAAAAGAGGGTACCATTATACTCAGGAGGGAATACTCTATATACCTGCCAAGTTTTATTGAAATCGGTGAGAAACAATTCGTAATCTTCTCTTGTAACTGTTCCTAAGTCTGGTCTTAGGAAACGGTCGTATAGTATTGTACTTGAAGAATGTTTAAGATAATCTTAAATGATCAGATTACGAACCGCACCTAGATCGTCTTTCTATCGGAATTTTGCGGCGAAAGCAGATCTGGAGGTGCATCTCTCCCAAAGAAGGAAAAGTGATCTTCGTGATCTACCTAAAATGATAAAACAGTTTTATTAATTTTATTTGCATCATTGCTGTTTCATTTATTCTTCTCATGTGTGTAAAATCTGTACTCTGCGGAGTTCATTTTATATTTCAACGTAGTTATATTTAAATATATTATTACTGCATTAATTTATGATTTATTTTGAAAAGAAAGTGTTTTTTTCTTTGTTCTAATTGTAAGAACGGATCTTTTTGAAAAAGGTGTAAGAAAGCAAGTGTAGCAAAGGTGGAAAACATTTTAAATTCGAATTATTTTCGTCTGCTTTTGTTACGATGTAGATAATAATGCGATTAATTATTGTAACATCGCAGGCGAATATTTCTATGTTGCAAGTCTGTGCATTATGTTACTTGTGTATATTTTTCACGATATTATGCACCATCTTTTGAAATGCAACATAATTAAATTTTGTAATGAATAATTTATTTTAATAATGAATAGCTGCAAAATAATGCTAACAGATATTAAAAATAAAGCAAACAGAAAAAAATAGCACTCTATTATAGCACTCTAATTACAGGTTAAATAACATGTAAATAATGTGCATTTACGCATGATAAATGTAATACGATATAATAGTGTACCTTGAAATATAAATCTATATATATATATATCAGATTATCACATTCGTTGAAGGTGTCATTAAAGCTAACAAAATTAGCGAGCCTAAGTAAATGCAAACAGCTTGACAGTTCGCTGCAGTTACTAGAGATTGCATTTTGTTCAGTAAAAATAGCACCGATATATACATATATTACGTACCAATAAATACATATGCAACACATATCGATGAATAATAGAATTTCATGTCCCTCGTGAAAGTTCTAATCGCTTTGCTGCAATTTGAAAATAGTTCAAGGAAACATAACAAATCGATCAACACATGTACCAAAAAATCAATATACACACCATATACGAGCTTCAACATTTTCTAAAATTAGTAAAAATATCTTAATCATAAAATTAGGGAAGCAAGAAAGAAATAAGCATAAAGTAACAAGATTCATTACGAGCCTTGTTACATCATGAAAATAAGTCGAATGTTATCATGTGTCCATCATGAAGCAGATTAATTATAAACATAATTCTTCTTCATTTTAGGAAAATCAGGACAGTGTTTGCGTGCATTAATTTCAGCGGAGCTATGGGGAAAGTTGGTGGCAAGTAATTTAGTTCCGTAACTTCGTTTATTAATGCCGTTACAACACCACCTGAGCCAGGTACAATTCCGAGCTCGACATTAAAAGCCGGCTCGCACGATAATGCGCAGCCCTCTTATCGCACGTGTCTAAAAATTGCCGTCTAAATCGCGCCACTTCATTATGGGAATTTACAAAATTTCATCAGTCCGGATATCAGTTGGCTCGACCGAGAACTAAAACGAAAGAGAGCAAACATTCCTCTTCGAAGCATAATTCTCGTTGTAAATAATATAAATAACATGATTGGTTCGCCATTCCACTTCTTTGGTAGCGCACTAAGGGTGGAACTAAAGTTGCAAGAATAGAGAACAGGTCTTACGTACTTGTAAAATAACTCTGCTCGTCCGCAAAAAGAAATTAAATAACGGTTCTATATAACGACGCTATATAAACATCTTATTGTTATTTACATCATTGGCAAGTTACTCCTAATAATCGTGTAAATCGCTATATTTCACCGAGCACGATCTAACGATGCTTGACCAAGGGGAAAGAAGTGAGAATATATATATTATAATTATATATATATGTTATTATTATTATCATTATATTCGACACGATGTACGCGAATAAAATCGATTAGGTCTGGAAAATAATATACTCTCCGACGAAAAATTAATATTACATTACGCCTAGGAATCTGCCTGAGTTTGCACGCACCTTATTGCATCCTCTGTGTACTGCATGTATAACGGCGATTGAGAAATATTCTCGCGACAGGTACATAACGCGAAATACTTCGAACGAATGTTTTATTGTAGCAATGTGGCAACGGCAGCTTCGAAACTCATCCCATCCCGCGTTATAATATCGTCGCATTATCACAATGATTAGTTGAAATAACGCTACCTCCCCACCATTCGTAAAATGTGATATTCTAAAATGAACACTCATCGTGAGAAATCCTTCAGCGCATGTCATTTAAACAATTTGATCCTACGTACGCAGGCTTAAGTCAAGGAATGCGCGGCTTAACGAGAAGCGAGAGATGATCAGCATCGGAGTTAAAAATGATCCTAATTGTCTTGACGAAATTTATAAATCCCCAAAAATTCCGTTCGCACATATGCAAGAAACATTACACGGTGAATCTGCCTCTGCTATGGAAGAATATCGTGATAGTGATCCGTGATTCAGAAAAAACTCATGATTTGATATCATTGTCTCCGCTCTGCTAATATGAAAAATCGTGATAATTACTTTGGGAATTATTAACTTTGCTACAATCGTTATATTAGTATATCTAGGTGTAGGTAGCACACATTAGTTCGTAGCGACGAGAATCGCTCGCTCGAGTATCAATGATTCACAATTCATAATTCGATAATCCGTGATCCGGTTATCCATTGACGACACATGTACTGCCGCGCTGCAAGCTGAATCATTCAGCAAGTCGCGCTTGTCCATCCAGTCCATAGGCTAGCCATTGATTGGCATCGGTAAGGGACATTGCACTTGCCACACAATCAGGTGACTCTGTTCACCATGCTCTTCATTGCTGACCGTAGCGTTCGATCGGTCCATGCTTTCCTCCGTCTCCTCTCCATCACCTGAAAAGTAATTAAAATATTATTATCAGCGAATGGATATCCCCAAATGAGAGAAAACAGGCATAAATCGCATTTTTTACAAGACAATGCATGATAGATGGGAAAGCCCAACCCCCAGAGAATAAAATATATGATATACTATCGCTTTTAAGAAATCAGAATATTAAATCCTTCTTTCGTATACTTGTTCTTGAACATCTTTGATGTTTGCACATATGTAATAAATATGTAAGCAATTTGTACAAATTTGAAATACCCCATAGTCATATATATATTCAATATATAAAGATCATAGAAATGATGTTGTTAGTTGAACTTTATTCTACCGTGCAACAGTGGAAATATTGTTCTGTTAGTAAGATACACCGATTAATAGCGACATTCGTCAGGACAGAGAAATGCTTATTCAAATTGAGATATAGAAATCGATCGCTTCTTGCTTCTCTCTGGGGGCATACCTGACCATCTGCCACACAATTAGGTGTGTTGCCACATCACTCTCGTCTTCAGCTTCATCTGCTAAAATTGCAATAATCTGTTAAACTTAAATTTAATTAACTCTCATGAATTTGTATAACAAAAAAAATAAAAGTTCATTCCATTTTTCAAGACAGTTGGATTTTTCTATAAAGCTTATTTAGGATTTGTAATTAAGACGACATACCTTGCAATCACTAAAAAAATTTGCTTACCAACTCTGAAATCGATGTAACCCTCACCACCAGAGAGAACAAGCATTGCAGGTTGCGTTCCGTCTGTCACCGCGCTCTGACCACCATGACCTAGAAGCAATTGGATTTAAAGTTATCAATCTTTGGAAAAATCTTGTTTAAAAAAAAATAATTATCGACATAAATGATATCGATCGTTTCCAAACTCACCAGGTACAGCGACGAACATCTTCACAGCGTCTCTGTGTCCATGAAAACTGAGTTGCGCGTGAGCCATGCTGCAATAAGGTATGAAACTTCCCGGTGTGACGCCTCGTTCCGACGCAAAAATCCTGACACCAACTCCCGGCGCATCGCTTTTATTGTTACCTGTTTGCACTCTGGATACCGCCATCGAACCACCCGCACCTGCAGCAATACAGTATTGCAGTGAGTTGTCAAATGTCGCTATAGATGTCATGCTGTTTCTTCACTTACTTTCTGACAACGGTACCGAGATTATCACTCCGTTACCAGTACCAATCCACAGCCTATTTGAGGAAATAAGCAAAGCAGTAATGCGCACGAAGGAGAATCCAAGTTTTCCCGTACCGAGCATCTTGCTGACATACGGCTCTATGTCGACATCTTGGAGATGCTGGTAGGTATGAGCATGATAGAGTCTTAACGTCGAATCAAGCCTGATGCTGACCCACACACCATCACCCAGCCACGCCAACTGCCGCACTTGAGATTCTCTGCGAGGATGTGCGTCCACTGTGCACTGTAAAATAGGAATTTTAGTTTTATCAATTTATTAAACATAATCTATTTTTTCATACTAAGATATATTTTTTAAATGTTATTTAAATTTTGTACCTCGAGCGTCATCGAAATAGGATCAATCACGTGGATCTTGTTTCTGTATCCACACCACACTGTCTTTCCGCTAACTGCAGTCATGCATCTAATGGAATGTTGAGGGCTACCGAGTGTAATCACATGATATTGAGACAAATCCCATTGCCCGTCCGCGCCTCTGCGGAATATCGTTACAGTTCCATCCGCTAAAGCGACCAAAACTCGGCCTTGCACATGTCTAATGAGAAGAGAGGTTTCCATTAATCTCTTATCAACAAAATCTTTCAATTAGAACCACAATATTACCAGAATGCTTACTTAAAAATTCTCGCTTAAGTTCTTTTTTTATATGCTATGATCCTTACTATTCAAAAGCTACGTACACAATAGCTAACGCTGCATCTCTTAGTTTCACGGAGTGCAAGCACACCGACCATTTAGCGACGGCCGAATGAACAAAAACTGCACCATTCTGAGCTCCGAGCCACATGGTCGGCTGTATGGATGACATCTTCTCAATAGGTGTCTCTTCAGCGACTTCCTCTTTCGTCTCCTCGTTCACGGCATCTTTGTCGTTTGATTGCAAAGGATGCGCTTCAGCGTTGCATCGTATAAAATTTACCTTTCCCAAGTTTGCGGTCTCGCTATCTATACTTTCCAAACTTTGCGGTTCGTTCGTGGAGTTCTGATCCGTTTCGGCAGATTTTTCAGTATTCTCGTTGGCCTGATCTTCTGACTGATTGTCAGATTCGCTTTTATTTTTATCGATGGCGGTTTCAGTGCCTTGATGATTCTTCTGGCCGTTCTGCTCAGCGTTCTCATTCGCATTCGTGACATCTTCGCAGGCACCATTATTGTTTTCGCTGTCGTTTGTCGTACCATTCGCCGAATTGCGGAACGAGTTCTCGTTCGAAGATTGCGCGTAATCACTTTCTTTAGCACCGGGCACGCTCGCGATGCAGAGCAGATGTCCCTGACAAACATTGAACACTTCCAAAACATCCGCCGGATTGTTCGCATCTATCACCGTAACCTTGGACATCTTCTGCGTAGAGGTGCAGATCCAGACAAGTGAGCTGAGTTGTTGCTCCCATCGTTCCGCTTCGAGCCGTCTGTTTTCGTTCTCCTGAAGCTCCTTATCCAGGTGCTCAACGGCGTCTTCAGCCTCCACCTTTGCGTTGCTTGTCTCCTGGGCCTCAGCCGCATAGAATACACTTCCGCCGACCATGCATCCGCCGTCACGTGTCTTACCGCTGCTCAAATTTACACCAGCGCCGCACCAAATCTGACAAAACCAATGGTGTCTTGCTTATCGCTCTCTCTTCATCGGGAACCCGGAAAATGAAACACATACCTTCATGCCTGGCTCGGTTTCTTGCAGGGGTCGACAATACACCGGAACTGGGACAGGAGGTTGTCTGACGGGAGCGCTTGGCTTCCCCGGTAAACTCCATCCGTAAGCTTGCAGACGGCCGTCTTCCTTTTTAACATGCGCTCGTACCTGACGATACTGTTCTCTTCGTTCGCTCGCGCGTCTCGCTACGAGCTTTTCGGACGATCTGTAAATACGACATGAACGTTACGTTAATTATCGTACGCTCATGAATTTCAAGCGAAAAGGGAAAAGATCGTTGCAACTTTTCCGAGTTAGTAAATGGTAAACTGTGACTGTTGACTGTCCATCCGACCATCCATTTCACCATACATATCCTCCGACCATTTCGGTTCCATCTCCACTGATTCACAGTCGACAATAGTCTCATTCTTGTAAATTTATTGACATATAGGGTACGTATGTTAGATATGAATATATCTATGGGTTCTCTATCGTACTTCTTAGAATCTGATGTTGAAGCGGAAAAGTTAGAAGTAGAGCGGAACAGATTTACCTGCTGACCAATAAGCACCCCACCCGAAGCCAGAAAAACCAGGTATCTCTTGACAACGCCACGAGGGAGAGGCAAGGACGAAACCCGAACAACAAAAAGACCAAAAGCGCAGTAACAAGAGTGAAATAAAGGCCAAGTTTATAACGTAATCAAAACTTCATTTATTTCTTTTGATCAATAATGATCGCATGTTATTATTTTTCCAGAAATTGTACAAATTCGTATTTACAAAATTATGTTTTTTCTTTTTGTTCAAACATATTACTATGAAAAATTGATCTATCTATCTAATGGTTTAAGTAGTGCAATTCTTGCACTTTTATGAGCAATGTATACATCATTATAATATAATATACAAACCATGCTAAAACTTGATTAAGAGGTAATTTGGTAAAGGAATTTAAAAGTAGAATTAAATACATAGTAATCTCAAAATAGAACATGAAAAGAAGAATAATCTTGATGTATTACAAAACGCTACATTATTTCCATTCTGATGAAATGCCCAGATCCAATAAAATTTTGTTCTTTAGATACTTGATGAAAGCCGAAAAGATTATAGAATGAAGCGAAAACTGGTTAATACATAATGCGCGCAAACTCGTCAGTAAACAGACTAAAATTATTCAGAAAAGACTCACGTCTTTTTAGTGCAATTGAGACTAATATCGTGAATCGTGACAAAAGATTATGGATCCCAAGTGACCAAAGAGGATTCTAATCTGCAAAGATGAGCAATTCAGAAAGTCATACTAAATTTTTTGTTATAATTCAGCTTTTGTAGGTTCGTCACTATGATTTTGATAATAAAGAGTACCAAGGTTACGCGTTGAAAACAGCCCGTGTATCATATTACATATTCGCGAGAGAATATTCTCCTTAGAAAAAAATAAACTCAAGCTCGTTAAATGATGATCAGATAAAAAGAAAGTATAAAATGACAAAGAAAATGAAAATAAGATCTAACTAATAGATTAAAATTAGGCAGGTCTCGATGTGTCAAATCGATGTAGTATATCTACGTGCATGTAGTAAAATTTGATTGATTTCTCACATGGTGTCTCCTTGGTCGAGAAAGTCTTGGCGACTTTTCAACGTACGTCTACGCATGGCATCCAGGGGCGGAGCTGGAACAACTTGATTCGCCGGTGCACTGTACCGTACATGCGGCAATGTGTGCGCGGAACGCACTAGTGTCCCTCGATCGGCCGGACCTGTGAAGAGATTGCTAAAACTGAAACGAAAACGGACGGATTAATCCTTTTCTATTCTATTTCTCTCCTTGTTTTCGTTCAATGTGGATACATATCGATAAATACGTACAACTTCCATACTGAACCCTTGCCACCCGAGATGCTGGAAGGATCGGTCTTGCTGGCTCTTATCATCTCTGTCCACCTGACAGCTTCTTGGAGCTCCATAAACCGTTCTTTGTATTGATTTCGTTCCATGAGTACCCTTGCCATTTCCACACGTGTGAATCGCTTCCTCTGAGATAGAGGTACATCCTCCTCGTCATCGCTCTTCGTCGCTTTAACTGCCGCTTCTGCTTCTTCCTTGACCTTCTTCAATTCTTCCTCGAGGACGGCGATTCGTTGCCGCAATCGTTCACGCGCCTGCTGTAAACCTCGAACTTCTTCTCGTAATATTTCTTGCTCACTGAAATGTTAAAGTTTCTAATAATATCTAAAAGTTATATCGGTATTGAAATAAAAAAGATTTAATAATGACCTACCTTGTCAATTCATCCACTTTGACAATTAGATCATCCTTGACAACGTTAAGCGCGTTTCTATAAGGAGATATCTAATGTTAGATTATTAAAGTACACAATAAAGATATGTTATTTTATTAATAAAATGAAAAACTTACTTTGTTGCTAGCAGTTCATTGTTCTCCATAATAAGATTTTCAACTTCCTTCCCCATGCCTGTAAAAAATATATAAATATATAACAACACAACAAAACAACTTTTCTTTCGTAGAGACCAAAATATGTTACTTAAATATCGTTTTATTTCTTAAGATTTATATTTAAAATCTCTATTTTTTAATTACAATGTTACATGCATAGCAGATAATTAAGAGAAATAAGAAGCAATATATATCTTGTAACTAGAACTCTCGATTTTTACTCATAAGTGGTTATTATATGGAAACATGTTTAAGAATAACTGTTCCATCAAGAGATCTGATGTTAAAAATTTATATCGTGTATGGCTGCGTTCGGGGAGACGCTATTAGCGCTAACAGCGTCGTTCTATCTTTGTCACCTACCGAAAGTTGGACAAGGACAGAGCACGCTCATAGCGCTAAAAGCGTGCTCGCCGAACGCAGCCCATATCATAAAAAATATTAATAGCATATATCTTACCAAAGAAGTTGTCATTGACTGCACAGTAAGTTAGTGTTATGCGATTGTGTGTTGGAAGTTCGACGCGAGTCAGCACAGGATGCGATGGCAAACAATGAAACATAATGTAAAGATAATACAAGTTAAGGAAACTGTTAACTCAAAAGATGGATGAATGAATGAATGAATATATGTACATATCGCAAAAATCGCGAATGTATCAAACATACCTGATGAAGCGTATTCTCCAGGATGTACTAGACTTCCTAAAATCACGAATGTATCGATTTAGTTTTCCAAAAAGATAAAAAAACAAGCTTTAAGATATTTCTGTGTGGATATAGTACCAGTAATATCTGCGCCCTCGTCCATCTCACCCAGCGCATCGGCATCTTGAAAACTTAGCTCTTGATATAACGTATTGCCGCTTCGTTGCTCTCTTTCAGTTCTGCTTCTACCTCCTGGCGTAGTCGCTAATTTCTCTATACCCGCGGTCGGTGTCGTTGGCGTTATTAAAGTTGGCGGTACTTCTGTTTCTGGACTTTCGTCTGCAAAAATATATTCTTAACTTAGAATCTAGCATTGCAAAGAAGAGTCTACAAGATCCTGTCAGATACAACATACGTCTAGATATAGCTGTAGTCTTGTTCTCTTTTACTGGTTGATCAGTTAGTTGGCTTTTGTCGGATGTTTCGATAGCGGCTTCGCTGCTACTATCCAACATTTCGGTTCTCAAGTTAGTGACATTTGGTACAATATCCTCTTGAACATCTTCGACGTTTATACTAGCTTCCAAACTCTGAAAGCCGTAACTAAGCGGCCCGGAACTACGCGACATATGAGCAAGTCCAAGGGAAGGTAACCGCGATGGTGCACGACTGGCAGACACACTTTCCAATCTTTCCGTGCTACCAACCAGCATTTTGGTCCTTTCCATATAATCGACATGGGTCTTAAATAAATCCGTATATCTATCGTGCAGCCGAGAATACTCGCGTTTTAATTCAGCTTCTTTCTCCTCCAGTCGACCAACTAAGAAAAAACGTAAATATTCAATGATAAGCGTAATCTACGAAGCAGTGTTCTGGATATAGAACACACTCCACATTTTCAAAACACATATAGTAAACAATATTTCACACAAGCAAGAGATCTTTGATTTAAATAATCATCATTTACTTTTAATATAGCAAACATTACCAATGTAAAAAAAATAACTATAAAGCCAGACGACAAATATACAACAGCATCATAAATAAAATCATATATAAAATAATATGAAAATAATAAATGAACAGAAAACAATAAGAAATGTATAGTAAATTTGCACCCTATGATCCTCGAATAACCCCTACCACAAAGTGGTATATAAGAATGAATATAAATAACATAAAACAAAAAAACAAAATCTTCTACTCTACTGTAGAGGGAAGAACTGTGAATGGGTAGACTGGAAGCGCCAATGGCATTTGTACCGTGATCGTGAGAGTTCTTAGTCTTCAGTTCCAGCATTCTTACAATAGATTCCAAGCTATCAATTTTCGATAGAAGTTCCTTCCTCTCATCCTCGGAGACATCTTCCAGTTCGAGAAGTTTCTGATATAAACATATTTATATTGCATTATGTTATAATTATATTATTTCATGTAGAAATTTAAGATTTAAGATAGTTTATTTTTAAAAAGCAAGCAATTACCTGATCTGATGCTTTTCTCAATTGTTTCTCCCTTTCATACTGCGTGACAAGCTGCTCATTATCTTCTCTTAATAGTTCTAGTTCGACTTCACGTTCTTGATTCTCAGTATATGATATATCCAGACATTCTAACACATTGACTAGCAGAGGCATCAAATCTTTCACTACATCCTCATCGTATCTCGCTATCATCTTCTCGAACTCTTGATAGATGCTGCCTGCCAGAGACTGCACTTTCTCCGACATGACAACATGGCTATCCTCGTGCGTGCCGTAGACCGTTTCTTGATCCATTTTGACCAGTGTTTTGTGTATGTGTATATATATATATGTATATATATAGCTATCTATATACCTGTAGCAATAATAGAGAAGAACATAATATTATATATCATTGTAACAATACATTCGTATAATGGATTAAAGAAGCAAATTTATCACTATTGGCTCAGTTCCATGTATATTGGCAAGATTTAGTAATAATATGCTTTGTTTCTATAGAGATTTATCACCGACATATTACCAACAGCTAAATGATCAAAGTATATTCTGTAAATATACTTAAGATATGACAACAATCTACATAGCACACAATTTGCCAAAAACAAATTTTGCAAAATATCTGCTATAAATTTTGTTGCAGAATGTCAATAGAAATATATCAGGATGTACCAATAGAATGTGACTGCAAAAACCAAATAAATCTGTATATATTTAAATGGTTACAAAATGACAGATTCTACTTGGTTTCTGCTGACAGTCAGCTGTTAGATTATGTTGACATTCTACTGGTAAAACACGAACTTAATACAAATACAGTTGATGTCAATCTGCCGTAATGTTCTCTTTGAATTTAGGCAAATTGTTAAAATACTTTCAGATATAGCCAAATCTATTAAAAACAGATCTTGCAAAGTATCTGCTACATATTTTGTCAGTAGGTTGTCAGCAAAAATATAACAGGATCTGTTAATAGAGTGTGATGGCAGATTGATTGTAGAAACTGAATAGAATGTCATCCCATAATCATTTAAATGATATATCCCATTGAAATAGTTACAAAATGACAGATTCTGTTTGGTTTCTATTGACAATTTGCTGACAGTTAATAGGTTCTGCTGATAGAACACGAGCTTAATGCAGACACAGTTAATGACAATCTGCTACAATGTTCTATTCAAATTTGCAGGTAAATTGCTAAAATACTTTCAGATAACCAAATATGTTGAAAACAATTCTTGTAAAGAGTCTGCTAAATTTTGTCAGTAGAATATCATCAGATATATAAAAATCTATTAATAGAATGTAAAATGGAAGATTGACTAGAAATCGAGTAGAATCTGTTATCCCGTAATCATTTAAATGATATATCCCATTTAAATGATTATGACATGACAGAGTCTATTTGGTTTCTGCTGGCAATCAGCTGTCAGATTATGTCGGCAAACTCTACTGGTAGAACACGAGCTTAATATAGACGCAGTTGATGCCAATTTACCGCAATGTTGTTCGAATCTGCAGACAAATAGCTAAAATATTTCCAGATAGCCAATGTATTGAAAACAGATCATACAAAATGTCTGCTACAAATTTGGTCAGTGGAATACCAGCAGAAATATAAGAATCCGTTAATAGAATGTGATGACAGATTGACTGTAGAAATCGGGTAGAACCTGCCATCATCCCGTAACCATTTAAACGATATATCTTATTTAAATGGTCACAAAATGACAGATTCTCTGTTTGGTTTCTATTGGCAATCTGTTGACAGATTGCGTTGGCATGCTCTGCCGATAGAAACAGAGTTTAATGCAGACGGAGTTGATGCCAATTTGTCGCTATATTTTGCTCGAATCTATTAGGCAAATTGCTAGCATATTGCTAACATTGTGCTTACTCCTTTTGAAAGGAGATAATTTCAATATCCTACGTCATAGTAACACTTGCTCCAACAGAAACAACAAGGAATAGAACAACGATTACTCAACTCTTTGGACTCGATACAGTTACGTTGCACTTTTCACAGCCAGTTAAACGGATCCCGGGCCACGGGACGTCGTCGAGGGCGTTAAGGAGCGCAGAGGGTCGCGCGTCTCCGAGCGTGGACCATGAAGCGCGTCGGTCGGCGCGCCGTCCGTTCGCCGGACCTGCGAAAGACGGCTCGGCAGCGGTCCACCGCGATCGACGTTCGTCGGCGGGCCGAACGTCAGGCGCATAACTCCGCTTATAACCTCCTGCGTGCGACACCGTCCGGGATGTCGCGCGGGGAACGCGGGGGACGCGGGCGGACGCGCTCGAGCGGCCTCGTGTCGTTTCGCTGCGCGAGGATCGGCGGACGGTGTCTCATCGCATTATCCGCGCGTCACCGTCCTCTCTCTCCCGTCGCGCGTCACTCGTCGTGGACTCACCTCGTCCACGGTTCCACCTCGTGCGCCACTCGCGACTCGCGAGCCGCACGCGCGCACGGACGGACGGACGGACGGGACCGATCGTCAACGATCGCGCGTGACGTTTCGCAACCACCGCACCGCCGTCGCACTCCTTTTTCTTCCTCTTTCTTCTCTCGGATCCTTCGCGAGCAGTCGGCGTGACAGTCGCGACGACACTCTCGGCACTCACTCTGTCCGTCCGTTCCTCTCTCTCTCTCTCTCTCTTTCCGCGCAATCAACACGGAATTCGGAGCTCGGAGCGCGACTGTCGATCGACGACGACACGACCAGCCTTCATACCGCACGGATCCTCCTGCCTCCTGACCGTTCCTCGCCAACCAGCGACCTGCAATCCCCTTCGACCCCGATTGCAACGTGTTCGGAAATAGATGCGCGACATCCCCGTCCGCGACGACGTTGCCTTCGCCTACTCTCGGTTCACTTCCGTTAGGTGGCCGTGGCGTCATTCGACGGCTGCCATCGCGCTCGGGCTCGGACAGGCGGCTGATAGCGCGTTCATCATTGACCAACGCGAATCTACGTGGCGCGACTGGGCGCAACCACGGTCGGCCGTCCCGTCACGCCGACGCACTGAGATCTACACTGATTACAAATCTTTCCCCTTGCCATGTAGATACACGAGCAAATTTAAAAAGGATAGGATTGGATTTTCCGGTCGATTCAACATTACTCGAAAGCCACTTCAAACACGCGAGTATGATGAGCACATTGCAATTTATTTATGATCACATCGTATACAATAACTTAAAAAATTGATTTCTTATTTAATGAAGAACAAGACGAGATGAAAAAAGGTGTACCAGTGTCAAAAGCAAGAGAATACAAAGTTTCTGTATTACATGTAAACGAATTGTGATTTTATACATTATATGCTCGATACTACGTCATCGTATTATATTATTATGTTCGTAGTATTAACATCCAACATAAACCTACATATATCTGAGTTATGGCCATTTCTACCAATGCAGATTAACTTTAATCTCAGTTTAACTTACTCTTTATCTTTTTCTAATTCTTAGAACTAGAAAAAGATGAAGAGTGAATTAAACTGAGATTAAAGTTAATCTGCATTGGTAGAAATGGACATTAGAGATCCTCTAGTAGAGAGATGCGACAACTGGTCATGTGACCTATGCCAGCCAATCACGGAAATGCATCCATCTTCGTCTGAGAAATATGTCGCATCTGTTTTTCGCATTGGCGTCGCAATGGAAAATGAGCAAATTTTATGCCAGCCAATCACGGAAAGCTGAGTTGTCGCATCTCTCTACTAGAGGATCTCTAATCTGAGTGATTCGTACAGTCTAAAATATGATAGCAATCGCCGTCAATACACCCACACAGCACACTTTATCGCGATATCTACTAGATATCCGAGGGATATCTCAATAACCGTAGGTCATCCCAAAATATGCATGGGATCGCATTTAGACATCTGGATCAATTTGGGATATCCTCAGGATAGTGCGCTGTGTGGGCAGTAATTAAAGTTAATATAAATAAGATGTTAACTAGTAACGTCCGCGGAATCCGCCACCACCGTTCCAGTTTCCACCTTGACCGCGCGAATTGCCCATCCCATATCCCCTGTTGCTATAGCCTCCTCTGTATCCACCGCCGCGGTTACCACCTCCATCGCTACCTCCACCGTAGGACTCGCTATTCGAGACTGGGCCGCGGTAACCGCCGCTTCCGCGCATCATTTTTGGAGGAGTGTTATAGTTGGAGCGATAAGTTGCGTGTCCTCTTGGTGGTGGTCGCGATTGGAAACCACCGCCGGTTATCTGCTCCAGCTCATGACGACAAGCATTCATGCTGCATAATGCCTTGATCACATTCAACACCTGGGGAAAAAAGGATAATTTTTTTTTCATCAACGTTACCAAAAGATATTATCATATACTAAATATTGCAGAAAAGGAGGAGAAAAAGAAAAAGAGATAGGTCTATTATTTTAAGTATAATAAAAAGACGCTATATATACATTAGGTTAATATCTGCAAAAAAGATGGTTTCATATCTATCAAAGTTTAAGACAAAATAACAATAATTAAAATAATCAAGAGAATTCTGGATCTTTTTATTTAATACAAAATTTAATAGAAAAACGATCTCTTTTTGCATCAACTTGCACCAATATATTTGAATTCCAAGTTCGATTTATACCTTTTCTTCAGTTGGACTCAACTCTAGGATCGTTTCCGGATCCTTGGATGCCCGAACTACGAGACTCTCTAGAGCGGGTCGCAGAGCAACTATGGCCGCTGCGTGTTGCGGATTCATGTCCAAGTTGATCCAGTTATCCAATCTAATCACACCGTCTACGTACTCTACCTTTCGCGATCCGAACAGCAATAGATGTATAGGCGATACCATGGTCATTTGCTTACAAGACACAGCTCTCGTGCGAATCTAACGAAACAAGATGGTTCGAGAAAAAAATCGAGAAAGAGTCAGATAGGATTTACCTTTTCGCCGATAGAATTTACAGATAGGATTTACCTTTTCACCGAACACGAAGAACGGGAACGGAAAGTTCTGCTCGAAGTTGCTGCAGTTCACCGACGTTTTGTGAATTAGCGCGGCTTTCGATTCCGTGGTGAGAACCTTCCGCTTCTCCTTGTGGTAGCATACGTTGGGATATAGGCCCATGCACAACAGCGCGGTGATGGTGTCGAGACGCGGGTCCGCGCCCGCTTGATAATTTAACGGAGTCGGGCATAGAGTCTCCTCGGGAAAACCGGCGCTTTGCAGCAGCGCTTGCAGTTGATTCTGCACATACAGGATAACAGAAGTCATCAACACGAGTATAGGATATACAACAACGACATCGCGATTCCACCGACCTTAGCTTCCCATGTTATTCGTAAAGTTGGCAGACTCAGGTTCTTCGTCTCGCAGAACGACTGTTCCGCCCATTCACCGCCGGATCTCGCTTCTTCCCACGCTTGAAAAGCGTGGAACATCGCGACGTGGTCGCTGTATCTCGCACCGGCGAACCACTTTTGCTGAGTGGTCAGCCTTCTCACATCCGGGCCCATGTTATATACCTCGGGGAAGGTGGTGCTGTTTGCGGCCATCGTTGAGAGCGCGTCACCCACGCGGAACATGCATCCTAAGATCATCATTTTTCCCAACCGTGGTTCTATAGGTAAACGCGCCAGGATCTTGCCGAGAGGCGTTAATTCATCATTCTCATCCAAACATTTCATTTCTGCGTAACACATACAGATACAAAAAGTCTTATAAATTGATTCTAGAAAAAGATAAAAAAAAAGTGTTAAAGTATATACCTCTTAATACAACTTCCGCTTCGATCACGGCATCGATAGGAGGTGGTTCGATCGCCTTCGACAAGAATTGACCGATATTGCCTAATCTTAACAGCTTGATACTCAACGCCAGCTCGTGTAAAGGCGTTCTGAACATTTCCGGTGTCATGTGTTCGTCCATCTTATTGAATCGGGCTTTCGAGCACAGATGGAAACAGAAGCCAGGTTTAACGCGACCCGCTCTACCCTTGCGTTGTTCCAAATTCGTTTTACTGGCCCAAACAGTTGCGTAATTGGTCATATTATTATGCGAAGTAAATAGCTTCATTTTAGCCTTGCAAGAATCTATAACGTAGACGACATCGTTGATTGTAATCGAAGTTTCTGCAATATTCGTGGACAAGATAATCTTCGTTACGAATGATGGTACGGGATCAAAGACTTTACGTTGATCTTCTCTCGGTAATTGCGAGTGTAGCGGGATAATGAGATAAGATGTGCCACCAAAGACAGAATGTTGTTGAAGATGTTTCATTAACGCGAATATCAAGTTCCAGCCAGGCAGAAAGATCAGCACAGCACCCGGGATCGTCTGTGTTTTAATGTACATAAGTAATGCCTCTATCAATTCAAAGCTTATTTCTTTCTCTGTCAGCTGTGCCATAGCGTTCTTCGTTTCGAACGAGTAATTATTTTCAATGACTTTATTCAGATTTTCTTCCGGCTCTCCGTCCGTCGGCAATTCGTCCGAATCTTTAGATTTACGTTTCCCGGAACCTATAGGCGGAACAAAATGTGTCAGCTGTATACAGTCCTCCAAGAAATATTGCTGAACGGGGTACGATCTGCCAGGAATCTCCACCACGGGACATTTGTTAAAGTACTCGCTGAATAGCGTCGTATCAATAGTAGCCGACATAAGGATGATTCTGAGATCAGGATAAAGATGGATCATATCTCTGAGTACTACCATAATGAAATCCGAATTGACATCTCGTTCGTGAATTTCATCGACGATAACGTGCGACACGCCTCTGAGGCCACCCTCCAGCTTTCTCAAAAGTACACCCACGGTGCAAAACATTATACTGGCATATGGCCTTGGCAAGTACGACTCAAATCTCACAGAATATCCGATTGACTGTCCTAAAGTCTCACACCTCTCGACAGCAACTCGGTCAGCTACAGACACGGCCGAGATTCTTCTGGGTTGAGTGACAACTATACTGCAATATGCACCCTGGTCGGACGCGATGTAATCATCCAGGATGAACTGGCAAACCTGCGTGGTCTTACCGCATCCCGTATTTCCACGTATAATAATGATTGGATTTTCATTAATCGCATTCATGATTTCGTTTTTTTTTGTGAAAACAGGCAGAGTCGATCTTTCTTTGATCCTCGCCTGTAAGTTGGAATCCTGTTGCAGCTTTTCACGCTGTTCGTTCATCAAATCTTTTGAAAACTTATCCAGAGACATTGTTGCCAGTGGTCCCTCATCTATATTACATCCAGTCCACGGATTCCAATTCGGCTGAGGTGGTGACCAGCTTACGAAACCGACAGGTTGCGGCACGGAAGATATGAAGTCGTCCAAGACTTGATTCGTCAACAAAGATATACCAGTAGTTGATGTATCATCTTCTTTCGTTGCAGATGACGGCTATATTTTAAAAATAAACATTTTATTTTTACAGATTACAAATCTAATTGGATGTTTTGATACATATATCAACTTGTTCATCTACACATACACATAAAAAAGGATAACAAAAATAAACAGTACCTGTTTAATATTAATTGGTTTTATATCCAAACTCATTAGGACGTCATGAATCTGATTTTCCAATTCCGGTGAAATTTTAACAGGATAAGGTTTCATCTGTTCAGCATCCTTATTCTTTTTTAATGTACCAGTAAATGCTTCAATAACACCTAAATGATACAGTTGACGAACAATAGACAGAGCACAGCTTTTTGAAGCTGTTTGTTTGTTTGATCCAGTTTCGCGGCCAGTTATACCTGAAGCATATTAAGACATTAAAGAATTATTATATTTTTACTATATAATATGACTAAATATATTTAAATAAATAGAAATTAACATACTTCGTCCAAGTTGCTTGATATAAAGTGTCATCTCTGCCATAAAACTCCTGCGAAAAATAATTTCTATTATAAATATTATAAAATGTATTATATTAATGCAATTAATAATCAAGGGAACAAATGTAAAAGAAATATATACATCAAATAACACAATTTGAACAAGAATATAAAAAGATATTTTAAACTGAGTAAGACATTTCCAAGTAGAAATTAAAAAATATTGTTGATACAAACTAAAAAATAATTCTTGTATATTAGTTCTGTTTATTAAAACATCAGTACAAATTAATATACACTTTTTAATGTCAGTGATTTCTTATAAAATTTATCGAGAAGCAATGCCATATAAAATAATAAATTTATTTCTTGGAATAAGTATCTATTTCAAAAGTAAACATTTGTTCCACTTATTCCCTCAATTAATTACAATGAATAATAACGACTTACCATTTGAAGATGTCACAGACGACCACATTGGAGTACATTGAAGAAAGTTTCTTTGTGTAGTTGCACCAAAACCATTATTAAATCATTTTAATAAAAGTTTTGGTTTAACGCCATCATTATTTGTGCACAAGAGAGTCATCGATCACTCTCTTGCACCAGCTTTAAATGTGAGTAAGCAATATACTCCAAAATGGCCTTGTTAAATCTCAAATGGTACAATAATCGACAAGAGATTGTTCAAAACAACAAAATATGTTAACTGAATTATATACTGTATTGCAATGCCAATCCAATGTACTAGAAAAACTCCATTGCAAGACTTCATACCTCGTATGATCTGGACCGACCGGAGTATATTTGTAATCTGCATTAATTTTGTTAGTTTGCATAAACTGATGAAGTTTCGACTTGGCATTTTCTATCGTCCAGTTCCCATGTATCCCAGAGTTCACGTCAACGTCCTCAGCATCTTCCACTTTCTTTTGATCAGCCAGCCTATCCATGTAGGTATAATTACTCTGGCCACGCTCGTTGTATGGTCTGTATGCTTGGCCAATGTCATTCGGCCCCATGCCTCCTTGGAACACTGATCTTATCGGTGTCGAGGTTTCAGCCGTGACGTTATCCAGTGCAACCACCGGTAACGTCATGGTCTCATTCGGTACATCGTTTTGGTTCACGCGATCTGTACGTACTAAGTAGTTGACATAATCTTTAGCGGCATTTCCTTGCGCGTCCTTTTTGTTAGTCGAATTTCCTGCGCCGACATAATCGAAGCCGGGTACTCGCAGTTCACAGAGGAAACGTTGCCTGTGCTTTGGCCCTATGTAAAATGTAAAAATTCATACAATTCGTTCCGTCAAATTTGAACGGAGAATAACACAAATGATAAATATATTTACCTGTTGGTCTAACATCAAATTGCGGTTCTTTTCCATTCTTCGTACACCACTGGTGGAAGAAAGATTTTATATCGCCCATTTTCAAGCCTTTCGTTCCTATTCTCAGGCGCTAATCTTCTATAGCATGTGAGAGAATAATAAATGATAATAAAGCAAGTGACTTGCACTTACATTTTCATTCCAAAGGAAGCGATGTTACAGAGACGATGCACAACGTCGCGAGTTAACTTAACCTAACCTCGTCTAATCTAACCTAACCTAATCAAATATGTATAATCCTAGAGTGCGCCACAGATCCTACCTACTTTCAATTGCAATTTTTCTGCAATTTCATACAAAAACATTAAAAATCTAATTTGTTAGAATAGCGGTTGATATTTATTTGTGAAAATACAGTTTATCATTTTAACGAAATATTATAAGCGTAATAAATTTTAATTTATTTTCATGTATCTTTTATTTCACTTGGATTAATTAATAATTATTCATTCTTGTTAATGCGATAACCGAGTTTTGTTAAGAGATTATACAGTTCAACGAAACATATTTTAAGGTAATTTTTTCTAGAAATGTGTAATATATTTCAAAATAGTTGTATTAGGAATTCAATTTCATACATATTGAATGAGCATTTAAAATGTTATAAATGTGTAAGAACTTTACAAAGTCTTTGTCGTAGGTTAAAGAAATATTATTCTATTTAGTATTTTAAAATTAAAGCGGTGTCTACAATGAGATTTTAAGTCGTAAGATTTAACATATCGACCAATCTTAATCAAAATTGCGGTTTTACTTTTAGAATGCTCAACCGTGATTGGTCGATATATTAAGTCTTACGTCTTAAAATCTCCTTGTAGACACCGCTTTACAAAGAAATGGACACTAACTTATTAATTATACACCGAGTAGTAACTTATAGATATGTGCGACAATAATAAACATTTAATCTACTTAATACACTATAGCTGTGTATAAAAATTGCATTGAACTACACTCTTGTGAAAGGAAAATATTATAAGTGATGTGCTTTTTTTTCTTTTACCTAACACAAATATATATATATTTATTAAACTTAAACTAATCTCGACTGTGTATATTCGGCTACATCACAAGTAATTTAATAAATTTTTGCATTCCAATTTCACCAAGCAATAACGTATATCAATTCTAGTTTGTACTGTACTACATATGATAAAATTTGAGATTTGAGATTCGAGAGACTAATCTTCAGCACGATTGGAGAGAGGATTTTGTTAAAATTAGATTTTCTAGATCATTCTCGCAAACGAGAGTTTATTATGCCATTATATTAGAAATTTATTATCTCTGTCTCGTTTAAAATATGAAAGGTAAGTTACTCGGAGCCGTCACTAGTTTTGGGGTGCTAATGATTCTGGGACTGTGCGGCGCTTTACGCGCGGAGCCACGAGTGACAGGTGTTGTTGCTGCAGCAAGATGTTTCCTCAATGGTTTCATGGGCGTTCGTACAGGTGTTTTGTTGACGTTGAGCTTATTGGCATTCCTCAGTATTTGGTCCGGTAACATCGAGCTATGTAATTCTTCTCTGCCGGTCATGTGGCCCTGGAACTGATTGTACGTTGTGTCTGTAATGCTATTGCTAGGTGACGGCGATTCCCTCTTTCTCTGTCCACCTTTGGAAGATCTGTTCGTTTTCTGAACAATGATCTTCGGATGTTTTCCACTCCTTCTGATCTTGGACGCCGTGACAGCGGGTTGCTTATTTTTGTCGTTTTTATTTCTGCGTTTTATCGACGAATTGGGAGACGGGCTGAACAATTTGCGTTTTGACAGCCCTAGCGTTGGACCTTTATGAATGCTCAAATGGGACATACCTGGCGTCCGCTTGGAACTGTTTAAAGGCGATTTCTTAATCGATCTATCTTTTGCCTCTTTCCTCGCCGACTTCATCGTCTCCTTCAAGTTATTGATACTTTCCCAAGTCTTCGCTAAATGATTGTCCAATGAATTACCACAAATGGTAAACGGCTCCTTGTGCTCAGTATTGTATTCGTCGATCAACTGCTTTAACTCTCTTTCTATTCTAGGTAATTTCTTTTGTATCAAATTCCTCTCTCTTCCTTCCGTCAACAATTGGCCACCGCGATTATACAAACGATCAGGATTCTTTTCTTGCTGAAGTAATTCTTTCGTCTTCTCTATTAGGTTTCTGTGTTGCTCTAGAAGCTCAAATATCGTTCGGTTATCATTATAAAATTTGCGCAGCCTTTCTGCTTCTAACTCATGCAACGTCAATAGCTCCTCTGTATATGTGCTACAAGAAAATGGTGCAAATTCAATCTTCTCCGCTTCAGAGCGTTTGCATAAGTTCCACAAATATATCAATTCATCTCTGATCTGTGTGACGTACTTTAAAATATTCTCTTTTCTTTTCTCTTTACAATGCTTTATCTCTGCGCCGAGAGCGTTTATGATACTAGCGCTATAACCAGAATGCTTCTCGAGAAATGATTGACAAACGTCAGCAGGTTCGTCAAGATATTTCCACAACGCCAATAAATCCTCCTTCATTTTTTCGACACAGCATTTTGTATCTTCCACTTGCATAATCAATTTATCCTTGAACTCTCTTAATTTGGTCATATTGCTTGCACTCAGTACAAACTCCTCGTGATTGTTGCAGATCAACTGCTCAAATTGTGAAGCTGGAGATATATCCAACTCATCCATCATCTTGATTATGGAACGACGCATGTCTGTAAAAACGTTCTCTAAACGCGTTTTCTCGTTCTCCTGTTTTTGCAAATAAAGCTTAAAACTCTCCAGATCCTGTTCGGCGGGCAAAACGTTCGTGGCAATGTTCAGCGCTTTGCAGCCAAGCTTCTTACAAATATCATGTTCCTTCATCAATAATTCCTTCAGGATCATCATACGTTCCTTCTTCATACGTTCCAAATTTTCCAGATCTGTTTGAAGCATCTGTTCGACCTGACACAAGGGGACGTGATCGTATGTTTTGGGCATCATATCCAGATGCAGTTCCGAATATAGTAACGTTGTTTGTTTCAACAGGACCTTTATATTTTCCAACAACAGCTGCTTCTTTGACTGTGCCTCAGCCACCATCTCGTTCAACAAGTCCTCTATGTGACTGTGCGCTTGATCGTAATACGTTGATCGCATGTCTTTGGTGCATCCGATGCTTTCCCAGGTCTTCTGTAGATCGTCGAATGCCTGTTCGAGTTTCACGACCATGTTTTGCACGACAGGCTTCCACTCTGATTGACCGGCCATCATTTCCACGTCTTTATTTTCTTCAAGAAGGAATAATATTGCAAGTTAAAAGCACAGCCGATTTAATTTGCGCGTTGTCACATACATACCTCGATTCTTGCAAAATGTCAGTTTATTGCACGAAAGAAATTTACACGCGTCACTCTCATCAAGAAGCGACGCCACGGTAAGCACATGCCGTTACCCTTTTGAATTTAAACGGTCTGTAGCGTGTTTACTCGATGGCGTCGTTGTCGTCGCATCGGCGCGTTCTAAAGTTCATCGAAAAAGCATTCCAACCACTTTGCACCTCGCGGGCTGCGTTCTGAAAACCCCACTCGACGGGTAGAGTTTATTAACCAATCATGATACAGAAATCTTTA
>NJRL01000314.1:51756-95832 GCA_003063815.1 Aphaenogaster rudis | reverse complement strand
AGCTCACTGAGCGCTCAGTGAGCGGTTGTGCATCTGGATGCACCCAATGAAAAACGCTATTAATCGCGAGCGAGCGATCGGCGAGTGTACCTGACGTGTGTACCACGTGATCGCGGTTTACAAACGGTCGTTGTGACAAACTGCCTGAGAGCGTGCGGTAGCCTCCCCGCGCGCCCGCCCGCCCGCACGCACGCACGCACGCACGCACGCACGCATGCGGTACACATACGTGGAATTCACGCGCGGTGAAAAAGAAGAGGAAACGCCGCGCGACGCCTCTGCGGGACGCTCGTGGTAAGGCCTGACCTCGCGGAACCGTCGGCCGCGGATCGTACTGTCGTGAGTCGTCCCGTATCGCGGATCTTTAAAATACGGCACCTCAAATCGATGTATGCGTGTGTGCGCGTGTGTGTTGTGTGTGTACGATTACCGTTTTTCGTGGGGATGTCATGTTTCCCTTGCGCGATTGCACTCGTTGCTGAAGATATTACGCTGGATCAAGAGGGAATTGCTCACCTGTGATGCCTTAATTAGGTTTACCTCTTTCGATCGTTGTACTTAGGTATTCTAAGTTCATGTGTGCAACTAGAACGTAAATGAATAAGGACGGAGCGGCGGAGTACATTTATTGTAGAAATCGATTCCGCGCCGTTTCGTGAATCCTCAATTCTGATTGCAAGACTTGTGGATAAACAGCGCTGTCGCAAACCATGAAATTATTTGATTGAACGTAAAGATATATTGTTAAGAAAATTATCTTTTACCAAGCTCGTGCAATCAACTAGAATGTAAACGAGTAAAGACGGAGCAGTGGAGTATGTTTATTGTAAAAATGGTAAAATAATCTATTTGTGAATCCTCAATTTTGATTGCAAAATTTATGGCTAAACAGCGTCATCGTAGATGCTGAAATTATTTGATTAAACGATAAAAATATATTTTATTGAGAAAATATCTTTTACATAAATATTCTAAGTTTATGTATATATAACTAGAACATAAATGAGTAAAGATGGAACGGCAGAATACATTTCTTGTAAAATAATCGATTCAGCGTTGATTCACAAATCTTCAATTCTGATTGCAGGACTTGCTGCTAAATAACACTGTTATAAACAAAGAATTTATTTGATATATTAAATATAAAGATATTGCAAAGATATTTTATAGATATCATTAAGAAAATATTTTTTTGTCCAATATTAAATCATATTTTTTTGTATTGTCCAGGTGCTGTTGCATTCCACTATAATTATATGCACATTCATGAGGAACATGGATGATGATATGGTAGTTTTATGGGATGTTATCTATGTAGTTCAAGAATGAGAATATGAAGAGTAGTGGTCAGAAAGAGGAATCCGATAAAAAAAGATATGTTTTTTTCTCGGATCCAGATGTTATTGCCAAACGCGCCGAGACCTCTGCTGTTGTGAGTGATTTTTACTTGTTACCTTCTTATAAACGTGTATAAAATTCCATAAGCCTTTTTCATTGTAGGCAGCACAGATTACCCGAGAACTCGAGGCGCAACAGAAGATTTCCGAAAACCAATCAGCTAACTTGCAAGTGCCCGCAATTGGCATAAAGAACTTAGAAAATTTAATATCCTATTATCCTGTTCAGCCATATCCTTTTACGTTTATTAGCGCAGTGAAACAAAAGCTCGCTTTAGAAGATCATACTGATATTGGCGCCAAAGCACGTGACTTAAGTCAAGCAAAAAATAGTTTAACTTCTTCGATACAGAAAGCAAATAGTACACAGAATTTGAATCAAATTGTACAAAAAATGGACTTCATCAAACCACTGAAAGTTCCAGATCTGAAAATTTCCCCAAAAACGCTAGATTTCTCCAATAGAGATAATTCTGTTTCAAAGGAGCTGCCTTCGACAAAGTCTGAAATAGCTACAAAGGAATTTGTGCACGACAGATCTGACAAAGGCCTAAGAACTGGTGAAAGAGTACAGAGAAAATTAGACTTCTCTTCAGATGGATCGTCATTTATTAATTGCGAAAGCATAGAGCCGTTGAAAGCACCAAATGTCTCCATAGCGTCTAATTTAAGCAAGAAAAAGGAGCACGTTAGAGACAGCTCCAAAGAAAAGGAAAACAGATCTAAGAGGATGAAAAAGGATGAGTCCTCATGTGCAAAGAGGGACGAATCCGTGCAAGATCAAGTAAAACGCAGTCGAAGTCCAAGACATATCTCCAGAAAAGATGCCAGCGATATAAGCAACATAAAATTACCATTACCAAAGAATGATAGACCATTCCATGCTACAAAAAGTAATGACTTTTTGTCAGTGAAATCAAAAGATAAAAATTTTGTAGCATCTATTGCTAAAAAAGATAATGACAAAAGGCAGAGGGCTTTTAATACACAGTCTGTAGAATTAACAAAAGACAATCCTCCGGAATCCAAGATTCGAATACCTAGTAATGAATCATCGGCCTTTCCATCTTGGAAAGTGCTAGATAAAAAAATTACATTGAGAGATAATATTTTATCTAGTACTGAAAATAAATCTAAAGACATAAGTCACTATTTTTTAAAGCAAAAGCCTGAAATAGAAGACTTGAAACATAAATCTGATTTGGATAATAGACAATTGAAACAAGACAAATTGAATACTATCTATAAGGAGCAAACAAAGAGAGTATCTGATAAAAATAAAATGTTGAATAACAAAGGCGAAGATAAATTACACAGCGTCAATTCGGAGTCATTAGAAGATGTTGGATTTATGTCTGAAACAAACAGTTCCAGGAGTCGTATAGGTGCTTATCCTATAAGTTCTACACAGTCGTCAAAGAGTAAAGATCTTGAAACGGCTATGGAAAGTAAACAGAACATTAGTTCTGCCAGATCAACTAAAACTTCGGAGAATTTCAAATATACAGAACATTCCGTGGCACAGTCTGCAAGTACAAGCATTAAAAAAGACGAGGAGTCATGTTCCCAGAGTATTATTACAACTAAAGAAACGACCACTAACGATTCAAATGATATGGATGACAATACACTACCAGAGGCATTGTTTGATCCTAGAAGAATCTCTTTCAGAGATGGCTATTCTCAACCAGAATTTCATAATTTAATGACGCCAGAAAAAATGAATTTTATGCTTAGATCTAAACGAAGGAGATACTTGATGCAGAGTAGTGATTCAGAAGTAGATGCAAGATGCCCAAAGTACAAGCCAATAGTAAAGTCTGAGAAAGAGCAAGACGAAGTGCAATTGGTGAGTATACATTGTCACGCTTGTTCGGTCACAATAGTACATTTTTAATAAAGTAAAAGTGCATTGGAATTTCAGATACATCCAACAGCTTTGCATATGCAGTTTCAGGCAGAATTGCATCTTTACGATTCTTATAATGAGTCTCTCCAACAAGTAATGGATGTTGAAAAACATTTGTACAACACTAAATGCAAAATGCAAGATCAAAAAAATTCACAGAAAATTGATGAAGAAAAACCATTGGAAAAGATCGAAATTGTAGAAGACTGTGCAGCTGCTGCAGGTGATAACGATTTTGTTGAGAAAAGTAAGAAATCCATTATTAGGGAAATTATATGTATTAGATTGATTCATAAATTGGTTCTTCTAAGTAATAACAATTTATCTTTTCTGAAAATCGGAAGTTACTAATTTTACAGAATGATTTTTACATTTACTTGGTACTAAAGGATCTCGGTTACGACCATTCGATGAAATTAGTAACTTTGGATTCTCAGAAAAGATAAATTGTTATTATCTATAGTAGAACTTATTTATGAATCAATCTAATAAATATATTATACTTATAAATACTCAGAATATTTTTTTTATGCAGCAATATGGAATCCAGTTGATTATATAAAAAAAGACATCGCCGAGCCTCGGAAATCAAGTGAGGAAGCGCATTTCAGTAGAGAGCATTATATTCCAAATCAAAGCAACATTGATGAATCGAGTTATGGATTTAATTACGGAAAGTTAATTAATAAAGCGGTGGTCAAAGTGGCGGAAGTACAAACTCAAACAGTGAACGATATAGCGACCCAAACGGATATATCCGCGGACGAACGAAATGTGCAAAATAGATTATCAGAAATCCGTGAAAACACATATGAACCATTTTTGAGAGAAAACGAAGTTCCCAAGCTGTCTTTAGATTCGGCTGAACAATCTGAAGATTTGGACGAAATAGAAGAGATATCACTGCCCAGCAGAATAAGAACTATGTCGGAGATTAGTTTGCACGAAACTACCTCGTCGATAAAAACGGAAACTGGGACTGAAATAAGTATCTCAACTCGAGGTGTAACATGCACATTTAATCAGTATATAGGTTCAGAGGTAACCATATTTCTTTATATGTATATACATATATGCACTTGTATTTATGATTATGTGTATATTAATTGGATATTTTTTTATATTTTCTTTTCCAGATAGCACGACTCTTAAGAGATGAGAATCAACGAAGCTATCAAATTGAAGCGTTGTTTAAATTTCGGGAAAAAACATTAAATGACAAAACTAAGAAATTGGCGCAGTTAGAAGAGCAAAAACGTGCGTTAAGAGATACTGGACAAGACAGCCGTTCCGTGAAAAAGAAACAAAGAGCTCTGCTTCTAAAATTACAACAAGAAAAGGATGAGATTCAAAGGTAAGTAACATTTGTGAAATTATATATTATACGTTTGATTTATTTGTACTAAATGTTTCTGTCTTGATTTATTTGTATTAAATTTTTCTGCTTATTGACAGATTGAAATTATTGTACGAAATTACAAGCCAAGAACGAAAGCGTATGCTACAAAAACAGAGAGACATGTTTAATCTGCAAATGTCGACGAAGAATATCTTAACGAAATTAAAGAGGAGCGCAGATAACCAATCGCCGAGAAGATTATCAGGTCCTATGAAGGGTTACGATATACGCAGTAATAGCTCTATGAGCTCCTTGATCGATTCGGATAAATCTCAGCATGATCGATCTCAAATAGACACACGTTTGCAAGCATCCGAGAGCGATGCATCTAAATTTGACTGGATGAAGCCCAACATATTTGTAAGTTTAGCCGAAGAAAGTAATACATCCGCGGCAAGACACGACGATCTAGCTGAGAGTAAGGAACAGGAGAAAAGTCCCGCACAATTACAAAAGAAAAGCAATATATCAAAATACGAACTGAGATCTCGAAAATACGAGGATAAAATGCCCAGAGCGGACATTTGGCGACAGAAGCAAAATCAGTTGGACATGGAGTCGAAACTGATTCAAGGCCATCCCATGAAGATAAATATTCAGCTCTTGGAAAATCAAGATCAGATTAGAGTGTCGCAATCATTGAGACCAGAAGTAGAGTCAGTACCTGATCATGTAAAATCCGAATCTGATACGTTAGTGGAAGAGTTGTCTAAAAGATCAAGAATGTCATTAATGGAAGTGTTGTCTAAAAAATCAAAAACGTCGCAAGTAACAGATCCTTCGATACAAACCGCGACAGTTGCAAAAGAGAAAGAGTTAACTTCTAGTGCTATAACTGCTAATAGTGAATCTATAGAGGAAGAGATAAACTCGATAGTCCAAGATACTGTTTCAAAGACGACTCAGTCACAAATCTCCGAAATATTACAGACAAATACGAGCAAGAACTCTAAAAAGATTGACAAGTCTATTACGAACGATAGAGACATATCTAAAAAGTTGCAACATAATGCCGAGCTAAAAACAAGCTCTAAGCGTAAAAGTTCAAAGTATCAGAAAACGAAATCATCTTCCACTATATCAACAGAAAATATATTACGGTCCAAATCAAGTTCTCATATATCGGAGGAGCTTATCAAGCATCACGATAAACGAACAAAAGTGGAAAATGAATTATTTCAGTTAGATAATAATAAAGAAAATTCAATCTTAGGTGAGTTAGATCTTAATGAAAGCCAAACTTCACTTCAGGCACTCATTAAGCATTCAAAGGCTGTCAAGGATATAAGCTCGAAATTATCGAATGAAATAACGAACGAGAATAAGGAAAACGGATCCACTCAAACTTCGAACAGAAACTTTGAAAATGAAAGTCTTTCCAGAAACGAACGAGATACTCAAAATGCATCCATGTCTCAGATTAGTACTTTTGCTGTTTCTCATCACAGTTCTGGAGAAAGCGAGAAAAATTTCTCGAAATCCATAGTCGTTAGGTCGCAAGATAGAGAATTCGAACAGTAAGTGCTCATATGTGTATTTTTTGCTTTAATATTGTTCAGAAACACTATTCGACGTGACACACGTGTGTTCCGCTAATAAAATCTTGAATCACTAAAGTCATGCGTTGGAAGATCTAATAATAAACTGTGTGCATCTCCACACAGCATCAAGTAAAGCATTGTAAAAATAGATTCTCTGCAGAGGCAATCCGCATAACAGGCATGCACATGCATATTCTTGGAGCTCTACATTTTCTTCTGTTCTCTTTAGAATTTTGAACGCTCGCGAAACTGCACTTGCATCGCGCAAGAACTGCGTCGAGGAGTGGATGGCGTGGCACGCAAGGTTAAGAGCAGAAGAGGACCGTGTTACTCGTATGGAGCAGGCGGCATTTAAACTTGTTGCAGCAGCATCTAATGTTTTATGTCAGCAAGGAGGGGGTAACATATAAATGCACTTATATACGTATATAGATTAATTAACTTGCACATCTTGTATTAATAATGTGTGATGATTTTTTGACAAATTTTGAATTAAATTGTAGCTAATTTAAATAAAACAAACAATTTTTAATTCCAAGACTCTTTGCAGATATTATAATAATTGACAATTATAATATTGGCAAAAATTGTTACTTTATTAAATATTAATTAAGTGTAGCTTTTTGCATAATTTCAACTCTGATCACGATCAGAGAGACGTTTGTGTTCTTTTATAGATACCACCGTGTCTTCCGATACGAGCGATGTCGAGGGAAGGATAGGACTTCTCACTGAGAAATTAGCAGAACGACGTCTCGAAATGGCGCGTCTAAAAAGAGAGGCAAAGAAGCAAGCGAAGAAGCAACTACGTGCTCTGGAAGCAAATCTGCTGAATCAAATTAAGGTAAGTGTACATGCGGATAATTATTTAATTATGTTTTATGAAATTTTTGTTTATACTTGACAGAGGTATGATACGACCATCCACGAGATGCGCAAAAAGTTGGAATCGAAGAAAGCTATTAAAGAAACTGATAAGTTAGCTATAGAGCCAAAGTCATTGGCCGACTTCAAAGTACCTGAAATACCGCTTAAGAGAATACAGGACATCTATAAGAGCAGCGACTTATTGAGATCTAGATCGGAATCTGATCTCCTGTTAACAAGAAATCAGCAGAAGGATTTAATGAAAATCGTAACGCCCATAGTGTACGATGATAAGCGTGAGAGGAATAGTTCTCAGAAATCTACAAAATCGGCGGATGTCAAGAACACGTTTGAATTAAAAGGCACAACAGATCCTAACGATAGCATTCAAACTATTTTTGGCGATTATACATCGAGAGAAGCATTCAATAAAGTTCGAACAGGGCCTTCAGCGTCATCAATTTCAAATGATATACATTCTGGAAAATATGCTATGGAGAAGCAAATTGAAGAATCTACTATTGCCTTTAGCATATTACACGATGCGGAAGATGCTAAAACGGATCTCAGTACGGTGCGATCGGAATTAGAGATACAAACGATATCGGATGCAAGATTTGAAGATCATAGTACTATTAACACGGAATTGGCAGATGATAGATTAATTACTAACATCGATCAATCTCAGCCAAAGACTTTTACGATGCTATCTGAGATTCCAGAAATAAGAAGTGTCGAATATTCCAAATCTATTCCGAGCAAATCCGAGTGCTCTACGGAAAATGATGCGCGTGTCACTGATTCCAGTATACTTACTTATTCGAGAAAGTTAGATTTTCTGCAGTTAAATAATAAGAATTTAAGCGAGGATATAAGTTCTATTGAAAAGGACATTAAGGCGCTTTCAGAAATAATGTCGCGCTTAAGTAACGAATCGAATGAGAAATTTAAAGCAGATAACGAAAGGAATACGTCGCAAGATATATCAGAGATAATATCTAAATCAGTTTTTAGTGATCAAATAATTGATATTGAAAATGAAGAAAAGCAAGCAGTGTCGCTTGAGAAGGAAATCGATACCGAATCTCCCTCTACGTCGGGAAATAATAGAAAATCAATATCTTCTAATGATTTGAGCCATCATAAATACACATCGGACAGAATAAATAGTGAAATATCGACAATAATTCCGGAAGAAGCTCCTACCATCTCCAATTCGCCTCATGAAATCGATTACGAAGCCAAAAGCAGAGAGATTATGAATGAAGTAGAAAAATCTGTACTGTCACAACACATTAAGATTGCAAGCGACGATTACAACCCAACCTCAGTATTAGAAAGTGGAAACGAAGAATTGTTAAATGATTTGGTCTCCGAGCTTGGTATAAAATCGATTTCCGAAATTCTTTCCAAGGTGTCAGAAAGTAGAAAAAGTCTCGATCTTGCGAAGAGTACAGCAACTCAAATTAATGATGACTCGAAGAAAAATATAAATGAACAAACCGATTTAAGTGAAGAAATACTTGAAAAGGATGTTGTAAAAGCTCAAGCGAAAGAAGCGTATTCACTGAAACTTTCAGAACGTTTTAGCACTATATCCGTGCATTCTCCCATCATCGCCGGTCATCGTTCAAAGGAAAATTACGAAACGATATCGCAAGGCGATTCGCGAAGTGCGCCTAACTTAGTTTCAAGTCAAAGCTTGCACGTTCTTGCTGGCAAAGATTTGAAATCGTCGAGAAATATTCCTACAGAAGCCAGAATTGATACTGCTGATGATTTAAAGATATTAGAGAATGTTAATGAGAATATTCAAACAGAGGTGCTCGACAGCACCGTAAATTCAACGGCACTTGCATCTAATGCTGATCAAAATGGATCACGCACAGTCAGTGTGGGAAATATTTCTCACGACAAGGACGATTGGACGACGTCTGATTCGTTTGAAGTTCCACAAGATGAAATTAGTACTGGAGTACGTGAAGAATTCGAGAATTCGAGATCTGGCTTGGACGATACTTCGAATAATTTCTCGGAAAAGAATGTATCACGCGTCGATGACACAACAAATCAAGAAGCTGAAAGCAATTTAATAAGTGACGCTGACATGTCAGTCTTTCTTCCAAAGGGGGAATCTACCAATGTCATGGTACAGGACGTCACGTTTAACAACACATTAGCACAATCTCATATGGTAAAAAGTAACGACGAACTTGACGATATATTGGATATAATCGCTAGGGAAAACGATAAAGAAAAAAGCATTGAAAGTGAAAAGTTTGATGACGTAATCTCTGATTCCATGGCCGAATTATTAGACAGAGTTAAGGATATCGTGAAAAATAATGAGAATGTGGATAGTCGTTTTAAAGGACTCTTATATCATGTGGATATCAGTGTAGATAATCAAACTGAAGCAGTTTCAGATGTTTCGATGTTAAGTAATAAAACGCAAAGCAAAACAAATGTAGAAGATATAAGCGAAGGTAATGTAATTTCTGTGAATATTTGTGAAGATAACAAAGCTAGCAATCATGAAGAAATAATAGATACTTTGTTACGAACAGTTAATGAGACCGATGATAAACTTGCCGTAAATGTAAATGTACATGTGGAAATCAATAATGAAGAAAGTCCACGTGAAGCAGTATCGGAAGTACAAGAAATTATAATAACAGAGTTAGATTCAAGTAGCGCCGAAGATAATGTATTGTCTGAACTTGAAATTGATGCTAAAGTTGAGTTGGCAGAAGATGAGGAATTTGCTACGTGCGAGAATAAGAAGGGATATGCTGTGGAAGGAAATAAAGGCGCTGTAGAGATAAAAGAATGTCTAGAACCAATTTCGGAACAAGATAGTTCAGATGGCGAGCAGATGGATAATTTAGTGGAAGTTGCTGTGAGTGGATTAGATACTGTAGAAAAAGTCGTTACATCATTGCGCGATTCTCCTAAGTCGGTAATAGACGATGCAGTATCCATGACGGATACTGGACTTGGACGAGCTAAAGAAGAGACGACGGATCCGAAAATCGAAAATATCAACAAAACATTCGACATATTGAAAGATCCAGAGTACGAGGACATCTCCGAGGAGAGTCTCGAGGTATCCGAAATTCTAGACAAAGATGACTTGTCGAAGACAGGCGTTGCGAAGAAATCCATTAACTTGCCGGAGAGATATCAAACCACACAGAAATCGGAGGACGTATTGAGAATACTAGACGAAATCTCGCAGAAGTCATCGTTCGATTCTGTAAGCAATTCGCAAAACAACGAAAAGAATGCTCAAAGCGCACCGAGTGCAACTGAAGAGATCAGTGAGGTCCTGGGCGCAGAGGTTTCCGCGGAGGACGATGGTTCATCCCCCGAGATGAATAGAACGACGAACAAGCACGAGGAAGAATCTTACGAAGTGGACGAAACGAAGAGTCCGTTCATGGAAGGAGTAAAATTGCAGGATAGGCGATCAGTAGAGGTCAGCGATGCGGACTTATCTGAGAAGAGAAAAGTGATTCCTTTGGACGAGGACGACAAGTCCTCTCAGATCATATACGAGCTGCGCGAGAGAGTCTCGCAGCTACAGGAGCAGAATGGCTCGTCCGAATCCAGCGAAGCCGGCGATACTCCGAGGGGTGTATCCGAGATCGAGATGGACTCGCCGAGAGATTTTAATGATTCGAGGTTGGACATTGATATCCTGGACGATGATCTGCTGAGCGGCACTAAAGCGACGAATCAAAGTATCGACATGGAAACCAATTTCCATTCCGCGTCCATCGTCACCACGTCCGAGAAGGACATCGAGGCTATGATCCGCGAATTAAGAGGTATTCTCGCTATTCTATTTCAATAATAGAAGTAATATTAAAATATTATTATATATAAAATTAGAAATATAGTAGACAATATACAAAGTTACTAGAACCAACTATAAATTTTGTCATATATTAATTCGAGCTTTATATTTAATGTATGAATCAGAGTATCAATCCTATACTATAGTACTCCGTCCGATTGTACATATTTTTCAAACTTGAAACGTTATGTGTGTTATTATAAAAGTTATATAAATATTATAACCCAATTGATATCATGATGGGTGTCTGGTCTAACATGCAGAATAATCTAATCGTGATACGTTGCAAAGTAATAATTTTTGAAAGATGCTATTCGAGTGATTGAATTGCAAGAATCGAATAACATATTTCAAAGCAAGCCAACCTGTATATGTTGAGAAATAGTGGATCTTTTTTTTCTCTCTTTACAAATTACTGTTATCATTCTCGACCGAAATCATGCGATGCAATTTTTATGTGGGCTGACCATCTCAGAGACATTCGATACATATTTACACATCTGGATCTATACACATTATATACTACAGAAACACCTTTTGTTTTTTATAATGGCTGTGTGCTCTCCTGTGCAAAAGCGTTGCCTGGTATAGCCATGTGTTGTTTATTTTCAGACAAATAGCAAAGTCGAGATTATATTTGTCTAAAGGTAATACACGAAACTACGAATGATACGAACATTGACTTGTTATCTCTGTACAAATCAGTGTCGCATGAAATGCTTGATCCTTTCATTATTGATTCGTATGCGCACAAGAAAGGCCTGTAAATATTATGCATCACACACAATTATTCATCGATTACTATCTACCTTTCTCTTTCCTCCGAACCTGTCGGAAAAGGTTTATTATCATGTACAGGTGTTATATATGAATGTCCAACCTTGTCACAGCTTTGTACTATCTTATACATACATATATTTTTTTTAATTTATATATATAATTTATGTATATATAAATATAATTTATATAATTTATATATATATATATATATATATATCAATTGTATATATATAAATGCATTATATATCTATTAACATATATATGCATTATAAAACATTTTCTCGATATATTTTCCTATCTTTTCCTTTCCTTAGAGCACTTTAAATTCAAGTATATAAATTGTGAACCCCCGATGTAATGTGAAGGCTCGTGTTGCTTTTCCCAAGAAACTTGTCTCTCTGCCTGCCTGTTGTATTTATCGATATGTATATTTCTCCGTACAGCTTCACTGAAGCAATCTGGCCAGGAAGAGGTCGCCGAAGTGGAAGCTAAACTGCTTCGGATTGAACAACTGCAGATCGAGTTGGAGGTATATATCCTATGCATAATCAAAAGTAATCGCAAATGTAAACATTCAACCTGAACGCGTATGTAACTATTTTTAAGATCAAAAAATTGGAAGCGGAAGAAGTGTCTTATTATGTTCGAGAGATACCGAACAAACCACCGCCTCCCTATACCCCACCTGGAGATGGCCGGTTATCGGCTTCGTTAGGTTCGTCTTCGTTGGTCACTGCCGTGATTCCGTCAAACGTCGAGGAGTTAACGTCATTCACCGAGAAAGCCACAGCCTTGATATACAACGCCAAACTTGCCGGTGAAGACATTGCAAGTTTGGAAGCACCTCCCGAAATCTATGAGTTGACCAAAGACAAGAATGAGAAAAGGGACAGGCGGATCTACAATACCTTCCTCTTCGATCTCTGTAAAGAGACAATTGTGGAGGTCTATCGAACGGAATACGAGAAGCCCGGCCCGAGCTGGACGAAGCCGAACGTGAAGACGAAACCCACGATGAAGATCCCAAAGAACGTCGAGGAACTTATCGAGTACGTCAACAAGGAGGTCGCCACGCTGTTCGGTTTCAAGACGAAACTGCAGCGAGAGAACATGGTGATGCGTTGGAGCAGGAAACGCAGAGACAGAGTCGACGAGTTGCTGGCGAGAGAAGCTCAAGCCGAGGAGGATGAATGGACGAAGTTTCATCATGACGAGCTGGCGGTGAAGAACGGACTCACAGTAGCTATACTGGATACCCTCGTGATGGAAACTGCGAACGTGATAAAAATAGCATACGGTAAGAAGAGGAGAATGATGGTGTAGCGGTTGTTAACTTTCGCAACTGAATAGAAATATCTTGCAATTCATTGTTAATTAAAACGAACAGAAGTGAAAAATATTCTCTCAGTTAATGTTTCCTCAGGACTGCGTTTCGGATACCGCGTTACTGTCATTCGCATTTTGTCCATTAGTACCTTAAGTGTAACATAGGCTGGTTCCTATTTATTTGTTAACTATGCAATTTGTTGCTCTTCTTTCTTTTTAATTGAGCTGACGCATGTGAATGTTCAGATATAAATAGACAAATCACAGTGAGTTGAAATATATGAATGATAGAGAGAGAGAAAGAAATGTAATTAATACTAGCCATTCACAATTCGATAATCAAATGCCCTAGGTCAGTTTTAAAATTTATTTCTTGTTAACGACGAGTTTAATGAGTTTCTAGCATTTAATGATAATTATATATCTATATGTACGGGCTATCATAAAACAATTAACATAAGACGTGCGATATTATGTGTTTGTACGAAAATTATAAATATTAATCATCGAATATCACGGAGCGTTTTGTTCAATTTAATTTGTACATAATTATTAGATTAGTAGCAGATATATCTTTTGTCCAAGTTTTATATTTTGCTTCTTAGTGCGTATCAACATATTTATTCTGTAGTTTATCGAAATTGTACGATATATTATCTTAATAATTATATGCGATATTTATGCTGTATTGCATCATAATTGAACGAAACGTTTCCTGGATTGCCGTATATAAATCATAGTTTAGCAAAATGTAAAATATAATTAGTAAGTTTCAATAAGTCACGTTGGACAGCAGTCACATGCTCAATTACTTGTAATGAAATTAACAAAATTCAAACGGAAAGACTGACATTTCGGGGCCATTTTGATCGAAATTATAAACCGTTAAATGAAGTACATAGATGGAGATTGTAGTAAACGTCGGCTATACAGGGTGAGGCACATAAACATTTTATCTTGTAGAACATTTTCCTTCCTGTCTCTCTTGTTAATACCTCCAAATATCTGAAACTATGTCTTATGTGCTTCTCCTGCATATTGGTTTTCGAGTTTCGTGAAATATTAGTTTTTTTTTTTAATAAACCATCCCTGTATACAGCCCCTGTAATCATATAGAATACAGTCAAGATTGAGTCCTATATACAGTCATTACATTTACTCTTATTATTGACGAAACTACCTGTAATTTGTTGATGGACTGATAATCGATCAATATGCGTTTAGTTCAGTCGCGTCGCTTTCGACGCCTAACCGACGCGATTCTGTTTCACTCGTGTAATTTTACGTTCGTGGTTGTGATGTAAATGTTAAGACTTACGGGAATACGACGGTGGCACATCAAACACTATAACTCACTGTATGGCGTTGAATGTGCTCTGTTTTGAGATTCCTGTACGCTGTAGAAATGTAAATACTGCAGCGCTCAAATGCGACGTCCAGCGTTGTTCCTTTATACGCGGGTAACATCGCTTTTGTAATTTTAATTAAAATGTAACTTTTACTAAAACTCCCATATGCGGGCCGCCCTGAAGAGCCTTTCTCCGTTTGCAGGGTACTCTTGTAGAGTTGTTCACAATTCTCTTTACATTAGCAATTCTCGGCCGCGTCTGTAGTTGTTACAGAGATTGTTCACATATGTAGTGTTGAATATGTACTTAACTAAGGTATATTTTATAATAAACTTTTTTTGAAAAGAAAAAGATCTATTTTTTATCGTATAACGCATGTAAAATAAGAAAGATAAATTAACAATATCAAAATAACTCACGATTATAATAATATATTTAAAGCATCGAAATTTCATATTTTAAAACAAATAAATTTAGATTTAATAAAATATTTAAAAATGATTACGATAAATAAAAAGATTATGATGAGCCACAGAGATTTATTTAATATACATGAAATATATAGAATAATCTAATTATGGAAGACTGGTTTTTGCAAAAAATAGATTACACACACATAGTCGTTATGATATTATATTATTTTGATAATTCATTCATAAGCGTACAAGATTTTACGTAATTATAAAGTATATTCCTGTATTATAATCCGATTAATGTAGCAAATTTTTTCATGTTATTTTGCAGAGTATCTGCGAATTCTCCTAAAATAAATTAATTTAATAATATTACATACATTCTGCTAATTTTTAAAATCAGGAATCAGTTACAAATAAAAATTACGAAAATTCTTGACTAATGTAGATAAGTCCATAATCTTTAAATGTTTTGTTGAAAGTAATCGAAGAAAAAATCAGTGAATAAGCTCAGCAAAGAAGAATAAACTAAATTCAGTAGACTCGCGCATATTTTTATAAAGTAATTATTAGATTGTAACATATCGTCGCAAGATCGAAATAAAATCAAATAATTCGTTTTTATATGGAAATGTGATACATTGTATGTAACAAAATACATTAACAATATAGATGAAATACATAAAACAAAAAAGTATATATACATATATATATGTATATATATTTGTATATGTATTATATATCTATATGTATTATATATATAATGTTAAATCGTTCAACGATTTGTCGTTTCAATAGAATACGTGAAAATGACTAGATTCGATTCTTAGAAGCGACTCTTTAATGCTTCATTATCGATTAAAAGTTTAATACACGTACACACATGCATCGACAGCATATCGGATTATTGCACGCATATTAAGCTCAAGTCTGTGAAGTACGAGCCTCAGCCGAAAAGCTAGCACTTGTAGTGAGCTCTTGGTCGTATCTTCTCTTGTTTCTGTAGGAAGAAAAAAGTCTTCTCGTCTAGCAAAAAGTCTTCCGCTAAACACTCTGCTGATTATCGTCAATCTACAAAGCGCGAGTTCCTATATTCCTTTATGGCAGCCTATAACGAGTAAAATTAGCATACAGACTAGATTGTTCCATTGAAAATCGTACAGTTTATACTCATTCGTCGTCGCTATCCTATTACATGCTATATATGCACGAAACTGTCGTGTTCAACCAGCACCAGTGAAGAAAACATTGATCACTCGTTACCGATAAGTCTTATAGCTGGTATAGTATCGAAATTTTCAATGCGTTCCAAAGAACTAAAGCTCGCCAGATCGCGCGATCTTTACGCAACATATATTTTGCGATCTACTGTCTTCGAGGATTATCCGCGTCTTTTGATCCTTCACCAGTGTCGTTCATATCTCTCGGATGATCCTTAGAATTTCTGTCTTTGAAATCGCGAGAATGGTAATAGTGATTGCTGTCTCTTCGCGACGCTTGACCTCTGTACTTGCGATTACTGCCATCGCGACCATAATTGCGGTACTCGCGCGATCGATACGACGGCGATTCAAAACTGGCCGTTTCCGCTGATTTCGCGCTGCCATTCTGGAGTTGCGGTAAAACGGTCGAGTCCGTATCCGTCTGATGATCCTGCTTCTCGTGCCGATTCGTGCTGTATCTGTAACAATTTACAGTCAGATTTTCTTATCCTTCGATGTATCATAATAATTGCTTAGATTTTTTGAAGACGTCTTTTATAATGAATATAAAAATTTATAGAAGTAATGGAATTATGTAAGCTGTACCTCGGTGATCTGCGGTGCCAGTAGCTTGGTATTGGTAACGGTGGAAATTTACGAGAGTTCTGTTCCTGCGTCGTACTCGTGGGCGAACCGCGGTTGTAATGGGTATTATTACCGTCGCGGGAACGTCCGCCTCTGCTGGTACCAGCGTTGTTTGCTGAAGAAGCCGCTCTCAGCGAAGCTATCTCCTTCTTTTGATCCATATTCTCTTTGTGTAACCGTTTCACCATCGCATACGATTCCTCCAAAAGCACAACCAAGCTCGCTTGTACGGGATCTCCGACTTGAATTCCCACGTCCGCCACTTCGATTTTGTTCTTCTGGTCTTCTGTTATGTCCAACCTTCTGCAGAAAAAAAGAAACAAACGTTAGCTTACCGTCACGATGCACAATATATTTTTGTGTAAAATAACTAACTTTTTTTGCTGCTCTATAATGTTCGACAAGTACTGGTTATGTGTTTTTGCCTCTTGTAATGACACCTTAATATCTTGCAAGTCTTTCTCCAGAAGCTCCACTTGCAGAGGTGTTACATTAACACCTATTGGGCTACCCTGTAAATTCAAGTCAGAATTCAAATCTTTATATCAATGCTAAAGACATTTTTTGAGCGAAAAGTGATATCGAGAGACCTGTAAATATTATCAAAAACTTAAAACAATATTATGTTGCAAGTACCTTTGATTTCGCAAACCCATTTCCATTATCTTCGGGCGAAGAAGGACTGCTAGCCACACCATAGTGTGCTCTTTTGGAAAATACTAATTGAAATTGCAGATCTGCAGATATTTATAAAACAGATTAGAAGCAATATACTCAAGGAAAGCTAAATATAAATTATCAATAATTATGTCTATTACCTCTATTTCTTTGACGTAAGCATTCTATCTCCTGATGTAAAGCAACCAAAGTCACCTGATGTTGTTCCTGTAAAAACTTCATATTCTGCTCTAGTTGCATCACTCTGTCTACATTCAGGCCTTGGTGCCTAACGTGTGCAAATCCATCGTTTCTCTCAGTCAAGGAAACCAGGTCGGGTGGTGCTTTCTTCCCCTATTACACAAACGATCATACAAGGCTTACAATTAAAAACTTGGAGCCTTTCTCTCTTGTAACAAGAGAGCTTACAATAGTTAAAGAGTTTACAATTGAAATTTGGAGCTTTTCTCTCTTCTATTCAAACAAATAAATATCAATATAAATTTTATATATATATAATATATACACGAATTTATATACTTTTCACAGTGTCTAAAGAATAACCAACAATTAAAAGACAATTAGAAGATATTAATTGACCAAAGGCACAGATATATTTTAATCAAGTTAAAAAACAATTCCTGTGAAGTAATTTAACATTTAATAAGAAGATGAATCTATACTTACTTGAGGAAAGGGCACTGTTGGTAGTTTCATCAGCACTTTAGACGTCATCCTGAAGTTGTCGGTCAATATCAATTAAAAGTTACTCGTCAACACCCTAGTTGTTTCGCCCTTGTCTAATTTTATGGTATCTATTATTTTTTTTCAGCGATCCAAGAAATATTACGCATTCAAACCACACATTAACAAGGTCACGCGGCTTAAGCTTGTTAGCGCGAATGAAGCTTCGCCAAGTATTCTAGCATAGGCAATCTGGAAGAATATACATAATTTCATAATTAATATCATTTACGGTTGATATAAAAATCTAAATACCGCTAAAACCACGAAGAATCCAGTTTACACTTGATCACAGATATTTACATTATATCTCGAAAACGTAAACCTAGAGGTCATTTTATTATTTGTTTTGCACTTATATGAGAGCAAGTGGAGGAAGGAAACGAACGACGAAGAAACGTGATAGGGTCCATTAATCGAGCGTCACTGTGCAGTGACTTATTTCTGGATCGAACGCGCCGCAAAATCGACACGAATCATCAACGCATACTTTTCACCATCGCTAAAAAGGAGGCACGGACGATAATCACAGTATACGAAAACACTTGCTCCGGATCTTGCAACGCCATGCGAGGGAGGGTCTTTAAACGCTGTCGAGAAACAATCGCAAGAAATAATTACCGAGGATACCGGTACGCCGCGTAAAGACGATCGTTAGACGCGTATTGAGGTATTCGAGGAAATTAATCTCGCGCCGATCGGGCCATCTTACCGAGCACACTCGAGCTCGCGAGTAGAGTTCGCAGGACGAGAAGCGGATAAATCGCGGAGCGCAGCGAGGCCCGAGGGTTGAATGAGAACGTCCTGCGCGCGCAGCGTGACGTCATCGTGCCGCGCCGCGCGCGCGCTGATTGGCCGGCGACGTTCGAACGTGGCGCGGTCCGGAGCGCGGGACTCGAACGGTCTCCGATGCGAAATTTCGTCGTGGCGATCCTTCTTCCCGCAAACTGCGACGGACGTGGTAACACGAGAGACCGACCGATCAACGCGCGATTTTACCCGCCATTCGCGCTTTTGCACCGCGACGGCAACCGCGAACCGATTCCGGCCGCGATTCCACATCTCCGTTCGAATCCCGCGCGCTCTTCGCGACCGGCGAGTCGTCCGCCTCTCGCAGGGGTGCTCCGCCGTTTTCTCGCGCCGCGCTTCCGTCTCGCGCGCCGCGGAGACCGTTTCTCACCACTTCTCACCCGCGATGAATCGAGCTCGCCTAAATTAACCGTGGCGCGTAATTAGCCGGGACGAGCGACGCGACGCATCTGTCCGGCGTGGGCGAGACGGACGGGAAGAAGTCTTTTCCGTCGACGTCGGCGAGGGGGCCGCGCGTTGAGCATCGCTGGCGATCGTGTCCCGTTCGTCACGGGTTAACCCACGCCGCCGAACCGCGCGAGTATTGATCCGCGGCGCGTGGCCGCGCCCACGCCTCCTCCGATCGTATCTCACGTAGCCAGCGCGGCTTCCGAAATCCGAGCGCGCGACGACAAAAACTCGCAGCTCCGACATTCGCCCTTCGCCTGCGTTGTCCGTTGCCCCGCGTATGCGGAGAAAAGGGAATGCGAAAATGTTTTCCCCCCAAATCATTCCACCGCGCTCTCGATTCAGCTTGGATTCACTAGGGGTGCGTTCAGATTCCTCACCCGAGTGCCCTCAGGTATCGTTTTATCCTCCCTAACAGCACAGAACATTGCAGCAATATTGCAGCAACATTGCAGCAATATTGCTGCAATGTTGCTGCAATGTTCTGTGCTGTTAGGGCTTGTTTAACATTCAGTAAACAACAAGGATAAAATGATATCTGGGGACACCCGGGTGAGGAATCTGAACGCAGCCTAGAAGATTTCAGCTTGAAACTTGTTTGGAATCCGAATCGCGATTTTTTTCTTTCGAGGGATTGAGAAAGAAAAGATCCTCGCACGTGTCTCGATCGCTGCTGATGAAAAACGCTCCGTACCGACAAGACGCGATCGATATAGCCGATAGCGATATTCGGCGTTCTCGTCCTCGGTCCAGATTTCCATTTGCATTCCGCGAAATGTTTTATCGCGGGGGATCGATCGAGTATCAAATGGAACGGCCTTGAACCATCCACCCCCCCCCCCCCCCTCTTCCGAGAATCCGACAAGGGTGGAGTGACATCGATTTTTCGTGTCGCGCCAATTTCAGCCTATACAATCCGGACAAGGAACTCGCATTCCCAAGTCCGTCCTCCGCGTTCCCATGCAAGGAGTCGTGCCACGGCGTCCCGTTTTTTAAGATCGTACTTCCCCCCTTTGACATCCGTCGTTTATGGCACGGCCGAGGGGACGCGAATGAACGCACCCCTCGGAATATCGGACATAACCAAGGGACAGGATGTCGCTCCTCTTGAATCCCGCGGAACTCGTCCACCTGAACGACGACGAGACGGAGGATCCGTTCCTTTCTGGAAATGAAAACGATGATTATAACTTTAAGGTAGATTCTGCGGAATCTCAAGATAACACGTAAACGTCTGTTCTACATTTATATCCCTCTCAGTAAGCAAAATGTTGGCGATGTACTAGCAGTTTGCCCGCTAATTCGAGCAGAATATTGTGGCAGAGATTGGTATCGACTGCGTTCGCACTAAGCTCGTGTTCTACCAGCAAAGCTCACCAACATGATCTGACAGTGGACTGTCAGCAGAGACCAAGTAGAATCTGTCATTTTATAACTGTTTAAATAGTTATGGAGTGATAGATATTGCTCGGTTTCTGCAATTAATCTACAATCATATTCTATTAGCACTTTCTGTTATATTCTGTTAGCACTTTCTGTTGATATTCTGCCGACAAAATTTGTAGCAGACACTTTGCAAAATCTGTTGTCGACTTGGCTATCTGGGAGTATGCTAGCAGTTTACCAGCCGATTCAAACAGAATATTGCAGCAGATTAGCATTAATTGCATCTGCATGAAGCATATGTTTTACCTTGTTAACATAATGATAGCAGACTACTAGCAAGAACTAAGCAGAATCCATCATTTTATAACTATAAATAGAATATATCATATAAATGGTTACAAGATAACAGATTCTGCTTGGTTTCCACAGTCAATCTCTCATAAGGTCTGTTCGTTTTCGCTGCACTTCTGAACTAGTGCAATAAGTTAGAATGAAACAAATATATTATCTTTTATTCTAACTTATTGCACACTAGTTCAGAAGTGCAGCGAAAACGAACAGACCTATAATCTATTAGCAGATTCTGTTATATTTCTGCTAGAATTCTGCCAAAAAAATTTGTAGCAAAAGATCTGTTTTTGACTGATTTGTCTGGGATCCTTTTCACATATTTTATTGCTGGTAAATGAGATGAGACCCACATTGTTTTTGTTTGTTGAAGTATGTGCCTGCAAATCGGTTCAAGTACATAGTAAAGGACGTACGCAGACAGAGATGCCGAGAGGAAGAAGAGAGCATGTGGGCATCTTTTGTCAGACAACAGGAGCTGAACGGTTACAACAAAAATGGCATTCAGGCATCTGTTCAGAGTATCAAACAATTGTTGGACGAGGGTATGAGAGAGGCGGATAAAGAACTTAAAAGACTGGAGACGGATATTTTGCCTGATGAAATAAGAAAAGAGTATGGTAAAACTGTAAATAATCAGAAGAGAAAGCCGAAGGTAAGTAAATTTTCTATGAAAATAATACTACAAGGAAAGATTGATTAGATCGCTAAAGCTCACATAATAATAGGTAAATAATATCAGGGATTCGGCTCCGAAGAAAGTGCCAATTATGAAAGACACCGGGACAGGTAGCACCAATTTGCTGCTTACGATTCCCGAAGAAGATAATGCTTCAGCTTACAAGAGGAGGCACGAGCCTGAGGATTTCAAGTCGTACACCAGAAAATCTCGCTCTGGTCATGCAATACCGCGAATGAGGCAATCTTCGAAGCAACTGCATCATGCGACTAACGGCGTCGAGTACAATTCCAGTCCTGAAAGCAGCGCGTACCGCGAAGGCGTCGCAGATGGAGTCATTTACATACGACCGGATCCATTTACCATGCATAAGATCTTGACGATGCAGAGAAAGGTCTGCGAGTTACTGGACGAAATCACGTTCAGACTGGGAAACATCTCGGCGCCAGATGGGATCAAGGATTTGCAGAGGCGACAGCAGTGTGTGGCTGAATTTGTCGTACGATTCTCCAGGAATTATCTGTATGATCTTAATAGATACGTCAAGGATATCCAGAGGCATATGTGTGTTATCTCGCCGCGCGCAATAATAAAGCCGAATCACAGAAATCTGGGACTTCACATGCACGCTATTGAGCACAAACTTCTTGCCGCTCATCAGTTGTTATTGCATGCATTGGTTGCTTATTGTAAACACGTTCCCAGCTCTATTCCCAAGGGACAGCCTGGAAAGCTTAGAGAGATCCTGCAAGTAGTTCTCGATCTGAAGACTATGTGTGATAGGCTCCACTTAAACTATTTTGATTCGGGGGACACTGATGTTTTATCGCTGGTAATGTTATTTATTAATATGAATTTATGATAGCTGATTGACTACAATATTGCATCTTTTTGCACTTTACGAAAGTGCGAGAAACATTAGATTCGAATTCGCTTAGAAATTTCTTTAATTACAGGGGAAGGAGATTGAAAGCAAATGCAATGCCATTTTGTCAAAGTTGAAGCTGCATGCGGATAACGACTTCCTTGATACTAACAAAACTCCGTCAATGACATCTTTCACTCCACATTCAACAAATAAAAAGCGACTCAATCGCAAACAATTATCTAATCGACTGAGTATGTACAGTATGGACACCAAAGTTTCCAAAAATAATTCTAAATCCAAGATCAGTATGTAAAATCATTTTATATATTAACAATTTAAACGTATATTTGCAATATTTTAGCCTGTACACTATGCATTATTTTTTAGATTATCAAAAAGATAAAAAGTATAATGCAATAGACATTAAAAGAATCTCTAATGAGCCAACATCAGATCAGCCATACCCTAGTCCAGTAACACCATCTAAGAATGCAAATCAGACTGACGTTAGAAAACATAGAATATTCGCAAAAGAGGAGGATATAAAAACTATGATGGATATATTACCTATAGATTCAGATAATGTAAATAATTTTCTACTTATAACAATATATGAGACATATTTGCTGTAACATTAAAATTCAAATACTTTGTACATTTTGTAGGGCAGTAACTTTGAAACGCAAGAAAAACATAATGCGATGCTCACCAGGAGAATATGCAAAACGCCGAGAAAATGTTCTGGCAAGTTGCAGAAACAACAGCAATCGGAAACTATAGAAAATATTGTTAAGAACACTTCCACGAATAACGACGACGAATTCATGAAAAGAGAGACGATGATCACGGAGGAAAATTTATCTAACTTGGTGCCGGTTATAGCAGATTTCATGTCTTTTGTTAATAAGGTAAACGTGCGATGCTGCTCAAATTATCTCTTGTAAAGCCTTGTGTCTACGCTGCTAGAAATCAGTCCGAGATCTCGGACGGAGAGAGAATTGACCAATCGCATTTGAACAATTCAGCCAATTGGTAATGCGATTGGTCAATTCTCTCTCCATCCGAGATCTCTGACCGATTTCTAGTATCGTGGACACAAGACTTAAAAGATATTTTTTAAACAAGAGATAGAATATTATTCGCCAGTAAATATCAAACCACAGAAGAGATTTTTGTTTCGACTCAACTGGCCAGTTCTTAATTTAAATTAATATATCGGGAATCGCGACGTTTTTTTTTTTAAGTTGAGATTATTTTATTGAGATTGATCAGTTATTTTAATAATACCATTTTATTGTAAGTATTGCAAATTTACATATAGCAAAGTGAATCAGAGGCAAGGCCAGCTTACTCCAAAACTACTACGAAGACACTAATGGAATTTCTGCAAAAATACCAATCACCTAAAAGCAAGATCAACGCAAGCTGCGATATATGTCATTCAGGCAGTAGTTGTGAATGTTTTAAAACAAACAGGTATGAAGTGCACATTACATTTTATAAATACATTTTTCTTATTTTTTACTTTTAATAAACCTTTAAAGAAATGAAGCTAAAATTAATATTTTGTTTTCAAAGAACTTTGACCGGAATGCGGAAAAACGGCGAGAATATGCAACTGATTTGTGTATCGTCGATAGAAAATGCATCAAAAATACCTCGCTTTTGCGATGCATCGTGCCAAGCGGATTGTGAGAGCTTAACGGAATTGCCGGATTTTGAAGAAAAGGTAAATTAAAACACAATAATGAAGAATGGTTGAAGATATTTTGACTCAAATAAAAGATTGTCTGTTGATTAACATTATATGATGAATACAACAGATAAAAGAAGGAAAACTTATGGTAGATTCGCTGAATAACATCGAGCTTGTTGTTTCCGAGGAGACTGAGATGAACTTTTTGAAATATAGGCGCGAGTATCAGCGATTGATGCAATCAATTCCAATGTATTCTAGCAATACGCAAAATAAACCATGGGACATTGTCGCTTGGTAAATATAATATCACCTTATTTCGAGAACTTTACTCTGTAAATGCGACAAATGATATTGCTTGCAGGATATCCGATAAGCTAGTAGATGAATTAATAACGGAGATCGCAAAGGAGCTGCAAATAGATGACGTCATACAAAAGCTTTTCGAGTTAGAATTCCAAGAATTCTAACGCTAATTGACGCTTCTCTGTCAAACCTGAGAAACATACAAAGATAATTCATATAAGATATTTTACGTAAATTTGAGAGATTTTATATCATAAATTGCTAATTTTGGAAATATAATATTGTGATTTTTTAAATTATCTCTTTTTTTCCACCAAATAGTAGAAAATAGGTATTTTTTTGAGGTGCAATATGAACATTATATTACCTATTTTAATTAAAAAAACATCAAAAATATATCTGCTTGATTTACAGTAAGTAAAATGTTAGCAGTATGCTAGCAGTTTGCCTACAGATTCGAGATAGAATATTGCGGCAGATTGGTCAGTGAACCTGTCAACATAATCTGACAGCAGATCGATAATAAAAAGATAGAATCTATTACATTCAAATAATTATGGAATGACTTTGATTTCTGTAATAAATCTACTATTATATTCTATTAGCACCTTTTCTGTTACATTTTTGCTGACAAAATATATAGCAAACATTTTGCAAGATGTTTTTGACAAATTTGGCTATTTGGAAGTATTTTAACAATTAGCCCGTAGACTCGAAGAGAGTATTGTAATAGATTGGTATCAATTGCATTAAGCTCATGTTCTGTTAGCAGAGCCTGTCGATATAATTTGTCAGCAGATTGTCAGTAAGAACTAAGTAAAATCTGTCATTTTATGACTATGTAAATAGAATATATTTTTTAAATCATTATAAAATGGCAGGATCTTGCTTGGTTTTTGCAGTCAACCTATCACATGTCGTTAACAGATTCTATTATCCAGAAACTCTTATTTTCCCAAAAGATTCTATTATATTTTTGCTGTCATTCTGCTGGTAAAATTTGTAGCAGACACAATTAGCAAAATTTGTTTTAAACAGATTTGGTTATGTAAGATTATTTAAATAAAATTTTAATTCTAGAATCTTTAATATATCAGGATCTGATATACAAATCGAATATTAAGTAATTATGCGAAATAATGATCCTGCTTCTCACAAGTTCATGAAAAGGCACGATCTTAAAGTTATTAGATAACCTGTTGTTAAAATAAGGCTAATGGAGTTTATACGTCTTGCGTACACGTGTAACAAGTGCGTAATGTTCCTGTCAGCTGATCTATTACAAAAGAAACGCCGGCCATATCGCCGCGCGTGCTCCAATATCAAATTTCTGCATGGTATGCGAGTAGTATATTTCTATAGCATCATGCTTTACCAATCCAAAATGCGATAATAATATTTCGTATACGTTCAATCAATCCAGTCGATTCCGATAAGTAATTCGCGATGAGCCGACAAAGTGTCCTGAAACTTTACAAGGACATTCTGAGGTATGGCGAAACTTTGAGGTTCACGAACAAGAAGTATTTTCAGTACAGGATCCAAACAGCTTTCAGGAATAACAAAGATCTGTCCGATGAGACGGCGATAGACTTCCAATTGAAGGTAATCACTCTGTCGAGGCGCGAGTGATAATGTACCGCTCATAACCTCTCACCGATTCTAACCTATAAACCACTGCTCCAATATTTACTTTAAGTATACTGTATTAAATAATTCCGGAGCAGGGTTGAAGGCACTACATTAATCTGATGAAAAAAAGTTTCAATATTTTTCATTGCATTCATATAAGAGCGAGATAGATTTTTCCTGTGTTACGTTCATATAATCCTTGCTTTTAATCGGAAAGTAAGTTTTTGCTTGATTTGTATCTGCATATTAAAGATATATTTTTACAATATAGATATTTTGTATATAACAAATATATATTTTATATAATATATTATAATATTTTATATATAATATATTTATATTTTATATATATATATATATACGTAATCAAAATTTACAAAATTAAAGAACAATTTTATATATATTATATAAAAACACAATTCTTTTCCACTTTTTAAATTTTGATTACATGCGACGTTTATATAATATTAAAATCTTTCTGTTGATCATCCAGAACTAATAAATTTTTGTTTCTTGTCCTTTCAGAAAGGTATGAAATTCCTGGAAGCTAGGAAAGTAGTATAAATCGCGTTTTGCTACACCAAGATATATTATAAAAACAAGAATCATGTTGAAATTGTCGTGCCTAAAAGTCCATAATAGCATTTGTTCACTGGTCAGCCACGTGTCCCTCTTGTCAGGTGTCGTGATTAATTGCGAAAATATACAAGTTCGCAATAAGTCGTTCAAGCGTTATCTCGATTACTCGAACGTTCCTAAATTGGACGAAGCTGATCTTGAGGAGCAGTTCATCCGAGGCAGCGGTCCGGGTGGCCAGGCGACGAACAAGACGAACAATGCGGTCCTATTGAAACACAAACCCACAGGACTCGTGGTTAAGTGCCACGAGACGAGGAGCCAATGGGACAACAAAAAACGCGCGCGCGAAATTCTGGTAACAAAACTTGACAACTTGCTGAACAAGGAGCGCTCCATCGAAGCCCAGATACGTGCCTTCGAGGAAAAACAGCAGACGCGAAAAGACTACAAGAGAAAGAAGCTAGACGAAATGAAGAAAGCGTTCCGCGAACGCGAAGGCTTGACGTAACACAAGCTATTTCATGTAAATTTCTCTAGAATGTAAATTGATCTTAACTTTAGGAGTAAATAAATATGTACACAGGAGACCGTCACCTTTAATTTAAAAACGCACTGAAGAGAGCCAGAAGTCCTCAAAGTTATCTATGTTGATTATAATCAATTGAATCTATCAAAGTCAATGAATTTATATTGCGAGTTATCTGATCTTTGTTCCTGGAAATACAGCTCTATTTTATTTTAGGACTGTAAGTAGTTAATTGCGCTGTATATAATCTTCTGTTTATTAGACAGTTAAAAAATACAAAAATAGCATCGCGCATACATATGAGCGGTATAGTCTCGAATCTCGAGTAATACTCTGTTGTACACTAGTATCAATTTCTACCAACGTAGATTAACTTTAATCTCGGTTTAACTTACTTTTTATCTTTCTAATGTCCATTTCTACCAATGTAGATTAACTTTAATCTCGGTTTAACTTAAGCTTTATCTTTTTCTAGTTCTAAGAATTGGAAAAAGATTAAGAGTAAGTTAAAGCATTTAACGAGATTAATATTAATCTATATTGGTAGAAATGGACATAATTCTTAGAAAACTAGAAAAAGATAAGGAGTAAGTTAAACCGAAATAAAAATTAATCTACATTTAATGGCTAGAATTTTCGTAAGTTAAAGCATTTAACTTACGTAAATTCTTTAGCAGTTTAGCTAAACTATAATAAAACAGTTAAATGTGTAATTTAAACGATATTTAAATAGCGGTTTTTTAATGATATTTAAATATGTGATTGAATGCTTTTTATATTTTTTATATTTTATGTGTGTGTAGTACGCAACTGTTACAAAAAAATTTATAATTCAGTTATAGAATTTGTATGGCAGGATATACTTTGAGACTATACTTCTTTTAAACAGCGCGACACTTTTGCTATTTTTTCTCCCCACTTCATTCATTGTCTAGCGCGCTCAGCTATTGCCCGTGAGTAGCTGAGTGCCTATAAATAATGCCCAGTTGTCGATCTCTGTGAATTAATCTTTTCTAAATTATAATTAGGATAAAGAGAAACAGTGAATCCAAGATTAGATCAGAGTCAGTTGGGTTTGTTGGCACAATTTAATCTAACATAAGGAAGATCATCTGGAATCACAAAGAGGTGTAATGAAATGATTTTTAATGGAAAATTTGCATATTTTTAATAATAATTTCTCTTTCTGAACTCATGAGCGACTTACAGCAATTCTGCTTGAAATAATGTATTTGGATATACTGAGGAATCGAAAATATAGAATATTACCTTCAATAATATACACAATAACTGAAATATGTGTGTGTGTGTGTGTGTGTGTGTGTGTGTGTGTGTGTGTGTGTGTGTGTGTGTGTGAGTGTAATTACAATGTTATACAGCTGTATGCAGTCTTGCGTACTCTAAAATGTAATATACCCTAAATAGAGATAATCCTTAATCATGATCTGAACAAAACGACTGTCTTCAAAGTGATACACAATTTTCGTTTACACGAAACAACGAAAAGGAAGAAAAAAGAAATAGAAAAAAGAAACGACATAGTACTAGTAAAAAAGGTGTAACTGTTCTCTGAGAACACAATGACCGCATCTAAAGAATGTACACAGTGGGATATACCGGGTGGGGAGTGTTAAAACTAACCACCTGAAAGAACGTTACTAAGTAGAATGGTATCACTAAAGAGAGAGAGAGATATATATATAATACTATGATGCAATGTTAAATACTATTCTCTACGTACACAAATAATATTTTTATACACAATGTACATTGCGGCGGGACGAGATATCGGATCGCGAAATCGATAGCTGACCACCATCATCGAAATCTAAGCCGAAGTACAGCCTCTTTCTCCTTCATCTTCGTTCTCCAGGTCTTCAGCTATTCTTCAACCACCGCCCAAAGTGCCCACGGCTAGACTTGACGCGCTTCTTTGGCGGCTTGGGGTTTGATCGCGGCGAACTGCCGGAGCTTCTCAGCCGCCGATTGCTCGCAACCGTCACCGTCGACAGTATATTATGATCCATGTCCACCTGGTCGTCGAGCTTCATCATCCGCACAACCGGTTGGAACTCGATGCTCGAACGACGCTGCTCGAGCTCGGTAGACGATATCATCGGACTGATGCGCTCCGACAATGCGCATTGATCCATCGTCGGATCGGACGATTCTTGGATATTGTCTGACGACGAAATGGCCTCGCTTTTGCGTTTTACGCTGCCGCGCACTCCAGAACCTGGCGACTGTTTCTTGTTACACGACGTAATACTCAAATAGGCATCCTTTTTACAATTCTCGTCCTCATATACCATCCCGACGCGATCGGGCGATGGCAAATTGACATTGTTGCGAGCGACGGCCGTTCTCGACTGACGTTTTCTGGAATAGATTCGCTTCCGTGAGCCCATTCGGCCGCGCCTCGTCGTGGCGAACACAATACCGTGACGACGATGTTTTAACAATTCCCCTGTGTCGGACGAGTTCTCCTCGCAGTTGCCGCCGCGTAGCTGCCGCTTCGGCGACAACTCGGAACTGGAATTGTGTTTCTTAGGAACTATACCGGACTCCTCCTTTCTACACTGTAATTGTAGATTGTCCTGATTCTCGATCTCCGTGTCCTGCGACTCGCAACCGTCGGTGCTGGTAACGGCGGTATGCTCGCGCTGCCGTTGCTTTCTAATAGGTGATGACTTCGCAACCAAGTTCGTGACCAAGTTGTCGGCGATCGCATTGACGTCTTTTCTGCCGAACAGGCTTTTTTGGTTTTCGTGGTTCTCATCGTTGCCTGAATCGTTCTCCGAGACCTCGATCTCCGTCAGATCTTTTCTACATGGATAATCTTTGTTCGACAGGTAGGTCTTATTCGTCCCATCGTCGCACGCGTTTTCCGAGACGGATTCCATGTAGTTGTCCGAATTTACTAGGCCCGTGTTGTCATTGCTGACAGCCTCTATACTTTTGTCCCTCTTCTCGAGTACTTCTTCTCGAGTACCGTGATACGATTTATGAGACATAGTTTCCAACGAAGCATTATCTTCGTTCTTTTGACTAACACCTAGTCGTTCCGCAGCCATCGGCAACACTACGTTCATCGACGTTGTTATCGCGTGAGAGTCAGTGCCCTCCGACAATCTGTTGGACGTATCCAGCATGTGATGTCCGGCAAAACTGCTGTTAGGATAGTGTCTCTTCTCCGCCAACGATTCCCGGTCACAGTCCGTCAAGATCTTGCTGTTCGCCTGTATTTTCTTTTTCATCTTATTACCGACCGGCCAACCGGTCCGATTTTTTCTTCGTTTCCGTCGTTTTAGTGGAATGTCCGCGTTCGCCTCACCACATTCCGAGCTAGCACATGACGAGTTGTTCTCCAGACAGTTGGTGATATCCTGACAGTTGTCAAGCAACTCCAGCAGATTCGGCGGCGCGCCTTTCGGTAAGTTCGTCTCGCAGAAACCGTCGGTCTGCCCCAATTCCAAATCGGGTTCAAACGAGTCGTCCAACTCAGTCATACCTTTCGCGCTCAGCATTTCGTCGATCGTCCTCGCTATTTCTTTTATCTCCTCGTCTATATCCAATTTGAGATCTGGCTTTTGTTCGAGCCTGGGTGTGTTCGTGCGCGATCTGATGGGTGGCGACTCTTCTATTGTAGACAGAGTCGACTGCTGTTCCCTTTTGCGGATTATGGTGGACATTATAGCCAATGTAGACGCATGGCAACGCGGGCTTTTCCTCGGCGAGCGTCCCATACATCCTACGCCGCGACCGCGGCCCCTCCTTCTGCCGTTCTCGATTCTGCTATGCGTCTTCATCAGCGTCTCATGAAAGTTCTCGATCTCGTACGGTAGGAGAAATGGCTTCATCACGTCGCACTCGCTGAAGCAATGCCAGAACTCGGCGCCTGTATCCTGACGCTGATACGTTTGATACCACGGCTCGGACATGGGTACCGACTCGAAGGAGAACTGCATCTTCTCAATCTCCGCCGACGGCTTGGACGGATAAATTTTCTCGACAACGCCATCAGCCTGCAGCTTACAATCTTCCGATTCATGCACTGATCTGTTCACCGTCGCGTGTTCCTTACCACCATCTACGGCAGTGTCCTTGATACCAGTTAACGGAGCCTGGTACCTTAGCCTACTGCCAGGCGTTTCAAATTTGTAGTAGTCGGTATTGTCCTTGATAAACGCTTCGGCCTGTGTGCGTCTTCTCTTCCTTGCTCTGCCCAGATGCATAGAATCTTGTGAGTCTTCTTCGACAATCTCCTGCTTAATGGGACTGGAATTTAACGACGAATTCGGCGATACGGATAAATTGACAGTCTCGTTAGCTTCACTGTCCGTATCTCTCGGTAGCACGCTACTCTGCTCGCCATCGCTAGTTTGCTCACTGGAATCGTCCCGTTTTGGCTCACCGAACATGAAGGACTCTGCCTCGTCACTCAGCAATGACAATTCCGATTTTCTTACGCGCTTAAACCGCACTACCACAGGCTTCTCGTTGGACGGCACCTCTTTCTTTTCCTCACCTTCGTCATCTTTCGATGTTACGTGCTGCGAATTGCCACCTGGCACGGCACTCGATCGTAGCTTGTTACCCAACACTTCCACCTTGTAGTAGGCACGATTGTCCTCGATCAAACGTTCTTCTACTGACAGTCGATGTCGATATCGACCCCTGATATTTCTGCCGCCTCTACGATTTACACGCGAAAACTTGGGTTTCACATGCCGAGTATTTTCTCCTTGTGATGCTTTCAAGTCCTGTTCGCTCTTGTCCTTATGTCCATTACAAATGATCTCGTTCGCATCATTCAATGAAAATTTTCTCGCATCTATCGTCATCTTTTCCGCTTGCAACGCACAATTGTCTCTCTGAAATGGATCGTCCTTGCAACTTCCGACAATATAATTATTGTCAACTACACCGATTTCTTTTATCGTACACTCCAAAACACTCGCGTTTTCATCACCGTTACATTCATTCTTATTATTGAGATAATCTGGATCCTCCGATATGTGACGTGAATTTATAATACCGTTTTGCGCATTTCTATGTATGATTACCGATTGTAACTTTGGTGGATCCAGATTACTGTGCTTATTACTGATATTATTATCCTTACTATTATAAAACTCGATATTGTTTGAGAACGGTCTGATTTTGTAGTCTTCCTGCTTGGGTTCCTTTAAGATATCTTCCGTGTACTTCTCGTCCGGGTCATCTTCCTCAATCCAGATAGTACCTTTGGAACGCTTCTTAATGGTAAAACCCTCCAATTTGTCATACAATTTCTCGCTTTTGTCGACCTCGTGCCATGGACTGCCCTTAGATCTGAGGAGATGCCCACTCTCATGTTTTGTGCGAGCACGCAGATTATGTGGTGAACTTAATTTTAGATTAAGATTCCTGCGCGCACCATTCACCATTTTTATCTCATCAACAGTAAAGTTACTTAAAGTTTTGGTGTTTTTGTTAACTTTCTCCTCGGGCAATACTACGTTATGAAGATTGCCATCTCCATTGGGGAACAAGTCGCAGTCTTTCCTATAAAATAACAGACAGAAATAAATCGTTAGCGAATGTACAAAAAACAAACAATAACTTTTTACATATGGATATCGAACGTGAATAATTTCTATATGCAATATGAAATCAACAAAATTAAATGAAAAGAGATTATACATAAAATTTTATTTGCGAACACTTACTCGATATCCTTCGTTCTGTTTAATTTTAAAAACGCCTCTACATTAGCGCCCGCATTGATTAATGTGTCCAACGACAAGAAATTGTCATCATTTCCCACAAAGTTCAGATGCTGCTCGCTTTGCACATGTTTCGACAAATCTTCATAACGAATACGACAAAGTTCGCAATAACCAGCGACCAGCTGTTCCGTTCTGCGGGCACGTGCAGCGGTGGCACGGGGTCTCCGAGTCATTTCTTTACCCTGGCCATGCGAAAAAAAATTACCCATAACCTTCTTGATATAGAAATCCGATTAAATGATTTTATTGTTTATCAATATTTTATGTTTTATATAGTAACGAATAATGCACCTCCGCCTTATTTATAGATTCAATATCCCTTTTATTCTCCTTGACCTCTTTGTTTGTCAATTTGCTTTCTCGTTTTTCCTGCTTCTTTGTGTCGAAAGGACACGAACCAGGATCACCGTCAAAGTTTAATGTGGGCCACGACGATAATTCCAGGAACACAGGTCTGGTAGCTCTATAAATAGAAATGTAACATGTAAGATAATTTCATAAGTGGAAAGACAGATTTACATGAAATTAGAATGGTGCATAGTACCACTAGTGACAATTACCTGTAGACAGAATCGAATTTGACGTATGGCCTTTTCAAATGTTTGGCTCTCGTCGAGCTATGCTGATTTATTTGCTTCAAGTTAGAAGTATCCTTGACAGATTCATAGATCTTGTCAAGCCAAGCCTGAAGCTTATTCGTCGTCCAGATAGGAATTCCCCAATTGTGGGCGTTGTTTAGTGGATCCACGGAACACTGTTGTGGCTGCGTCAGAGCACGTTCCAACATTGCATCCACCCGCGATTTCTATCAAGTTAGAAACACAAAACAATTTCAAAATTTACATCATTGCGTTACTGATTTGCATTTACAAATTTATTTATATTATAACAAAAAATTTTACATAACATTTCTTTCATAAAAGATTCAAGTAATATCGAGGGGATATACAGTAACAAAGTAACAAACATCAATTTTTTTATTGCAATGTTAACAGCATTGAGAGCATAGTTTCTATGCAATACACTGAAAGCTCGACACAAATTATCTACTTTCATCTTTTATACTTACAGATCTTTGGGTAGTTTGACCCCGCAGAGTAGAGTTGGACGAGGGGCATTCAGAACTTAGTAACGGTGTCGGGGGTGTAGGAGTCGGGAGTTCGATGCTTCTCAACGAGCGGGGTCCTCCGCTGCCACCACTGACGTAAGCCCATCTATGTCTCTCGAAGATCGTATGACCTGCCTTATCTATTCTATCGCTGGCTACAAGATTCACACTGCGTACTAGAAACAATTCAACCGCCTAAAAACAAAGGACACCAAGTTGAAAGAATGATTGGGCAAGGCACAAGAGTGAGAGATGCAAAGCTAGCAAAAGCGAACAGGTAAGCACACACAGACGTACAATACAGATCTTAGTAATCAACTAACACATTCTTTCCAAGCGAAACTCGGGGCTTCTCCCTAGGCTTCTCGAGCTTCTCTAACACGAACAAAGGAGACCTTCGCGATCTGTCGGATCGAGGCGGTCCACGCGATCGAGCTGTCGCTTCAGAGGCCTCGCGAGCGAGCTTGAGTACGAGCGACAGAGACAGTCCGACTTTCGAGGAAGTTTATCGTTTGCGCAACGAGTAAAACGTCGTCGCGCGCGCACAGTACACACATTCATGCATAGATGTGTGTGTAAGCGTGATGCGCGAGCGGGCCTGACGCCTGGCAGCTTGGGGACACCCGCTTACATCGTGTTACGCTGACGTCAAGTGATTTCGCGGCTTTCCTCGAGCGACCGCGGCGGCAGGGACGGCGGCGGTGGCGACGACGGGGGCCAACCGTTACACAGGGGGACGCGATTCGGCCGGGAAGGCGCGCGCGTGCCGCCACGACTGGTCTTCATGTAGCGGACGCCGCCACTCGCCGCCCGCCGCCGATCGCATAGCGTTGTTCTAATAATATGACGCGGCGCGTCGGCCGCCAGCTGTCCCTCGTCCAAGGTACCGCGAGGTAGACGCGAGGAGACACGTGGAGCGGTCCCCGGCGTGAGCGACGATCCCGACGACGGCGACGGCGCATTCGACGCGACGGGCTCGGGCGAGGACACGTCCTCGAAAGTCACGAGCGCTCGCCGCCTGTCAAACGCCAACGACGCGCGACCAACCGCTCCGCTCCGCTTCGATTCGGTGGCGGCTCCGCCGATTACCGCGGTGCGATGGAGGACGCGCGATCTACGCTAGGCGCATTGGTGATCGGGACGCCGTGTTGGCGACGCGCGACGAAGCGATGCTCCAACGAACGAACGGACGGACGGACGGAAGGGCGGCCGGGTGGAGAGAGCCATCAGACGCGACGCCACTCTACTCGCGCTCGTTGCGTTGCGACTGCTGCCCGCGGCGGACAACTGTCACGCACAAAATGGCTATTCGCCGTTAACAGCTTGGCACGGGGGCCTGGAGACGGCGCGCGCGTCCGCTCCTCTCGCACCCGACGTCGACGGCGAGGACACGCGCGCGACTCCCGTCCGACGTCCGTTCGTGTCGTCGGGCCGGGCGCGTCGCGTCCCCCGCCCCCGCTCCACGTCGCGACTCCGCTTTTCGAAATTTTCGCGCACACACGCGCACGCACGACAGATAAAGCGGCGCGCGGAAAACGATTCCGCGCGCGGTCGCTCAGATGGCGCGACGCGCGCCGGTTTCTCACGATTTGTTTGTCAACAGACAACGATGACGGCGACGACGGATCTTGCAACGACGACTCGCAATGTCGACGCGATTTGACAGCTGCTCTATTAATAGGCCGTTGCGAGGCGACTTCGCATTTGCTCGCCCTTCCGCTCCGCGCCGCGAGGAACTCTCGTTCGTCCCGTCAAACCGTTGGAAATTTAAGACAGCAAGAAGCTCCGGAGCTCGCAATTGGCACAGTATTTTGCATACTGTCGCTGTCGTGTATATCACGTGATGTACTATTGAAATGATTAAAAATGTTTTGGTATACCTTTAGTACGCACGAAATTTATTTGCATCTCTAGAGCGTGCTATATTAATCACGAAATCTCAATTTTTCTTCCAGTAACGTTAACCTCTCCGAAACTCCAATTTCAAATTTTCCAAATTCCTCACTCCTCGCGGATATTACGCCGCAAAATAACCGATCCGCACAGAGGAATGTATACTATCTACCCTTCGTGCGCGCGCGAACGTCCGATGCAACGCGCGAATTTTTCGCTTCTCTCAATCTCCCGATTTTTTCCTTTTTTCTCTCCGCCCCCTCTCCCCCCTATCCCGGCTTCCCTCGTTTCAAAGTCGCGAGTTTCGTGCATCGTTCTGAAGATGGCGCGGGACGCGAAGTTCGCCGCGGGAATTGTTTGTCAACAGAAAAATCGTTCGGGGTCGTGTCCGTCGAGGCGATTCCCGAGAATCCCGAGACGGTGATATGACGGGTGATATACATATACGCGGCCAACGTCGCGTCGTCGCTGAAGCGACGCGAACGTTGCCGAGAGCGACTTGAATTTAGGGCGTAGCCCTCGCGCGCGCGATGCGGTGCGGCAACGACGCGGAGCCTCGCGCGAGAAGACACGGTCGGCGCGGACGCACGGAGACCCGGTTCCTTGCGCACAATGCTCGGTCTCGTCCCCGCGAGGATCCAGCTCCGCGAGTGTTGATCGTCCGTCTCTTTTGCCCCTAGTCCTACATTCCGAGTAAAGCCTTGTATCCACGATGCTAGAATTTGGTCCAAGTTTCTTGGACCGAGAAATTTGTAGCCAATCAATTTGCAGCTTTTACGGAAAAGCGGCAATTTTATTGGCTATAGTTTATTGGTTTCTCGGACCGAGAACTTGGACCAAGTTCTAGCATCGTGGACACAAGGCTTAAGACAGATATGGGGGGTTTTCCAGCAGGCGACACAAATCGACACAAGCATCGTTCTATCTTTCTTTTTTGGCAATGAGTAACAAAGATAAAACGATACTTGTGTCGACTTGTGTCGCTTGCTGGAAAACCCCCATCATCTCCGGAGGAAAAGAAAAAAAGAGAAGGAAGAGCGGGAAACACGGAGACAACTTCACGGCACTGGCTTTCGCGACTTGCGCGGATCACATGATCGAGACGAGCGTGGCGCGAGTAGGCTAATGTTTATGGAAAACGATTCCGGTATCGTCTGTGAAACTAGAAAATTTTATCTTAAGGCCATTGCACATGAAAAAGCTTTAGTCGTAACTGTAAAGCCCCGTCTACAATACGTGGAGTAAGCGTGGAGTAAGAAGTAAGAGTAAGAGGGAGGCCAATCACAGGCGCTGGAGTAAGGGCATGAGCGAATTAAATTAATTTTATTTCCTACTCCTACTCTTACTCTTACGCTTACTTCTATTGTAGACCACGCATAAAGGGCCATCTACAACGAGTCGCAGTTGTAAAAGTCGTAAGCATTACTTCTATTGTAGACCACGCATAAGACTGTAAGCAAATCAACCAATCGCAGTCAAGCATTCTCACAATATAGTAAAAATGTTTGACTGTGATTGATCGATTTGCTTACGACTTTATGATTACGACTAATACTTTTTCACGCGCAATGGCCTTTATGTGTAACAATCTTGTGTATATTACGTGTTAAAAATGGTATATATGAACTGGAGCACTGTCAAGATTGCGAGGAATTAATCGAATGTCGTGTATCGAACCGAGAATAAATTATAGCGCAACTTTGACATAACCGAGCGAACCATCTTTTTCTATTGGAGGTTGCAGTTACGTATTCTCGCGACCTAGTTACAAAATAGAAGTAAAAATAAAACGGTATAATCGCGATTATCTCTCGAAGTAAAAATAAAACCGTTATTGTCTCTCAATTTTCTTTGATATTGCGAATATTTTTTTTTTTAAAGAGGTATATTATCTATACTGACATCACACAATTCCATTACTGCATGTATGTAATAGAGGAATGAAATTCCCTTTCAGTTGTCAAAGATGCTCGTAAATGCGTGATTTCAATTTTCTATCAAAGGATAAAAGGTAAATTTTATCTTTCGGGAAATTTATTCGGGAAAGTCACGCTGTTGAGATTTGCGGTCGTTAGCGAGTGACCCGGTAAGGTCCGTGCGCGGAACTTTTCGGGAACGAGTTTGCCGTGTTCTGGCAGTTCGATAATCGTGCGCGTACTCAGTAGTATCGCGTGGCAACGAGGTCGGCTTGAATGGCCGGAGAGCGCATCGGTCGCGAGAGACGGAGATTCGAATTTTTTTCCCCTTTCGCGCGCGCGCGCACGTGTATGTATATATATACACGTGTGTGCGTGCGCTCTCTGTAGGGGAGCGAGCGGGCGTTACGTCGAAGCGGCCGTAGGCATAGTGATCGAAAATGGCGGGAAGAGAGGAACAGAGAGGGGAAGGGGGGCCGAGCGGTTGAGGGGAGAAGGAGGGGAGAACAGAGAAAGAGGCAGGTAGAGAAAGTGAGAGAGGGGCTCGCACACTCGCCCGAAATACACCAAAACGCTCTGACAAATCGATAAGCGGCGAGAAACGAAGCGGGAAATGCGGGCTACAGGCCTGCTACTCTAACGCAGCATCGCGCAAGCAGAAGATGAAATACAACTCACACCACCCAACTCCCTGATCTGTGCCTCTAGCTTGGCGGCAATGGCATGGTTCTTTATGTCCAAATAGAACGACTTCTTTTCCAAAGGTTGCAGGCCCCTTCGTATACGAATATCTACAAAAGAAGTTTTAAAATCCTTACTCATTTTTGCGATGCTATCAGTGCAACAATCGTTTGTCACACCTGTAGACGCGATGAGGCGTGACAAAGCTTTTCAATTGACGATACGAATGAATCAACCGAGGTGTATAGAGCATCAAAAATGTTTTTCCACGGACTTTTTTTTCGAGAAACGCGTTATGGGAAGTGTCCTTTTATTGTATCTCTAGTTGCTGTCTTGCGTTCTTACCAACCGCTGTACAAATCATATGATACAGACAAATTGGTGCAGCTTCTAATCAAACAATAATAACAGTCTTGTTACTTCAGAGAATATATTATGAGACAGGATAAACAAAACAAATCATCGTTACTGTTTGCATTGTACAGTGAAGGAAAGACCGGTGATCGCTCAGAGTATTCGCTCCCGTAACGGCGAAGATTCCGCTATTTGCATGTAGTGTCCAAGCTAACAACAGATTCGGAAGGCATCTCGGTTTTCTGTAAAATAACTCGAGTTCCTTAGTGATAGTTAACATGTACGTAACAATTGTCTCTTCGAGGATACTTTGAGCACTCTCAGTGACCACTGATCGGTCCTTCGGCATGTGTTTGTATATATATGTAACTGAGTAGAGTAGAGAAACAGAGAGAGGGAGAAAGACACAGGCACGTTAACGCGTGTCGAACACAGTCGTGCAAATGTTTCTATGCGATGTCCATTAACGGCGCGGGTTATTATGCAACGCGAAATTACGTTACATGCTCCAAGACCTACCTGACGTTTGTCGCGGATTGGACTTGTTCTCTCTCGATGGCTGTCTGAGTTGCTGTTGCTGCTGCTGCTGCTGCTGGTATTGGTGCTTGGACGGCGATACCATTCCTAAGCGATGATGATGCAGCACCGCACGACGTACCGCAACGATGTTATCCCTGACTCACTTTCGTCCCTCGTCCTCGTCGTCGTCAGCGGCGCACTTCCCATCCTCATCGACACGCCGAGTAACGTCGCAGAGGCGCGGTCGCATGCTCCGTCCCTCGCTCGTCTGTATCTCTCTCTCTCTCCCTCTTCTTTTTTCTCTCTCGGTCTCGTTCGCAAGAATGCGCGCGTCACAATCGTGCACCTGGGCTGAGAACACTCTATTCGCGACTACCAAATTGTGTGTCGTCGGTCGACACAGCCAGATCACATTTTCAGCCAACGCGAGACCGTAAAAGTCCAAATCGCTCGGCCGCTCGCTCCACACCTCCAGGCTTCCGCAGCTCTCGGCACTGTAAACTGAAATCACGCGCGCTGAAGTCAGCAGCAAGAACGGGCGGCGACGAGCGCGCGAGTACAGGATAGCCAACTTTAGCGCGCTCGATCACGATTACCGCGGCGAGTTGGGAGGACGAATTATTCGACAAAAGTAAATTCTCCCGTGATTTTAAGAGGATTAAGATATTAATTAGTCAGCAAGATGTCTTCGATCTTCCATCTGTGGAGAATAGCGAGAAAGATGGGTCAAATTGATAAATTATTACCGTATGCTCGAGACACTAAAAATCGATATAAAGTACAATTGTTGGTGAATAACGCAAAACATCATTTTCGTCTCGCAAAATTATTAAACAAGATGATTAATGTTTGTTGCGTGGCAAGATTTCTCGACAAAAAATAACGCAGCGACAATGAAGGTTTCGTTTATATAAAATATATCGAAATAATTACATATCGATTTAGTTACATTGGCGCGAGGGATTTTCAAACTTATCGCGAGCACTGCCAAATGAATGTTGCTGTATTCAACTCGTTAGATGATGGCGCTAATGGCGACAACCGCGAATTTTCGAAACAGTTTTCGCTCAAAAACGAATGAAAATCATTTTCTGTAATGCGTAATCAATCGCGTGATCGATCAGAAGCGAAATTTCTTCGTGAGAAAACATGCAACGCTTTTCATTGGTTATGCGAAACATAACCGTGCCATGGGCCTGTATATACTCTTACACAGATTCAACGATTTGATTTAAAACTTTCGCCTCCGCTTGTATGTACGTTGCATGTATCCAAATTTTGTTTTAAAAAATTGGAGTTTTCTAGACATTCCATGATAAAAAGACAAGTTTTGAAAAGTACACTTCATTTTTTTCGCATTCAAAAATAAAATATATAAATGCAGACGAGATTTTCATTACTTATAAAATAAGTAACAGATATCTTTGTTCGCTAAACAAAAATTCCCTTTTTCTTATACATTTATATCTGAATAAATCAAATTACTATTATAACTATTAAGTATCATCGGCGTAAAAAAATATATAATCTCAAACAATTGTTCAGTATGTAATGGTAGACACAGATTATATATATATATATATATATATTATATATAATCATTTAACATCTACAACCATTCTATTCTTATTAAAATTTAGATTCTCTCAACATTAATATATGAAATATATATATACATATATATAAAATATAAAATTATATATAAAATATATAGTTCTTTATGTTATTAATGCAAATGCGCAAGGCATTATCATTTTGCACGATTAATCAATCTAGATTCATTTAATTGTGTGATGGTAGAAATATCTGTAGTTTGTTAGAGCTTTTCTAACGACGGAACAGATTCTAGTGTCACTTCCGCTTTTGTTTTCTGTCTGTATCGATAAATGAATTTTATTATAAATAGAATTGCTAATGGTATTGGCGTCATCATCGCGGCAGATACAGGAACCACTAAAAAAGAAAACATTTCGATGATTTAGACGATTAAAATAATGCATGTGTACATTAGTATAGACTCACCAGTAGTTAGGTCATCAGCGGGTGGTTTCAATGTAAATCGTAACAAAAAGATAGCCACGCCCGTGTTTTGAATACCAGTTTCAATGGCAATCGCCCGTATGTTAGGTTGAGGCTGCCTGCAGATACGCGCCATTATAAAACCAAATGTAAAACCCAACCAGGGCAAGCCCATTCCTGCGATTATGATCTAAGATAAAAAAATAAAATTATATTCTTTTTCGTAGATTTGTAAGAAAGATATGGACTCACCTTCCACGAAAACAATTTGAACATGTATAGATTAGTTGTGATGGCAAATATAATAATGAATAAAATTAAGATCACAGAAAAAGGTTTCATTATTCGGACTAATATCTTCGATACTTTTGGAAGCTTTCTTTGAATAAAAAATCCTATGGCCAGTGGAATTATGAGACCAATTACGAAAGTGCCGATATGACGATAGGGAACTGCAATTTCACCCTGTGCAAAAATATATCTACCCAATGTAAAGACCCAAAATGGCATCATTCCTACGAAGAATAGCACAAATTTTATGGAATGTGGTACAATTATTTTTGTTATTTATATTACTTACCAAATGCAGCAATAGTACATATAGTGGTCATTGTGATTGAAAGATTCAGATTGCCGTCAAGTAATAGTGTCCACATATTAGAAGCACCACCACTTGGACTTATTCCTGTGAAGAACATGCCTATTTGCAGTTCAGGACTATCAGCAAATAAAAGATAGCCAATGAGAAAACTTAACTGGAAATAATATAAAATCAGAATCATGGAAAATCGCATGCAAAATACAATACAAAATCTAAGTATAATATATATTGACTATTTGATATATAGTATATTTATAATAAAAGAAGAAAGATTTACCAATGGCATGATCAGAAACTGGCAGAAGAAACCTATGGCTGGACCTATTGGCCTTTTTAATGTATCGCGGCATACATTCCAATCCATGGCACAGCCAAAATTAATATACAAAATGGACACAAGTATTGCTACACTGATAGTAAATATAGTATCTATTGTGCGTTCTTCTCGCATTACGGTAATAAGAGACACTTCCCGAGTTTCTTCATTCTAAAAGAGAAATCTTGGTTATATATGTCCTTGAAAATAAAGCAACAAAATTAAATGTTCATTTTTGCATATACCGCCATTTCCGTTATAGTAAACGTCAATTTCGTCCTACCAAGGAACACACCAGTGATATTTAAGATACCATTGAAAGAAGTTTTGTTTGATGTTGTCATTTTAAAACTCGGTATTGCGATATCCCGGTCTGCATCAATAACCCATAATTGTGGATTGGACAAACTGTCATTTTTATGTATACTAAATGGGACTGATATTACTTGATTCATATGTACAGTTATATCACGTATAATATCAATGGTCCAAGCTGCTGCTCCTCCTCCCAACAGCAGAAGTCCTATCATATATACAGCACCTGCCATTATCTGCAAAATAAGAAAAAAATATATTAATATGCTTGTCTCAATCTACTTCTTTAAGAGATTTCACTGACACATGGTTTATCACACAGTAATTAATCTCCTGATAACATATTTAGTACCAAACTGAAAGCAATATCAAACTGATAAGAATATGAATAAAGTAAGCAATAAAAAAAAATGATGTATAAAGAGGGAAAATCGAATAAACATGATTAGACAAGTGTTGTATTAAGGACATATCACTTTTTAACTGTCATATTAAGATAATGTTTTCTACGTTCTTTTTCTGAACGTCCTTCGCGAAGAAAGAATCATTATTCGCGTCAGACAATGATAAGTGGCTTTTGCAATGTTGAAAAAAAGCAGTGATCAAACACGCACGCATACACACACGCATTCACGTGTCGTTCCGTGTGCACCGATGAATTCGTCCGTCTCGGCGCGCCGCGCGTGTTTACCGTCGCGCAAGAGGCGCAAGAGACAGGCATACACGCGCGATTATAATCAACAATGTGTGATTCTCCTCGGTCGCAAACGACATCGAAACCACGGCTGCGAAATATTACGTCTCAATTGCATAATCTGCGAGCGCGAGTGCACCGGGCGCGTGGTGGGAAACGCACACTCCGATGGCAACGGTCGTCGGTTGCGTCCCGCTGCTCACGAAATTCGCGACTTCAACATGCTAAATATACGCGACCGTCGCCGGTTTTCTTTCGTTCCGATTGGCTGTCGAGATACGCGATTATTATGCGGACACGGTAAATACCGTGACGGCTATTTCCGCCGAATCGCAACGACATCCGCATGTTGCGTCAATCGGTTCGCTCGCAGGTTTCTCGACGCTTTCCTGTCCGCTCCGTGAATCGAACCTGAATCGACGCGGATCAACCTATATCGGGTATCTCGGGCTTACTTGGATTTTTAATCGAACGCGAAGTTGACTTTCTTCGATACGTAGGGGGTTTTCCAGCAAGCGACACAA
>NJRL01000314.1:36526-47789 GCA_003063815.1 Aphaenogaster rudis | reverse complement strand
GGTTATTCCATTGGAATTGACCAATCGCATTTGTTAATTTTGCTTAACGACAAATGCGATTGGTCAATTCCAATGGAATAACCGGCCGGTTAAGTTAACTGGAGATGGTGAAATCGGTCCTGATACGGGCTTTAAGTGATTTTCATCCAAATGATTGAAGGGTGCGAAAGCGGCTCTGAACGTAGCCATTGGTCACGTGGTCGATGACGTATAGTTGCGCATGTGCATATTACTCCAGTCTGAGGATTTAACCTGATTTATCCCTCGATCCCCCAGAACTGTGCGTGGCCTGTCAAGCGGATCTCGTCCGCGTGGCCGTCATCGACGTCATTCGCTGTAATGCCCATCGTGTCGCGATGACCCTCCTCGTGCAGCTCAGTAGCGTGCTACTCGGTGTGCTCCATCTGGTTCTGATCGCGTCACCAGCCGATGGCTTTTCCTACGAAAACTTGCCCGCGGTCGCGATGGACTACAAGGTCCACATCGACGCCGGCAAGGAGGACTGCTACTTTCAATATGTAAACCCGGGCGCGACGTTCTACGTCAGCTTTCAGGTATCGCCGGCCGGATATCCGTCGAGCGGCAAGCCGGGAGCAAGCCGTTCCGAGTAAAAAATTGGGCATGAGAATCGAGACTTGACTCGCTCGGTTGACCATATGGTTGCGTGGAGTCGAGACCAACTTTTGTTCGAGACATTTATCTCGGCGCGATTCAGAGGAGCACGCAACCTCGATGCTACGAACGCTTGCTCTGACAGTTCACGCGAATTACGCATGTTTGCACATTTCACGATCGTCTATCTTGATTCTTGTTGTAAAAAAACAGTGACACTACCAGATCACACGCGGTCATCCGGGGACGTATATCTGTAATTTTATAACATAAAATTTGGAAATTCATAATTATGATTATACACAAAGAATCATTTCATACGACTGCGATATCAGCAAAATCTTTGAAGTTTCACTTATAAACAATTGCTAAACATGATTGATTTAATTATAAAGCAAAACATATTACATAGATGCAATATGGCAGTGTTGGAATAGAAAATATTAATTGGCATGCTAATATATATCAACATTATACTGATTTAAGCAGCTTGTTTTAATTGTAGGTTCTGCGTGGTGGAGATGGGAAAGCTGGTTTTGCAGTGAGAAATCCAGAGGGAATTATAGTTTACCCTTATCAATGGCGCGCTAACGCCGACTATCAAGATCAATCATTGAATGGTGGTTATTACAGCGTGTGCATTGATAATCAGTTTTCAAGATTTGCTGCGAAATTAGTTAATTTATACATCACAGTGATTAGGTAAGACTTGCAATTTAGTAAAAATATGCTACATGTCAGAGAAATAGAAACATAATAAAACATATCTTATATATTATTTTTTATTAACTGTTGTTAGGTACGATAAGTGGCAAAAATATACACAGGAATTAGAAGAACTGAATCTTTCTGTTGAGAACTTTACGGTATGTATATTATATAAGTTTCTTTGTATATTGTTATTATAAATGAAATTGTATAATATATGATATATAATATATATTATATATAAAATATAATTAAATAAAATATATATATAATATGTATTATAATTTATATTATTATGTATTATATAACTATATATTTTATTATTATCTCTTTTTCTCAGAATACAATCGTGAATGTGGAGAAAAATATTAACGAGATGCTCCATACTCAACACTGGAGCAGGGGCAGAGAAGCGAGAGATTTGAATCTGCTGATGGACAATAATTCTTATGTGCAGACATGGTCGGTAGCACAGGTGCTTGTCATTACGTTGACGACCATGATCCAAGTGTATTTCGTTAGAAAGCTGTTTGACGTGAAACCATCTGGACATTCCAAGACACGCATTTAACACTGATAAATTGCAGCCAGTTTGTTCTGATAAATTGTTCAATACGTGTTGTGATAAGCCCATTGCATCAATTGATTAATACCATTATCATAACCAGTTTATAGATAATGGCATAAATTATAACGGATAAGCGACTCGATTAACGAATTTTGATTACGGTTTTGCATATTTTATCGGTTGGTATGTTTATACGTTATTTTTTATGCCATTGTGCAAATTTATATGTAATGACTCTTTAGAGACTGTCTAAACGTTAAAAATATGATGGGATACAACAAATTCAGAAATTTATTGGATATAAATTTCTTATGGATAATATAAATATATTTGGACGAAGATTAACCTCAAACAAATAGAAACATAAACTTCCAGTTTGCGAAAACGTAACGAACTATTCACATCGATGAGATTTATTTTCTATCAAAGTTGACATATTATTTACGTCAATGTTAAACATACACACTATTTTTGATAATTTTTATAGAAAGTTCTAGTTCAGAATATTTCTTTTTTTATTATATATTAATAATAAAAATCTAATAATATATTTATGAATTAAGAACATCTTTTATATATTACACAAGACTGTTTTGCAATTTGCATTTGTGAAAACCACATGTTCAATATCTATATCACTTTAACCGATTTTTATTCATTTTCGTTTTTAACTTTTTAATTTCAGACATTCTCATACTTGATAGTCAAAGATATTTAAGAATAAAGAAGTATATGAAATAATGTTTATATTGTATTTGTATAAAAATAATAAACGACGCATACTTTGTTACATTTTCTCTTTTTTTCTCTCTTCACGCCTTTATATACAATATACATGTAAAATATAAAATATATCATTATCCTTCTCGCGTCAGTTTTCTTCAATATATGTAGAGCTCCAATATACTACAGTAAAAGATTTTAGAAAATCGTTTTTCGCTTTGACGAGTAATGTATTGGCACATAGTTAATTAGAATATTCAATACTGAAACCGTAGAAATCGCGTTATTTATAATTATTTATAAACAAATAATTTATTAACAATTATAACGTTTAAATAATTCATACTCAGATCACATTTTAGTTTTGTCAATGAATTCCCTGATTTTGTTTCGCCCTTCTTTGTTGTATTACACTGTTGCTGAGTGCTAAAAGACGGTGTCGTTGCTTCAGATTTCGCGCACGCACGTGCTCCGATGCAACCTCCTTCGTATGATTCGCTGGAAACCATCCTTGCTCGCCGTCTAATAATTTTTCACCATGATACCAACCATCTGCCATTTTCCTCAATACATTTATCACGTCTCCTGAAAAACAATACTTGATAAATTTACCAAAATCACGTTTTTTTATTACAAGATATTTTAGAAATATAATTATTGAGAAATTGAGAAATATAATTATTATTGAATTGTTGACCACTGCAAAAGAAAGCATCTACTCACAACATCTAATTCTTCAAAAAAGAATTTAAAACTCAGATATCCTTACTCACAACATCTAATTCTTCAAAAAAGAATTAGATGTTGTGAGTAAGGATATCTGAGTTTTAAATTATTTTTAATTATATACTTTATAAATATTTAATTTGGATGTTTTTGAAACTTGTAGAAGATAATAATTTCTTGTTAAGAAAAAATTATTGCTAAATTTTTTTCTAAAAATCGAAACTTTTCTATTAATAATATCTATTCGATAATATATGGAACATCATTTATAAAAAGTATTGCATAAACATACATATATATATTAGGGTGTTTAAAAAAATTTTTTTTATTTTCACCCGCATTCCAGCTAAAAAGTTAGCTAGTGGGGAGATAATAATTACTCTAAAATGCCAACTTTAATAGATTTTATTTAGTGGTTCCACATTCGCCTTGAAATTTTCCCATTTAAATAACATGGGGAATGCGGTTTTTTCTCAATAAATTCGACTTATCAAAATCAATTAAAACAATTCAAAATTCAGTCTCAGTAGTTACTGTAGACCGTGTTGATAACTGCTAAAACAAAGTAAACTAAGAACGTAGTGGAATAATAAATAAAAAAGGGCGGTTTTTTGCATATTTTCAATTTTTATCTTTTTTTAAACATAAATAATACAATTATTATTTGAACGGCTATTTTTCATCTTTTAGCTTAGGAAAAGAGCAAAAAATTTGCCGTGCGACTTTCTCAATTTAGATCCTGCACAGAGAGAGTGGTCTAGTAATGGTGATTTCCAAAATTGCGTTGAGTTTTTTAAAAGTTTACAAGTCGTTAATGACATTGCTGAGCGCGGCGTTGCTTTAATAGAAGATTATAATGAAAGATTAACTCGCGACAAGGAACAGAAACAATATTTACTACAGATTATACAGAATCACCGAAAAGAATTACCAAATTGTACCAAAAAATTGATTAATGAAAAACAATAAAATAACTGTTTAAACATATATATTAAAATTGAAAATTTATTATTACAGCCAATTTTTTAATAGAGTTTATATTTTTTTATTCCAATCTCTCCGCATTATAGGAAAGCTAATATGAAAAATAGCCCTCCGAATAATAATTGTATTATTTATATTAAAAAATAGATAAAAATTTAAAATATGGAAAAAACGCCCTTTTTTATTTTTTAAAATAATCGTTCATTCATTTTTCCACTGCGTTCTTAGTTTACTTTGTTTTAGCAATTATCAACACAGTCCACAGTAACTACTGAGACTGAATTTTGAATTGTTTGAATTGATTTTGATGAAGATAAGTCGAATTTATATTGAAAAAAAACCGCATACCTCGTGTTATTTAAATGGGAAAATTTCAAGGCGAATATGGAACCACTAAATGAAATCTATTGGAGTTGGCATTTTAGGGAAATTATTATCTCCCCACTAGTTAACTTTTTAGCTGGAATGCGGGCGAAAATAAAAAAAAATTTTTTTTGAAACATCCTAATATATATATATATATATAAATATATCATATACATAATATATTACCTGACTGTAATGATAGCTCATCTGGTTGATCTGGTGAATATGGGTACTTGGCCATCACTTGCGGACAGTCCCAAGATTCATACAACGTTTCTCCAACTAAACCACGTTTGGGCGGCGAGACAGCCTCCAACCATCGTTCTCGTTCTGTATTATTCTCGCACGTCAAGATGTACTCTATGTGGCGGCCGCAATGGTTTTCCAGAAAAGTCAGTATCATAGCATTCCGTCCGGCAAATGGAGATTCTTCGGAAGCTGATTCTAGGGCCAGAAGATTCCGTTTGCACGCGTCTATGACGGTATAGCACTCGTCATGAGCACTGCAAAGTATTTAATTTTAAACTTTGTTCTCATCAATGAAAGAACTTATTCGAAAGAAGAAACATAGAAAATGTATTAATTACATCATTATATATTTATTATCATTATGATGTTTTTTTATATGTATATCTTCAATATACTATAACATTTGAGTTTTATTTAAAACTGTATTTTTTTTGTTATCATCCGAGTTCTCAATTATCCATGCGGATGATGATCGTAGAAAAAAATGCAGTTTTAGTAATGTACGACGATATATTATTGCGTCGTAAATATGTATGCTTATTTATGAAGTATTTGTAAGTATTAACAAGAAGAAGAACATAAGACAGAAACTGGAATTACTTGATAAATCAATATATCAATGATTTAATATTTACGTAATCTTACTATCCTGGGGAAAATTTTTTTTTTAGAATTCTTCATATTATTTTTCAGAATTTTCATATAAATTTTATAATTATTTTAGAAAATTTCAGATTTTTTATACAAATTGAAATATTTTTCAGAAGTACTGAGAAAATGTGAAAAAATATGAGAATGTCTAGATGTAGATGTTTCCTAGAATTCTTTATATGTATATGTGACTTCTCTGAAATATTCTAAAATTTCTCATTTTATAATTTTTGAAGAAAATTTATAAAATCTGAAGAAGTTTAATGTATTTTTTAGAAATCTTTAGAGAGAAATGTCAAATGTGACAAAGCTTGCTTCTCATAACGAATGTATTGTAACGATAACGATAATATTCTATCTGTAATACTTTGACAAAATCGGCATATACAAGGAATAAAAATTTATTTAAATAGGGGAAGAATCTTGCTACTATTGCATATGTATATAATTTCAATATTGATATATATAGAAAAAAAGGGACGACCACTGTACCATGCCTGAGCGCGCGAACTTTAGCCCCTATAATTAGTCAACTTTAATTGTTTATAATTTGAAAAGTATTATAGCCTCGACATTTTCATATTAGAATTTTCGTTTCAAAATTATCTCAGGAACATATCCTTAAGAGATAATACGGTAGTGGCGAGACACCATATTGTATATATACAATAAGATAGATCAGATTAACAAATTTATATAAATATCAAATTATTACACCGTTTTATTAAGCAATGTCCTCTCTCATATTTTTCTTCTTGTTAACATAATTGTCCGCATAATTAATATTTCCAAGAAATTCTAAATAAGTAGTCCCAAATAAGATGTCTTAAAAATATCTTAAAACAATGTAACAAAGATTTGATAAATCGAGACGTAAAATATTTTAAAGACAATACAATACAAATGTCTTTCTGAGAATTCCATATGACACTTTCAAAATTTTAAGATGTTTTTTAGACTTCACAATGTCATAATGTTCTTTAGGTGATAATTACGAAAATACATGAAAATGGACTGTGTCTTTAATAATATCTCGCCGATCTTGGAGATAAAACATCACAATACTGTGTATCGTCCCTTAAACTTTAAAAGATAGAAAATCTCCAAACAATAAATAAGTTAAATAAAACCAGTTCAATTCTCCATAATGGAAAACAAGGGGCTTACAACTTCTTCCTATAAAAAATTGCAATTATAATGAAAGTAAGAAATTAGTTTTGGTAGAAACTTTAACCCACATAAAGTTATGATGCAACGAAACGGACAAACACAAATATGTTAAATGATATCTTACTTAGATTTCAATTTTGTGACTAGAAGATAATCAGTAAGTAGTAGGAGATAGAGTGGCGTCTTAGTAAATTTCTTCCCGAATGTGAGCTTATATTCGGTGTCCGTCTTTGTCGATAATTGCACGACCGATCCACTTCTAACTAATTGCTTGCTTCTCAGCATGATTGGTTTAATTTTTGAAGCATACTCCAGTTTCCTGTAATTAAATACTAAATATGTAACTTATTTCATGTAATACATAAAAGAATGAATATATTAAGTAATGATAGCATGCTATATACCTTGCTAAAGCTTCCATTTCAGCTTCTTGTGCAGCAGCTCGTGCACCTTCGTTGCATTCAGCAACGACGTTGCTCAAAGTCGATAAGACCTTTTCCCAAGACATTCTGTCCGAATTTCCCATCGATAATTTAGAAAGAATGGCATCAGCTAATAAGGGTAATCTACACAGAATTATTGGCGTATAAATAATTTTTATATGAATTTTCAATTAACAATCACGAAATGTGAAATTTACAAAATAAATAAATTTCAATGGAAGTTAAAGTAATTAGTTTGATATTGATACCGTATGTACATACCTTGTAACACGCTGCATTGGTAGCATTAGGAAGGAATGCAGAGATAGATTTTGGCACGCTGGTCGCATCTCTATGCGTTTGATAGCCTCCAAGAATTTTACGCCTCTTCGAGCTCTGCAATGGAAAGAGCATAATAATTATGTATATCCTAAACAATAGTATTTATTACTGTTTTGGTCAATCAAAAAATATATAAATATTCCAGAAAACAAATATGAAAAGCAATTTTATAGCATCGGTAATCATCTTACTTGAGTTCTTTTAGAGTTGTGTCAATGCTGACTTGATTCGAGCAATATGTCACGTACGTAGCCTGACAATTTTCGGCGTGCTTCAGTAAGACTTCCGATAAGCCCGGCAACATCGGATCTTCTCTCCACACAGCTTCCAGTTCAGCTAGGAACGTTTGCGACGCCGACAACACGCTCGGCACTCCGCCAAACAACTTTTTTCTCTCGATCGGCGTTAGAATCTCATTCATTAACGTATAATTATTGAGGAACTCGTTCTCTAGGACCCGAAGAGAATTTAAGTACGATGCTTCAGAAGTCAAGATCTCGAACTTTGCCTCTTGAATCTTCTTCTCCTCTGATGTTAACTTCTCTAATATTGAACATTCTTTTGCTAATTTTTTATATGACCATTTTTTCATTCTTAATGTATTTTACTATATGAGAAATACTTCTATAATTAAATATACGATTTCTTAACTTACGTAAGAGACCACTGTGTATCACTTGTGGAGTGTGACACCAGAGCATTCTTTGTCCTGATCTAGCAAGACCCGCCGCGGCTGGTTCTGTTTTCCACATCATATCTTCTACCTACGAATAGAAAATTACATAGTAACGTCGTATAAAGTAGCAACATATTGTTCAATTTTAAATCGTAAAATAAAAAGATATATAATTTATCATATAATATTAAATAATTTCTAAGAAATTAGAAAATTAAAAAATATTATATTTTTAGTAAGCTACGCAATAAAAAAGAATACAGTAAAATAAAAGAAGAATTAAATCTTTTGTTATTTTCTAAATAATTAAAAATTTGTAAAAAAAGTAAAATTAGTAAAAAAAATTTCGTTATATAAAAAAATGTTTAATATGTTTTATTTACGAAAATCATCAGTAAAAGTATCAGTTTTCTTATAATTGCATTCTATTGAAAACCATCCTGAGAACATTTAACAAAGATAATTTATCTGGAGAAGTTTTTTGGGGGAACGGTTCGTATATCTGAATTTTAAACGTAATTAATGTGAGAACATTACTTCCTCGTAGCCTTCGGAGTCCGATTCGAAAGCAACACGAGCCACTGCGGCCGCATAAAACTGATAGAGAGGCTCCTGATCGGCGAGTACGCTGTAATGATCTAAAACAATAATATTTTGTCAATGCGGTTGTTTCCCATGTGTGAATGAGCGACAGTCAAGCATTGGCGAGCACGCATGGATTCTGGCGTGTACGTTAATTAATTAGGAGGAACTACCATTAGAGTCCCGTGAAAGTATACAAGCGTATGCTTTTTACGCGTCGGTGCAGCGAGTGGCATTCTTATGCGTGAGAATATTCCGAAAACCGCAGAGCAAAAACTCAATATTTAGCCTATGAGAATCGTTGAATTTAGCCTCTGCCTGGTAAAATCAGGTCGCTCTCGCAGATGCGCCAATAAAACTCGTTTTCCCTCGCTTGTGATTTCCCGTTTGTGATTTCTAATTTATTATTTAGAGAAATTTACAACGAATTATCTGTAAATTACCATTCCGTGTTCCTATAATCTTCTTCTTAGACTAATGTTCTTAATAATGCTTCTGCTCCTCTTAAGATATCATTATTCACCATAATTTAATTTACACTTTATTTATCAATTTAGCATAGCGTATCCATTTCGTAGAATTCAATGAAATTGTCGTGTACACTTTGCCGTAAAGAAGAAAAAAAATGACGATTCGGAAACCATCGAGACTCACCGACGTCGACGCCGGTCGAAGTTCTCGAGGAGTCATCGCTGCCGCTTCCCATATACTGGCTGTTGGTGTAAATAGCCTCCTTAACGATGCCGTTGTTGTTGTCGCGAATATTGTCGTTTCCGTCGTTCTCATCGAGGTAGAAAGTTGGCGGGCCAGCGACGGTCTTCCGGCTAAAGTGCTTCAGCCGGAAATTGAAGTACTTTCCGGCATCGGCGTGAGGCTCGTTGACGGATTGCTCCTTGTCATCAAAACCGGACTCATCGATAGACGTCCGCCGCCTGATCCTGCCCAGGCTGCCCTTGGTAATGCTCCAGGTCCTGCGCAGCATCTTTATCCGCCTGCCCAGGGTTTGAGTTAGACTGGCCTCCCTTGGCGGCGGCGGAGTCGGCCTCGTAGGGCATTCCAGATAGGCATCGATCACGTGATTGCCATGTGGCTTTCGCGTATCGCCCGTTTCCACATCCGAATCGCTGCTGAGGTCATCCGGCTGGCAGGAATACAGACTTTCGTACGTGCTGTCATCGGAAACGTTGTCTGATAAAGAGAAAGTCCGATCTGAGAAACCGGAAGTTACCAAGGTGTTACGAAGATGTTATGTTTGCAATTCATTCTTCGCTCCTTTTTTAACTTTGGACATAGCGAGAAAATGTCTCGTCTGTAAGAATTTTCAAGATATAGATTCTAATATACTTATATATCCTAATCTAATGTAACATTTAAATAACTTCACTATTTCACAGTCGATTAATGCATAAATGTCACAAGCGCGTTCTTTCTTATGGATGTATAAACACATCTTGATATCGTAAAGAATTAAATCGACGCATAATAATTAATTTATTCCTTAATATCGAGCCGTTGCAAGGATGTTCGAGAAATCGTGTCAGAACAAATAGGAAGAGATGCGGTGCCGTTCATGAATTCCTTGTCATGAATTCATGTATTTTTTAATCAATAAAACGCAAGGATGAGCGAAACGCAAATACGAAAGTATCCCAGACAACACAAGTCCAAAATCGGGACATACGTCTTTAAGTCTTTTAGACGTCTTTCAGACATCTTTTTGCGAAGATGTCTTTAAGACACCTTTTAGACGTCTTATGTCCCGATTTTAAACTTTGTCTGTTCATCAAAAATCTCCACAATCGACAATTCCCCAGATAGTAAAGAGAATAAAAAAAAGTTTTATTTGAATTATGAAATAAATTCTTTTCCCTCATTTTTGTTCTAAAAATGCTCTCAAGAGTCCAAAAAGAATTCATTTTTATGTCACCAATTCTGACAATGAGTCCTTTTTCAGATACAAAAGGAATTCCTTTTGTTCATTTCGAACAGATTACGCTAATTCAGGATTTTTTAAAGTGCAGTGTCCTTTTTGAATTCATAACTATCACCAATGCTATCTGGGTCCTCATCTCACCCGGATGGTGAGGAAAATATAAAAAAAAATTTTTTTAAATCTTTTATCACGTTATTATAGGTCATGAAAAATCATGAACCTTTGTATTTAATATTTCTTCAACATCTCTTATAATATTTCTGCGATATTAACAGAAATACGGAGTCAGATTTTCTTTGAAAGGATGTTTTCGCCCTTTTCAACCGTTTATCAAGCGAAACAAAAAGTTATTATATTCCCAGACAGCACAGGATATCCTATGGACATCCGTTTTAGGTCCATTTCTTATCGGGATGTCCATGGACCTTATAAAGATATCCATAGGATATACATTTGTGGACACTATAGGAATATCCCAAAATGGACAAGTTTGTATGTCCATATAATATCCACTACATCCGCGAGCAGTACGCGGCACCACCACCAGATGG
>NJRL01000314.1:11523-32716 GCA_003063815.1 Aphaenogaster rudis | reverse complement strand
CATAGAATGTCCGAAGGACGTAAAACGGATGGCCTACGGATATCCTCAATATCCTTAAAGGACGTCTTATGGATGTCCTTCGGATATCCGTGTGCTGTCTGGGTTATTAGGTTCACATGTACTTTATTTCTGCAAAGTTTTAGACTTTCAGGAATTTTCGGGTTTCCGAAACTTCCTTGTTAGTCAATAAAACGGGAGAATGAGAGAAATATAAATGTGACTTAACGACAGTATCGATCGAAAATCTCTGCGATCGACAATTGCTTCCATCTTTTCGATCACGTTTTCATGCGTGACCTAAGGTACCCCGCGCAAGATACCTTCGTGCACGTAACATGATGTCTCTTGGGTGTCCACATCCTCGTCGAGGCTGACGACGCGCAGCTGCACCAGACCCTGAGTCCTCCGCGGTAGATCGTCGCTCCGGCTCGCTGATTTCCATTCCCCGGCGATCTTTTGCGGATCGCTGCCGATAAGAAGTACCGATCCGCCGCCCAGGCTGACGGCCACTTGAAATCATCCGGTTTCAAGGTCAGACTCGCCGAGCCGAGCCAGAGGGATCCAGAGACACGCGCGCTCCCGCCCACGCGCGCTGGACCACGAATGCGACGAGGGAACACGAGGGGGGTATAGGGGGGCAACGCGATAGGGACAAACACGCGAGAGGTGAATCAAATATGGCCGTGAACGGCGAAATACGCGATCGGATTCCCCACCGCGATGGAATTTCGTGTCCATCGACGACGACAACTTTCGTTTTGCCGAGTCGGCCGTTGATGTCGGCGATCGACAATTTTATGTGACGCGCGCGCGCGCAACGGCCTTGGAAGAACATACAAATATCTATTCAAACATCTCTCCGTAAAGATCTCACAGGTAAATTAAGAATCCACTGTGCATCGCGTGAATGACGACGAACGCGAATTCGAACCAGCTTTACGAGGAAAGGAGAATGTAGTTTACCACGATCTTCTTCGATTCTCATTACCGAAGAAAGTAGAAATTCTGATTACTCTCCCGAGCCGCTTCTCCGAGATCGAAGTAACTTGCATCGATCATCATCTGTGATAAAATAAAATGCAAGTTTTGATAAATTAATCCGTCAACATCCTAATTGTTTTTAATGGAGATAGAGATTCAGATAAGGAAGATAACATAAGAATAAAACTATGAAGTATGAACGTCATACACTTCATCGGACTGGAAGAATATAACGAAATCGTCGCGCAATTGCAATAGGATTGGGCTAAAGACGTGGCAAAATTGGTCGAACTCGGGAAAGATTCTAAACCGAACATAGCGTAGGTACAATTAGAAACGCGCGATCAGCTACACGACGGATCAAGGACGTTTGCGAGGGAAGTTTCCCCGACGGCTAGCTGACATTGTTCTCCAGTTTGGAGGATTGTTCCCCGTTCGAAATTTGGCGAAATCCGACGGTCGCACGAGAACGCGGGCGTGCGCGGGCAAGCGGCGTGACGAGCGGGGCCCCTCTCGTTCTCTTACCTTGCGTGTTGGGTCGTCGGGTCTTCAGCGTCTCTCTCATTTCCACATCTCGTCTCGGTGCGCAACTCGGCGAGTGAGACGAGCCCCGGCGGACGCGGGACGCGTCTGCGTCCGATCGCGCGCGCGACGTTTTCCGCGCGGCGGAGGAAAGAGCTTCTTCTCCCGCGTGGAAGCTCCGTCTCTCTCGCGCGAGACGATGCGATCCAGGCCGATTTTCGCGCTGCGAGAGAGCTCGACGAGAGAACCGCGAGAGAAGCAACCGTACAGCTCGCGGCTCGGCCGTGACTGACAATGAGAGCGCGCAATTGGCGCTTTCACCTCGCGCGCTGGTTTCTTAAGGGGCCCTCACACGATCTCTTTAAGGCGACTTCCACACGGTGAGAGAACTTATTCGAAGACGAGCGTGCGTCGACAATCTAGACCTACGTTAAAACATTTTCAGCGGTTTTCTGGAGGCCTTTGAGAGCGTGAAGATGTTATTTGATGAATATAAAAGTCGATGAAGAATTTTCTATATCATGAACGGTATTTACCCAAGTAGAACAGAAAGTCATGATGACGTCAAAATGATGCTAAAATGACATCATTTTGAAGTCATGATGACGTCTAAATGACCTCAAAATGATGTCAAAGACGTCATTTTAGCATCATTTTGACGTCATCATGACTTTCTTGTTCTACTTGGGTAACCCTCCGCGAACCAGATGAATAAAAGTCACGCCCTGAACCATGTTGGGTTAATTTTACCCTGAACATTATCCATCCACAAATATATGATTTGAATAAAAGCGGCAACATCTCAACTCCAGCTACTCGAAAAATCAGACCGCTTGCGTATATATTTTGAAAAAATACAACAGTTTTAAAACCGCTGGGGTTAATTTAACCCCACATGGTTCGCGGAAGGTTAAATGATTAATCTCCCTCATGGGCACAAATATTACCGATAGATGCATACTATTTGGCATGCTATTACGAGTGTTAGAAATAAAAATTTGAAGCTGAACGATGTGTAAGTATAGTATTTTTTAAACAGTTCATAAAAATTTCTTTTACATATTTTGTGTCATAAGTACGTTTTCAAATGTACTTGTGACACAAAATATGTAAAAGAAATTTTGGAACTTCATTATCTTTGCAATTTAATTATCATTTGTGCATCGAACCTCTTATGAACGAAAAAAGTTTTCTTTCTAAAAGTTTTTTTTTTTCAAGAATATGGCACTTTTTCAAAATCTTCGCTTGCAGTGCAAGAGCTACTACTGTCGAAATATTTTTAGAGAAATTTATTTCATATCCGATTAACCACTGGATACAATAATCAAAGAATTCACAGACAAATCAAAGCAATCTGTAATATCGATAATTTCATTTCTAATAATTATCTGGATAACACTGATAATAGTTTTATCAGTATTTATGTGTGATACTGACAAAGTGCTTCTGCTAAATTTAGTTTATAGTCGTGTGGAGACTCCTTTAAAGGCTGGTACCTACTCTTGGCGAAATAAGTTTATATTGTCAAGCACTGTGTTTCGTGAGAAACCTCATCAAGTATTTCCGCGAAGAATAATGAAACCTTATTTTTCATAGAAATCTCAGTTTACGAAAGTTCATCGAGTGTCCACAAAAATTTTCTTGTCTTCTTACGGATGCTTTACGGTGTCAAATATATCCAGCCGATTGGGCAATCCAGTGAGAAATTACACCTCGATCGACATCGAATCGACGTCGATTCAATGTCAAAAACAATATTTCGACATAGAATCGACGTCGATTAGACGTCGATCGAGGTGTCATTTCTCACTGGGAAGTATTAAACGTATTAAATGATTCCTTTTTTCCTGAAGTACAGTTAATGTCTAGATGATGCAGTATCAGGATGGGAAATTTCCATTATCGTGCGCATCGAGCGTATAGCGAGCAGTGAGCTTACGATCAAGCCGATCGTTAATACATATTCGAGGCAATGACCGTGCAAAATGAAATCCTTTTTTCAGAAAACAGGACACTCGAAACCGTTTTCAATTTCCTACCTCAGTGCGAGCTGACCGGGAGCAATATTGAATTTATTATTATTAAAATTTATTATCACTGTCATTGCATCGTTTACGCATCACGCTTCGTTCGTCGTGAATCTCGAATTAATAGCTTGTATCAATCTCGTGCGCTCAAGCGGTTTAACTCATTCTTCAATCCTTGTTTGTAAATTACCGTTTCTCGCTTCGCACATCTCGCGTTAGCCTTCTCGCGAGTTGAAGCGCATTTCGCATCACGGCGGACGGCTTACGACATCCTCGTCTATCGAACCAACGACGGCCCATATGGCGGTCGTATGTGCGAGGAGGAGAAAAAAGGCAATTACGCACGCATGTGCGCCTGCGTTACGTGATTACGTCCCTCGGCCGTCGCAGAAACACGTGTGACGAACAAGGAACTTTTACCTGAACACTATGTGCGCGACTGTGCGATTATCCTTACTGATATCACGGTACAATGCGTCGTGCGAGCCGTGCCGTCGTCCTCGCGAAATTGAATTGGCGTCTTCGGCGCGGTATTTTTATTCATAATTCCGCTCGTCATTCTATTCTAAGCTAGATTCAATTAAATTGAAACTCTTATCTGATAAGTTATACAACACGTTGCCATTAGAATGCCGATGCTTTCCAGATGACCGACTGCATTAACATGAAAACGATGTTCGTGAATTAATTAGCGTAATTAGCGTGAGGTATGAGTTATAAAAGTTTGAAACGGTGAAAATATCCATTTACTGATATTCTATGCTTTTTAACGTATTAGATATCCTGAAATACCTTATGAAATTATCTGTATGAGTTATCCATATGACTATATATACATTATCTGTTTTTGGCAGTAACAATACAATAGCTAATCTATAGACATTGTAACAAGATCAGTTTTTAAAGATCAGTTATTAATATTATTTTTTAAACAGCTGATAGAATCATTTGTTGAAAATGAAAACTTTCTGAAAATAGCTCCATTCATATTTAAATGAAAGATATGAGGAAAATAAGAGAATTGAGAAAAATTATGATAAGTATTAATTCTGTAAAATTGAATTATTAAACTTCAAAATCATATATTACTGTACAAATTGTTGAATTCTTTTTTAGCTCTTTCAACTAAATGTCAAATGCGGAATAAAACGAAATTCTCCTAATATCTTAATCTTAACGGAAGTATCTACCCCTTGATAACTAATGATAATTAAAACAAATAGAGACACAAAGAAGAAAAAAAAATATAAACAAATAATAGAATATGTAATACAATATTGTAGAATTAATAATTGCCAATCTTTTAATTTTCTTATTGCTTACTATTTAAACTTGCGAATGTAATTATTTATTCAGAGATTTAAAAAAATAATTTCATCAGCTAAGAAAACACTGATATAACAATTTAAAAAAATGATTTTGTTGCAATTTCTATGAATTACTTACTGTATCTTTTATCGCCAAAGCAGTAATCATGTTGCCATGGTGATCTCTAATTTCGATGGCTAGAATTTTCTTCCAATATTTTTCAGTTTTTCAGTTACCTAGCTTTCGCAGGATAATTGCAGCTTGATGTCAAAATCATCGTCGTCGGTGGGTCATTCTCGCGTTCCTCACGCGCAACGGCGTACATACGCATTCCGATCACGCGGCGATGTGCAGCGGAACTCGGAATTAATGGAGAGTAGGTGCTTTGTCGTGGCACCTCGACCTCGCGCGGCCTTGTCTTTCAATTACATTAAAGGCGGTACTGTCGAGTAAATTACACCGCCCACCGTCCTTCGGATACGACGTTTGTCGCGACCAAACGCGATTGCGGATTAACGCGCCTTGTTCACTCGCTCATTCCCTCGTTGCACAAAGTCGCAGAACCGCGTCCGCGGCCGTGACACTGTTGAGATACATACACTATATCTCACTGTATATATACTATAATCCTCGACACACCGTTGAGAATTATATATCGTTCGCAATACTCGTTCGGAGTGGAGTTGTTTCTGGCATATTAATTCCCGGACGGTGCCAATCCGGGCTTGGGAATCCCGAAGACGTGGCGAACGCTCGCTGATCAACGTCTTGCGATATTGGAAAATCGGTATCGTCATCAAGACTTTCTCAGGTATAATTACGGACCTGCACTAAACTCGCCGGAACACACACATACATACATACGTAAAAGAAAGTAAAAGTCTCAAGTCAGAAAGTAAAAATCTCTTCGATCTGTAACATCAATTCGCGAATGCGCCTCTCGTATATCATCGATAATAGGATCTTGAAAGAGAAGAGGCTTTGGTTATTGTGCTATATATATTTCAATGCGCGAGAATAACTCCTACCGATGATGACGATTTCCACGTCAAGTTAATTATCTTGCAAAAACAGTAAATTGAAAAGTATTGTAGGAAATTTCGGATCACTTCGAAATTAGGAATCGTTTTCAGATTCACAGAATCAATTCGTCGGGGTATACTTTTCATATTCTTTCAATAATAAGGTTTCGAGTTTTAATTGTAGCGTTAAATTTGCCACTGGATTTCTTACGCTCTCACGCATTTCTAATAATAGAATCTTGATAATAATGTTAACAGTTTCTCGGTAGCAAATCAATATATCTATCTATTCTTCTTATTTACCTTAGTTATCTCGACAGGGAGATCTTGATACAATAGCAGTTCGTCTTTTATTCGAATATTACGCAAATATGAATAATGTTTACGGATGCGATACTTCGTTTTTTTTTGCTGAAAAGTACGCGTTACCATCCGCATGGCAAAAAGCTTGGGCAAGTCCCGTCACGTGTGCGACGTGTCGTTCAGGAAGACTACATCATCGGGCGATGTCGAAAGTACGAATTGTCGAAACACAGTTAGAGAAACGCAGCCACTCAGCATTGAAAAGTCACTGGGCAGTTCCGTGATGCGAGCGCCTGTGTAATATGCTTATAAATGTCGACATTGCTAATGATAGCTATATAACATCTAATCTTACCGGCGCCTATTTTTGCTGTCTGCCATCAGACTGCCGGCAGACTGGTTTCTTGTAAGTGACTATAGATAAGTAATACCATCTAAATCATTTATATACGTAATTTTCAGTTAAAAAATCCAAATAAACAAATAGAATACTATGTCATTTGGTGTACGACTAAAAGTTCGATGCATTATTACTTATGTAATAAGATGAGACGCAATGAAATCGCTCTTCTCACATTTTTCCGCGAGCGTCACTCGACATCCTTGCAACGGTGAACCTTAATTCATGCACGTGCGCTCCGTAATTTTAAGTAAGCGCACAGTGCGTTGCGGCGTTCTTCTCTGGAAGAACAAGCCTCACGCGAAAAATTTTACATCGACGCGAGTCACGCACTTACGTACACGCGACTTGCAAAACACCGGCGGTTGTAGCGGGATGTGCCTTCAAGGAGAGACACTCGTGTATTCTTAGCGGTGTTACGTTACTTACGGCACGCGCCGTTTACCCGACAGTAAAATCTCCTTCGCCGCCGGTACTTACCGTCGATCGTGGTATTGTGGGTCATCCGTGTTGTTTTGACACTTCTGCGAGATCTCCTGGATCGTTGCCGCCTGACATTCCGCGACCATCGTTGAGCGAGCTTCTTCTTGCCCGATCCGACTTGTCCCTCGGTCTCCCTTCCGCTGAAATTTCAAGTTTGCATGTACTCGATTCGGCACGTTGCAATCGTATCGAATCTATATTGTTGTAACCAAGGGCGTCCGCAGGATTTTTTCCAGGGTGGGGGCATGATTCAAAATATTACTTCCAGAATTAGAATACTTATAATTTGAAATTTATACACCTTTTGAAATTATAATTCTATGAATTAGGGCAAAGATCGTCAAGGTTAGCACAACTTTGTCTTTCCTTTATTCAAAGGGAGAGCAATTTCTTAATTTTTTGCTGATTCCAGGGGGGGGGCAAATGCCCCCTCTTGCCCCCCCCCCTCCGGACGCCCATGGTTGTAACGGCATTTAATAGTCTCGATATGTTATCATGTCTTTGTCAGCGCTATAATTATCTGAGATATGATAGCGTCGATTAATCATGTAAACGCTTGTTCATTCGCGGGCGGAATGCTGTGATAACGATATTTAACATGACGTCGTTTTTAATCGCGACGCGCTATCGTGGTGCTTTCATGGTGACGTTCCCCGTATTGTGTTTTCGAAACACTTGCGACGAACGATTCGCTGTGTGCGCGTGTATATTAACCTCGCGGGTCTAATAATGATTAATCATCTTCGACCGAGGTGAAGGCAATTAGCTACGCTGTTTTCAATTCCGCTCCGTTATCGCTGTAATGAAGCCGCGGAAAAAAATGTGTGTGCCTTCGAAACGAGTCTTATCGCGCGCACGCCGAGCGAATTCCTTTTGCGACGGTACCTACCTGACACGTTACTCAGACAGGGAAAGCCAGACAGCTTGTTTTTTTTAAGACATGCCCCGTTTTTGCGTATTCGCGCTACAATCACGATTCTAACTTTGCGCTGTTTTCGACATGGTCTTCGAAGTGAAATGTCGCGATCCTCTTTTATTTTTCGCGAAAGATAAAATATCGTTCGCGTTTTCAAGGGCATCCACGGGGGGGAGGCAAGAGGGGGTATTTGTTCCCCCCTGGAATCAGCAAAAAATTAAACATTTAGGGCTCAGACACAATGAGAGGAATAAGGAACAAGGAATTAAACATAGAGAATTGGGATGTGGAAGAAGGAAGAAGGAAAATATCTTCCTTCTTCCTTCTTCCACATCCCAATTCCCTATGTTTAATTCCTTGTTCCTTATTCCTTTCATTGTGTCTGAGCCCTTACTCTCCCTTCGAATAAAGGAAGGACAAAGTTGTGCTAACCTTGCCGATCGCTGCCCTAATCCGTAGGATTAGGTGTATAATTTTCAACAAAAGGTGTATAAATTTCAAATTATAAATATTCTAATTCTGGAAGTAACATTTTGAATCATGCCCCCCCCCTCCTGGAAAAAATCCTGCGGACGCCCTTGCGCGTTTTTGTTCTCTTCGCGAATCCCGAGTGAGTTTTCTCACTGTTCTTTCATTCCCACGCTTACCACGGATCATTGGTCTGACAAGGGCAGCGCGAGGCGCACGAGGCCTCTTCCAGGTCCTCCCACTCGGATTCCTTGCCGTTCATCGAGGTCAATCCTAAGACAGAACCGGGTGTGGAGCCGGCGTAAAGGCTATTGACACGTTCCTCGCCGGGCGGCAGGCCGACGTCGTCATACACACCCAGCTCGTCCCGCTCCTCCTCGCCCAAATAATTTTCGCAGTCCACGCTGGAATATTCATTATTTGTCGCTGAGAAATACTGATCGTCGTTCACCGTTGGAGCGAAACGCGGCGGCGTCTCCGTCGCGCGACCCTTGGACGTTGCTCGCAATTCCACGGGCAGCTCCTTGCACGACGCCTCGTCGCCGGCCTCCGGAATCAGGTAATCGCTCTCGTCGACGGCTTTCGAGCTATCCTGCTTGAAGCTGGGCGGCATCACGTCGTCGTAAATCTCTTCGCAGTCCTTAGCATCAAGTACGGGTGCCTCGATCTCGAGGCGAACGGTCGGCGGACCCACGTCGTCGTAGTCGGATTCCTGACGAGAGATTCATCATCATGCATTCTTTTTGTAATCTGAAGAAACAAGCGATTTATATACGTTGCACTTGCGCGGACGGATGCATGCATCGACAAAAGCGTCGCTAATTTTTGATGCGAAAAAGACGGCGCGTGCGAGTATAGCTCTGAAAGCGAAATTTGAGAAGTGAATAGAATTACGCATCGTTCGTGATACCCTATTTCCGCCACTAATTTGCAAGCGTGCAGGTATCGCGCGGTACGAATCGATTATTCGACATTCCGTTTCACCTTCGCTGACGGTTGCCAATTTAACGCACCACGCGATTTAGCAATCGCGCGAAAGTTAAGCTCACCCGTCGACGTTCGCGAACATTTGTTTCGCTTGATAATAATACTAATAATAATTCTGATAATACTAATAATACTAATAATACTAATAATATTAACAATTAAGACCCAGTTCCACAATTTCCAGTTAACTTAACCAGCCAGTTATTCCATTGGAATTGACCAATCGCATTTGTCGTTAAGCAAAATTAACAAATTGGTCAAATCAACGATTGGTCAATTCCAATGGAATAACCGGCCGGTTAAGTTAACTGGAGATTGTGGAACTGGGCCTAAGTTAAACATATTAAACACCAAGCCTCTTTTCTCAATAATTTATTTTAATTAATTTATTTATGCAAGCATTTGCTCGACTCTAATTTCTTTGGATAACAATTTTACACGCGCAAATGTAATGTTTTTTAGTTGCTTCGCTTAATAAAATAAATAGGATCCTTGCTCGCCGCAAAAATCGTCGAACTTCTAAAGCCATGAGAAATTTGTCATCTCGAAATGTTCACTCGTCGCTTCGTTATTCGCACACAGTTACGTTAATTCGCAAAAATTAATTTCTATTCTGTCGAGGTTCGCGATAACGGAATCTCCGTGCATACGATAATTCATACCGTTTGAGCGACGAAGTTCGATGGTCCGACGTCGTCGTATCCCTCGCTGTCGTTGTCCTCATCGTTTTCTTTTGAGGCATGACACGTAGCGGTCGCGTCGGGCTTGTCATTTGGAAAAGTCGCCTTCGCCCCATGATTGCTCCACAGAAAGCTGCAGTTGGCCCGTGGCAGCGCCGCAGGGGAAGACTCGCAGACCGGCTCGTACGTCTCTTCCGGCGAATCGGCCTGATTCCCAATCGCGATTTTCACCATCTGGTCGGACTCCAAAACTTTCGCCGCCTGCAAGTCCCTCGAGAAGTCGCTCTGTATCTCTGCGTAGTTCGTTTGATCGCTCTTATCTGTAAGGGAATCCATCGTCAGAATCTTACCTGACAGATATCTCTGTACGTCACCGGAAATGCTACCTTGTGTGAACAGAGAGATAGCAGCTGCCTCCCCTCTTTTATATATCTGTCTTTAAAAATACTATTCATGCTGTTTACGAATTTTATCGATGTCTCAGAATCTCTTAAGAGAAAAAAATGATATATTTTGATATTACTCCAATTAAAGAGACGTAAATCTAAATTGATCATTCTTTTTAATAGAAAAAGTATGTAAAATTATTAAGAAAATAGTTATTTCATTATTAATCATAGCTTTTTTTTTTTCGCAAAATGATATATTTTATTGCAGTAATTTTTTCGTGGAAATGTAAAATATAATAAATATTTATATTTTAATATAACATATTTGCCAGTTTTAATATTATTTTTATTAATATTTAATTAACTAATATTTTTGTAAAATTTTCTATTATACTATTTACAATTAATATCTAGATTTAAATGCAATATTATACAATTCTTGAATAAAAATGAGATAATGTAATTAATTGTAAAATAATATTCATGATTATTCTTTGATGCTCCTCATTTTTAATATTTTGAAAAAACATAACTATTTTATTTCCAGAGAGAGAGAGAGAGAGAGAGAGAGTGCATAGTGCGTGAATTATGCGTTTGCTGAACGCTTTCAATTATCCGATCCGACGTTATATAGATTCAATAATTGCGCAAATCGAGCCGCACTTGAGCAAGACAATATTTGCATAAATTCTTTTACGATTATCGAACTCGACAAAGAAATCTGATGATGTGTCAAGAGAACGTACCCGCGACGCTTTCGACGGCTGATTGGTTTTGCTCGGATTGCCTAGAAATCACGTCGTCCGCGGGAGGCATTCTTGCGGCGACCTTGGACTGTTGTATGTTTCCATTCTTGCGCCACTCGTTCTTTCCAATGAGTAGAGGCAATGTAGCGCATATCTGTTGATGAGTAATTACAATCTGCTCTAAATCGAACCCGACGGGGTGCCGAACCAGAGTAGGATTCGTAGCGGATGCCACGTGGACGAAGTTCGTGGGCGACGAGATGATCACATTCCTCAATTCATCCCTTGACAGGCTTCTGGTTTTGGTGTACGCATCCGGGACGGTCCCCGAAAAGGGCGCCGTTTGCAGCGACCTCAGGGAACTCAGCGAACTGCTTAGAGCGTGCTTCTTCTTCAGCTTCTTCTTTTTTTTCGGCTGCTTCACCAGATGCCGCGGTACGTAGTGCAGCATGTTTCTGGTGAAGCGCCTCTTCTTCTTCTTCTTATACCGCGATGATGCGTCATCGTTCTCGTCGCTCGTGATCGATCCCGCGTCCTGATTTGAGTATCCTACAAAAGGGTTCTCATACGTGGCCTCTCTAGTCGCCAAATCAGTTACAGACTGCGATTTCGTGGCTATCTTCGAAGGAACTGGAGAATTTCTTTCGATCTTGTAAATGTGTGCGATGGATTCGGGAATTGTCTTATCAAGATTGTATGTTAATGCTTTGTAATCTGTTATGCTAATCGTTTCGTAGTCGCTGGATGAATTGGATTCTCTTCTTTCAATCGAGCATTTTTCTTTTTCACATTGATTTTCAGTAAGGCTGGCATCATCGTGAGAATTCGCCTTCGTTTGCGGCTGTGCTGAATCATTGCTATTGTCGCTTCGAAAGTCCTTAATGTGAGATTCTTCTTTCGTGAATAACCTTGTAGAAAATGGACTTTCTACAGTATTTTCTATGACTCCTGTCGCATTTATTGGCGTCTGAATTTCCTTTCCGAGAGTATTCTCGATATTGCATTCGGTTCTGGAATCTAGTATTCTGGTGGCACGAGTCGTCGACTGGTTTTCCGTCTTCGTGGAAGAGAAGGCTAGGCACTTGGAGTAACTCTTCCATTGATGACTCGCCCCGGATTTCACCTAATGACGAAACGGGCGTAATTAAACGGCCGATTAATTAAATCAATCGTTGCAAGTGTCATAAGAGAGAAAGTTTTTAAAAAGTCAGGAAAAATTCTATTTTACGATAATAATTTAAAAATAATCTAAATATTCCTATGCTATTATGAGTTTCTAATATGTATTTTTTAAATATGACACAAACTTCTCTAAAAAGAAACGTTAATTATTTTAATTAATTAATACTCTTTCTGTAATGATCGATTACATTGGACGTCGCTTGTATGATCAGAGACTTAAAAATCACAAAGATCAAATTAATTTTTACAATACAATCATTTCTAATAATTTTATTTTGATTTAGGAACTATCGTATATTCCATAATCAAGGAATATGTACATGCAAAATAATATTCAACAAGTAAAAAATGGGAAAGGTTTTTTTGTCGAAATATATTTGCAGGAAAATATTAAGACATAATCATTTTGTAAAAATAGAGTTCGTTGCAACGAACAAAGAGTAATTTTCCTTGCAATAAAATATTTTATTTTATTGTGAGAAAGGTGCGACATTCATCGTGACTAACATGGAATTTCGCGGTTTTACAGAGAGCAACAAGTGCGTCGACCGTAAGCCGTGATTTTTACCTGTCGGCCGCATTCCGTACTCTCATCAAACCGATGGAATGTCGGCGATACAAGAAAATCGCAGTTTCCCCGCAGTAAAACCGTATCGTATGATAAAAGTCGCTCGATGTCGCCTTGGAAAAGTCTCATTTTAGCCGTAGATTAAGTTTTCGGACGGGACTACGCTTTTTCGCATAACGGTATCACGAAAATGCGTATAGTGAAGGATCGAGGTGCTCCATCTTTGCGATTCTTATCCGACGTGGTAAGCTAGCGTCGTAAGAGCTAACAAGCCACTCCTCCGACTATTAGCATCCTTTTGCTCGTGTATCCGCATGTGCGTATATCTCGTGCGTATTCTCACGTACGTAAGAGAAAACTTACTCGATCTTTTCCCTTGCAAAGAGCCACGTAAACTCTTATTTTTAAATGCATATCCGGATTATGCAGATTATGCGCGAGAATAGTGATGATAAAATCCCTTTGGATTTTGAAGAATTTGGAAAAATCTTATTCGAATTATGTTAAACTGTATAAATTGCAATAAACAACAGTAACTTTAAAAAATTATTTTTCTACTTTCTCGACATTTTTCTATGATGATTTCTAAGACATTTAGGAATATTCATAAAATTATTCAGAATTACTTCACAATCATTAAAAATTTTTTCTCATTTGCAATAAAATATATATACATATTAAAAATTTTTAACTATTTATATTAAATATGTTTATATTAAATACTATAATATTATATAATTAAATGTCTGTTTTGAAGTTTGGGATTAATCTGTCTCGTGAAGGTTCAAACATTTCTAGAATTTACAAGTTGTCGAATTTTTTTTAGAGTAAAGCTGCTTCTTGAAGGTCTTCTGACAAAGAGAAATAGAGAATATTTATACCAATATTGACATACCTTATAAGACGGTCGTTTAGTCGAATTTTTTCCATTGACAACTTTTTTTTCTTTATCTGGCTTTTCCGTCTTATCTACGACATTGTCGCTCTCCACAGGAAGCAACTGCAGAGGCAATCTCGTTCGTTTTAGGGCTAGGCTATCGAGAGTGGCGTAAACGACTTTGTTAGAGATTAAGGCAGCCTTGCCGCTCCCGTGCAGGAAACTTCGATTGGCAGTGGGTGAAGGGCTCATCTCGTCCCCTTTAAGGCTCGATCAACTATGATTCACTCTAGTTCCGTGTGAACATCACTTCACACGTTGTTGTTCAATGTTCTTATTCTTATTCATTTTTCTCTTCTTCGATCTGAAATCTTGAAAAAAGATTCTCGGTTGTAGTACTTTTACAATGTTTTTATCTTTAGTTTATCTTTTTCATTATGTAGATTCGGGATCTAAATAAAAGAAATTGAGATTCATTCTTTTTGTAATATCTCTTCTTACAATGCTCATATCTTTTTTAAGGAACTTTTTGTGTTATTTAAAGATTCATACCCATATACGGCTACCCATAGACTGTTTCTTACGTGCCCAATCAATTTCGTCACCTTTAGATAAGTTCTCGATAACTTTATCCAAAAGATATCTCTCAGAATCGGTTTTCTTCACCTCTGAATACGATAATTTATAGTAAAATTCTAATACCCTGTGTCGAAAGTTAGCAGTATGAAGAATAGCTATCCGTTAGATACATAACTAGAGGTTTCAGTAAAGAAAACGAATTTTTAGAATCTGACGGATACCTATCTTTATCTGGAAGATAGCTATTGGGAGGTGTGAAGAAACCGAGCAATAATCTTTTTGCCTTTAAAAAACATTAATCTCATTTCATGTACATTTTTTATTATCTAAATTTAGAAAGTCTACAGAAAATTCCCATGTTATTTCCAGAAACGTTTTTCCCCGATTTTTACATTTTATACCATTGATCACAATTAAATCTAACTCAAAATATGCTTTATGCTGCTCTATTCGCAAGAAATATTGATGATTTTGCGTTTTTCATGTACATTATTACGCGTCCTCGGATTGCACAATGGTAATCACGCAAACCAAAAGTGCAGGAAGAAGAATCATCGTCGCAAATCGCAATCTGGCACGAAGAGGATGTAAAGAACCGCATGTTCAAACGTTTTCCGCGAGAATGCTGATAAGCCGCATTCATGTGTGCCCTTATCACGGGTATCGCGCGTACATATTATTGTTGATCGCGATGCTGCCATTGGTAGCTACAGTAATTGTTTATTACGCAATGGATGTAATATCTATTTCTATTGTTACATATATATATAATTCAATTTTCAGCAGACTCTGAATTTTGTGGCATATGTTGAATCTACGAGACTTTATATAATTGATACAATTATTTATTTTTATAAAATCCGGGCTTGCGAATCAAAGCGGATAGGCAATTGGCAAATAAGCTTATCATAGCTTACATTAATTGTCACAGGAAACAAGAGTTGTTGTTCGCCATCGAAGCCTGCTCGGTCTTTGTTTTTCTTTCGCGATCTAATCAGTAATTATCTGTTATTAAAGGAATCGTTATTCAAGGAATTTAGAATGAATCTGTTATTACAGGAAGAGCCACCTATTTCTGTTAATCTATTGAATAAATTCATATAACATATTAAACTAAACATAAAATTTTGCGCGATAGATTATTTGTAATTTTTTCTATCAGATATAATTTCTCTGAGAGACAATCAGATTAATTGGTTTTAAGCGCTTGTACGGATTTTATATTGTTTCTCTAACTCACACAGTTGTTAAACAGATTATTATTCTAGCTTATTTAGTTATGAAACCGATTTCTGCTTTTATCTCGATTAAGTAGGTTAATTAAAGCCGTTCAGTAATTGTGACGATGCAATAAGATTTCAGTAGCAAATGACAGTTATTTTTTTTTAAATTTTATGATATTATTAAACTACCTACTCCTCGCGATATATAATATAATATTATAATAACCATTGTTTGCCTGTGTCAAAATAGATATATACAATACATTAATAGCCCCAATGGATAAAAATTTATATTTTTAATATGTAACATTAATATAAAATTTCTATTCGCATTATCAACAATCTTAATTAAAATTTTATCGATTCAAATATATAGAATATTTTAAAAGTACAAATAATAAAAAAAAAAACAGTTGTTATATTCTATCGTTTAATCAAAGATTCAAAATATTCCTTTCGTTTTAAACTCACGTAGCATCAATATTGCAATCGCGGGGACGAGCTCGGCGACAGCACATCGCACATTTCGCACAAAACAGCTGCGCGACGGCGGGTTATTGCCATGCCGTTCCTTATTTTAACTCGTCAGTCGTGTCACGTCGCGGGAAACTCGTCGCTTTGCGAAAAAGATGACGATCGCAACGGTCGCGGTACTCGTTCCGCTCGATCTCTCGCCGAAGCTTCGCGCACCGCGACCTCCTCGAAGAAGCGCGGATCCGTTATGAGCGAGGAATTCGTATCTCGCGCACACGCGTACGTTGTACTTCACTATGCGCGTCGCACGTGCACTCGCCCGACGACGAGCGCTATGCGACGCAGCGGAACGAAACGTACGATCACGCGGCGCGACGCGCACTGATCGTGCGGCGTGCGGGCTGCGGCCACGCCAGCGTTGACGATCGATCGTCAATGATCGAGCGGTGCGCAGCGTGTGCGCGTGTGCGCAGCGACAAATCACGCGGCTGCACTCGCGCCGGATTTTCGGAGCACTCTCGCGCACGCCGCACGGTGGGGCCTGCGTATTCGACTCGAGGATCATCGGCCCCGCTCGGCGATCCTCGGCGAGGCTCGCGCATCAGTACCGTAGCGCATAGATCAGCGATCCATGGATCGCTGAATCCATGGATTCTCGCGTGCCTTCGTTGAGCAGCGTGTATGAATTTATAACAATTTTTTTTATCTGTCTTTGAGAAAAGAAATGATAGATTAATTATTAAGAAATTGAAGAAATTAAATCGTGACGCTTTCCGTTATTTTTTTTAAAAACATGTTAAATTCTTTTCTCGTTAAACGTGTCGAGTGTAATGATCAATAGCATAATGTTGAGACATTATGAAACTACAGAATTTTGCAGTAATTATTTAGTTAAATAGATTAAATAGATTAAAATAGATTAAATAGATTACTTATTTTGTTTATTTGTGTAATATTATAAAATATACATAAATGAAATATATTAATTTTTAAAATAAGATTTTTATAATATTATAATCGCAGAATTATTTTATCTTATTTTCATAGCAATATTATTAGTAAAATAAATGTAAATAATAAATCTGATTGCATTCATGTTCAAACTGTTGCAAAAGTAAAATATTGCTACTATTTCGGAATTTTAATTACTTTTTCTCGATTAATACTTCCTATATACATGCGTAGTATATATACATTAACAAGTGCATTATCCGTAAAATATTTACACATTGGATTGCGAGAGTGCTTGTGAAAGTTATACTCGTAGTTATTTATTATTGGTAGTTATTTGGACAGCATTTTTTGTATATATATATATATATATATGACATTGTTCGTTCAATTTATACCTTGTATATCGACAGCGTCACGACAAGGCATATGCGACAAAAATCTAAAAATGACATTATTATGAAAAATAGGTAATAAAAGTTAAGTCTGGCATCTAACACTATGATTGTATCCATAAGAAATTCGAGAATCGTTAATTTTATTACTAATTAATAAAAAAAATTGATAAAAAAACCTTGAATAACATTTTTTGGATCTTTCTCAATTTTTGGATTTCCTGTAAATTTGGTAAAAGCCACTTACGTCTTCTTGTCGTGACGACATCGATATATATGTTTGATAGAAGCTATAATATTCTTAAATAGTAATAATGTTGGAGAAAGAAACGAATCGTTGCACTTCACTTGATAAGATAAACTAAATTTTATCTGAGTACTTTAATCTGGTCCCCACCTCTATCCACTTCTTCTGTCAGTGTTGATCGATAACTGCCGAAGAGAATTACAACGTGATTTCTTTTGTTAAAATATTTAAGTATTAAAGTTTGATGGTACGCTGTTATTTGATTTTTATATACAATTTGTGTTAAAACACCATTTAAGTATAACATATACATACATATAGTATAACATATACAGCACAATCTTTTGAATTTGAAATAAAATTATATTCCTATGAAATGTAACTATATTTTTTGGAATATTTATATTCTTTTTATTGTTTCAGTCTATTTCGGACAATCCATAATTTACGTTAGATTTTAATATAAAATTCTATCTATAATTTTGTATGCCATATTTTGATATATATATATATATGTACATATACACGGATATATTTTAATATTAATTTTATATATAGGTATTCTAATTTTTCAAACATTTTTTGTATTACATTACTCATAAAATTATTAACAGAATTCTATCCCAAATTTTGATACAAATTATAAATCGTTTAAAGCGATCTCAATCGATCAATCTGGTTTCTAAAATTTATTTTAAATTTATAATATTAAGATTACACAGCTGGAGTGAAAGTAACTTGTGAATTTCAAGATGAACGCAAGAAGAAACACTTTAAATTATTTATAATTATACTTTTACTCTAACCGCGTCATTATTGTACAAAAGCGCAAATATTTGTCAAGATTTCTCTCAGATATATTTTCGCTAATAAAACTTTACTTTCTATTAAACGTTTGCAGTATGTCGGTTTTCAATGCACCATTCTGCAGTGAAGGATGCGCAAGACCGACGAGAGACAAGAAAATTGCATATAGCGTGTCCGATATCGTTCTGCAGTGATTCCGCATTCTTTCTTCGGGGATTTCTCCGTTTCGTTCTCGTGCCCGCGCGTTTTCATCATCAAACTTTCTGCTGACTCCCACGTACGCAACGTGACAATTCCTTTGTGTATTATACACTCGTGTCTTCGCAATATTTTACAATGAACTTTATTATATAAGAAACTTATTATGTACTTATAAACTTTAGAAGTAATCATTTATTTAAATTAATTACAATCAGTTAATTAAATAGTATTGCTATATTAATTGTACTGCATTAAAAGATAACTTTAATCACGTAGCGTTTAATAATTGGTATAAAAAATATTGTGATCGCTATACTATTACTTTTCTGAAGATTTATTTATATGGTAGTGCTTCTTCCACTTTATGTTAAAATTATAATATAATAAAGTAATATTGTGTAATATAATTTGCAATATAGATCTATAAATAAAACTGATTATGTTTCTTGTAAAACATCATGAACGCATATATGTATACAGGCGTGCAGGTATATGTGTATGTGTGTATGTGTATGGACATAAGAAATTGTGCGTCGAAGGTAGTCAGAAATTCCGACATTCCTGCGCAGGTGAGTCTGGGATGCTGATGTGGCACATTGACCCCGTTCACTCTTCCCCGAACACTGCGTGCGAAGACCAACGAAATTACGATTTCAGAGAAGGCTCCTCTTGCAAAGTGGAGCATGATAAAATATGATACGTTCAATCGAGTCATCCGTTACTGAGAGGAAACAAGAACAAAACAGACAATGAATAACACTGCGTGCCACTTTTACGTAGCTCATCAGTATTATATTACGCGAATACCTCTCGCTAGTTTTTACTTTTAAAATAAATCTTGAAATTAAATATATATAATTCGTATGTAATAGTGTACACACAGTATGTTGTTCACGCAAACGCAACTTGTGGCACGTGTTTGCAATTCTCTTTTTTGCATTAGCCTATGTAATTTAATGTTAAACGTGTATTGGCCTCGAGTTTATAATACACGCAATCATTATCTCACTCGCATAGATTCTTAGATTACCTGTAGCTAGCTTGCTCGCCTCGTTATCACACTATGGCTAATTTAGCAGCGTATCGAGGAACGAATTAATTGCAGTTGCGCGTCCGTCTCTGCTTCAATTAGACGATCAAATCGCGGGATATCTAACAAGAATTTAATGTTTTGGAAGACAATGAGATATATGCAATTATTGCGCATCCGTTCAACTGCAATTTCTGTTCTACATATAAATGTATATTCACGTCTCTTAACAATTATTAATATTACGTTTGCATATTATACATGCTTAATTATCTTTTCAAATAAAATCTTTTGCGAAAAAGATGCTCGTCTATATATTGCATACCATTTTTTTTGGCCTGAAATTATTCACATTGTCAAATTCTTTTTGAAATACACGTATCGATTGATTGTAATCTACTTATAAACTTTGATAAAATTTACCTAGATGTATGCAATCGTTCGTAATGATCATGATACCATATAATCAGTTCAAGATCGAGATCCGCGCGCTCCCTACCTCTGATGCTACAGTAATAAACTCGACGGCGATCGGGAAGCATAGAATCGTGATTACTAGCTACAGTCAGTAGACAGTTAGCTTGCACACGAAGCGGATTCACATCACAATGTCGGTCGATCAGGTATTGCTTTATTTTCACGCAAAATTTCTCTCTTTCTCTCTCCTCTCTCTTCTCTCTCTCTCTCTCTCTCTCTCTCTCTCTCTCTCTCTCTCTCTCTCTCTCTCTTTCTTTCTCTGTTCTTTCTCTTTACGAAATTAAATTCCATGGAATAAATTAATCTACGAAATCAGGAATTATTCGAGAAATATTTGGAAAATAAATCAAAATAAAATTATTAAAACCTTAATGGAATTATCTAATTTTGTTAGGAGTACTGAAACAAACACAAAAGGAATAGAATAGAATAGAGGAATAAAGTAGAAAAAGAGTAAAAAATTATATTAATTCCTGATCTCGAGGATTAAGAATTCATAAATTTGCAAAATGAGAATTTCCTTTAATTCCTTTTAATTTTTGCGTTTCTCACAGAGTTTCTTGACTAACACGTAAAATGTTTGTGGTTAGTGTTATCATGTTGTTTGTTGTTTTTAAAATATTTGCATGTAAGTAATTCGCGAGGTCGCGAAACGACTTCATAGATAAGTGTCGTCCACGACGATTACCTATAACGGGGTTTTCTATGGTCGATCTTAGAACCGGTATACCGCTTTATACACATAAATACAAAGTGCCCCAGACTTATCAAATTATATCTTTACTTATATATCCATTTGGTAAAACTCCCGTTTAGGGGAGGCACCTCCGATGACCTTGACCTTGACATATGTTGTCAAGGTCATCACCCTGAGTGACCTTCAGAAGGTTTTAGCCGTCGCTCGTTTTTTATTAAAAAGTTATTAACAAAAAAAGTTTAAAAAATCTAGC
>NJRL01000313.1:223373-270354 GCA_003063815.1 Aphaenogaster rudis | reverse complement strand
TCAAATTGATCCCCACGCGAGCACTTACGTCAAAAAAGTTACGCGAGGACTTACGGATTAATATAAAATTTGGATAATATTAAGCGTATCATTCAGATAGAGATCACTATTTGGTTCGAGCACTTTGTTTAACGGGGAACATAATATCTGTTGATCAGTCTCATTCGTTTTTCATAGATTCGTTATCTCAATTAGCATATTATAAAAATCTATCGTTAAGATTGATTCAGAAACTCTTTTTCGAAGTCCATCCTAGGTGCGTAATCGTCCTCAGTAGGTTTAATCTGGTACGTTAATTCGTACATTAAAATCGTTATATATGATCCTAGGATAGACTTGTGGTACATTTGCTTCAGTTCAAATCCTTTTTTAAAACACAGTTCTCTACCCTCTTCGGTATATTCGGAAGCTACTATATTAGCGCAACTGTACCCTGCGTCGATCGCAAAATGTACAGCAGCATTGAGCAGGCACGATGCTATACCTTTTCTCTGATATTGCTCATGCACACACAGCCTCTTTATCCATGCGCTCCTATCTAGCCTATAACTCTTGCACAAACCGACAGTGCCTACTATTTTCTTGGCCTGTAAGGAGACGCCTATGTTGGCTTGGAAAAACTGTTCTTCTGTTATTAGAGTATAATGGACCTCCTTAGGATGCCGTGTCATCAAGTAAGGCTCAAATGCCTCGGCAACCCAAAAGCAGGAGAAGGCGTTCGACATGTAAAGCCTGTGAACAAAAATATTGAATGTCACATTCATAGACGTCCATGGGAGAGAGGGGGGAGGGAAGGACATTTGCCCTACCTTGGAATCAGCAAAAAATCAAGCATTTGCTCTTCCTTTGAATAAAGGGCAAAGTTGTACTAATCTTGCCGATCTCTGCTCTAATCCATAGGATTAGGTGTATAATTTCAACAAAAGGTGTATAAATTTCAAATTATAAGTATACTAATTCTGGAAGTAACATTTCGAATCATGCCCACCCCCCTGGAAAAAATCCTGCGGATGCACTTGGTCACATTGAATTATCTCTCAAATAGTGTTGCTGTTAAAGCAAACGGTCTATGCTAATACAATACCTCGGAATGTCAGCCACCTCTTCGTTGATCTCGATTAGCTTCGCAGCGAAGCTGACATATGTGCTGGCATATGTCAGTGCCACGATTATAGGTACAACCAAGACGCAGACGGTCAGCGGCATCCCGAAGAAGATGAACATTATCGCGGACAGCAGGATTATCAGCTGGAAGGTTATCTCCTTGAAGAGCATTCCGCGGAATGTGGCACCCAGGGAAGACATCACGCTGTCTCTAATTAACTTCTTGCAACCGGTCTCGTCGCCCGGCTGGAAGGCGCGCACGATTACGATGTGATTCATTATCGAGAGGCACTTTGGGATATGCTACTATAATACGCATCTACTCCTCCAGACACGCCTAGCCATCTTATTTATCTCGGAAGTAACGTCTCTATTGTTTACTACCCGTCGCTACTTTAAGGTTAGAACGCGAAGAGCACCTTGCCTCAGCAGCGAATCGTCACACAAATACTAGAAAATTATGCCGGTGCCATCTGTGCGCAATAATCCTAATTAAACCTGAGCGCATTCATTACTGTGACGATATTCATGACTGTTACCGGAATATGCTAATTTTTAAATGTTGTCCTTTCCGTCTCATCAATTTCTCTTAATATTTTTATTTCGCTTAACCCATAAGCACGCGCATGGGGGTCAAACTGACCCAGACACGAAAGCTATGAATTTACTAACCAAAATATTACATAAAGAAATATTTAAAAAAATATGGATTTTTTGAAATTTCTAATGCTCAACAATTATTTTATGTTTAAAACATATCTCAGTTTATAATTATTTATAAATAAAAATAAAATCTTGTTTATACATAAAAAATAAATTAATTAAAATGTAGGCAAATGAACTCCCATGTGAGCACTTATGTACGTCAAAAAAGTCACGCGAGCAACTTACGGATTAATAGCTCGAATTATGAGATTTTGTTTACATCGCATATCTTTGGCTGCGTTCGGAAACCTCACCCTAGTGCCCCCATATAGCATTTTATTCTTTACCGAATGTTAAAGGATAAAAGCGACGATTTTTGGCGATCGTTTGGTATAGTTTATTTGGTACATATACCAAAGTTGTCGGTGGTTGCTATTGGTGCTGGTGCAGTTTGGTACACTTTGGTTGCTTATACCAGAGTCACGCCAAAAATCGCCTAAATTAAAATGATACATGAGAGACCTCGGGTGACGTTTCCGAACGGAGCCTTTGAAGGTCGACGGGGCGGTTTCTCTGCGCCGCGACTTCGGAGTAACTGCGGCGTGAAGTTGTCCGCGCGTACTTTGAGTTTCTCGCCGGTCAGTTGTTGCGTCGTTCATCCATCAACCGTCGTGAGTGACGGACGATCGTCGTATCGTTTCGCATTAATTATTCGTCTAGTAGCGGGTCGTACGTGCCATAAGCGCCGGGAGTGCCGTACACACCGTCGGGTCGGGCGACTGTCATATCGCGTTGATTGATCGCATTTTTTCCAATCGACACGTGTTTGGAGAGTGACGTCCAGAACGACGATGCGAAGACGGCGGCGCGAAGACGGCGGTATCAATGGCGTCGGCGGCAGATCGGTGAGCAAAATTATTTATCGCATTTGCATGACTGATCGCTTTCGTTAATTCTTGCTGCGACTTGTGCGATTTAACGACACGAGGCCGTGATTCGAAACCCGGCTCCCAATATATTTGCGACAAGTAAGAGCGGAAAGTGGATTAAATTAACCCATATGTATATACTCGTATGAGGAAGAAGTAGAATAAATGGAAACTTGCGATCTCTCTGAAAATGGCTGCTTGTATATGCAGCTCATTTTTATTCAAATATAAAACTGTCGTATCAGAGATATATATTATAATGGCGTGCAGAGTTCGTTTTTCAATTCTACGTGCATTCCGTGCGAATTGATTGCGGTATTCGTTCTGCAATATTCCCACCTGGTTGATAAAACGATAATTATATATTAGTTATTATATAAAATAATTTAATTAGCTATTATGTATAGTTTATCTCAATTTTTACTGCATAATTCGCATCAGATTTCAATAATTCTATAATTATAATATATATTTTATATGCCGCACATTTAAACATATTTTTATATTTTAATATTATATATTTTATATATATATGTAATACATATCTAAATAAATATATAAAACAAAATAAAATATATTACACATATATTTAATAATTAAATTTATAAATTTACTAAATGTATTTTATATATTCAATATAATTAAATATATTAATATATCAAATATGATAAAAAAATATATATTACCATATTTGATATATTAATATATTTAATGAATGATAAATATATATTATCATTTTTTTGATATATATTAATATATTTGATTATATTAGATATATAAAATACATTTAGTAAATTTATAAATTTAATTTGTGAATGCATGTAGTATAAAAAAATTATTATTTTATATATTTTCAGTCTTTGTTTTAGTATTACATAGCACATAAAATTATAAATAGAATTCCTGAATTCTGATACAAATTAGAAATTGTCTATTGTTGGCCTAAATATAAATTAACTTAATCATGAGGCGCGATAGAAAATGAATCCTCTTTCCTCCGTTTAAATAAATCTGAATTAGTTAGCGAGTTTTTATTGTGAAATTATGCCGCGTATTTACCTATGGCCCTTACGATCTTCGAGAGCCAGTTTATTGAAAAGTATTACATCCGCGTCCGGATCTTGTGCAATATCCTCCTCTGTCATATTAACGGTGCGCTGATATGAAATCACACCGGTGATCGATGCAGTATCTCCTGTTAACGCGTCAAAGTCCACCGCCGCGATGTTATAAAACACCATCCGTTCGTTTTTTCGTTTGGGCAACCTTGAGGAATATTTAAAGTGACTAACAACTTTGCTACGAGCAAATTAGCGCAACTTATAAAATATTTATCGAACATTTATCTCTTCTTATCAAATTGTACAGTATCAAATATTTACGCCGCATGCATTGTGCAAAATTGGACGTTATAAAAAAATATAAATAATCATAGGCAATTTTTACTTACGTGCACTGAATTCTGAAGAGCGTTGTGGAATTAGCGAGAAAGATTTTGAAAAACAATGTGCCAGATGTTTTTAGCGTATCCTCGGACGTCGTCACTGATGCTCTGACTGGTTGACCTAAAATTTGAGATTTTTTAAATTGCGTAATAATGTAACATTAATTTAATATAATTAATTCCCAAATTATAATTTTGTGTAAATACAAATTTGTATAAAAGATTATTTTTTTAATAATATGTTTATATAACAAATTAATATTAACGTCGATAATATTCTGCTTTAATATACATTTACTTGTTAATAGATTCTTTAAATTATTTTCATTTATACTTATTTATATTTGCTTTTCTAAAAACAATTTTTTAATTTTTCTATGTCTTTTTTTCTGTAAATGATAATTTTATTCGTAAATATTTTATATATTCTTAATATCATTATTAAATCTGTTCTTTAGAACACAATGCTTGTACAGAATTTAGATAAATGTAAAATTATGCTTTGTTAAAGTCGTTTCGAATGAAAAGGTTTTATCCTTGTATTCTGATACCGCAAAACGGTGTTTCGGTTTTAGTCGCCAGATAATAGATTCCCAAAGCTCCACGATTAGCCGCGTAACCCATCTCTTGATTCCAATTCGTTGATTCCATAGGGAAACACATTCCTTTTGCATAGGATATTCCTCCTTTTGGACATGGCCATGCGATAAATTTACATTCTTCACTTTGCGAGCGGACGCTCTCTATATAGAGCTGAAAAGCTCTTAAATGGCTACATGCTATATTCTTGTCCAGTACATCCTCTAAAATAAGTGATTAAAAAAGAGATAAATGACTTATAACTTTATAAAAGCATACGTTCTTTAACGAGAAGCGGATTGAATATTTTATGATATACACTGCAAAACAAATCTAAAACTTTCGTTTGTGCGTTTCTCATCAATATAATTTGCTAGTAATGTGTATCGAAAGATCAAAAAGCTATATGGATATATTAATAATATAAATAATAAGTAAATACCTATAGGAATAAAATATTCTAAAATTTGGGCATTTGTATGAGTATATTTTGCATTGACAATAACTTTAACTGAAGATAAGTCAAAATCGAATGTAAACGGAACGTATGATTAAATTGGACAATTTAGTGCATAATCGCGCTCGAATCACTCTTAATTTACCTTTCAAGTGACTGACCACCACCGAATTCTTAATATCGGTACAACCGGGTTGTTCTCTGCCGCCATTGGGGAAAAAATCGACGTGTCCGATCGGCTTAAGTAGGCCGAAGCCGTCCGTGAAATCCTGAGAGCCGTCGGTGTGAATGACATCGACGAGACGGGCGTCGGTGGCATCTAATTTTCTCGACTTCTCCCTGAACAGATGATGCCTGAAGAAGGGTGACGCCGGATCGAGACCTGTTATGCGACCCAGAAGCAGATTCTTTCCTTTCAATACTTCCGAGGCGCAACCGGCCACATGTGCGCCAAGACTGAAACCGATCACGTGGATGTTGGCGGGATCGACCCCCAAATTGACGGTGTCTAAAAGCACCAAGGCCAATTGCCGGCCGACCAGTTCGCTATTTGCCACTGCAGCTCCGTAAGAAGTGCCCGCTCCCTTCGTCCAGTCCAAGATGATGATGTTCGCGTCTTCCTGTACGCGAGATTAAATAAAATTTCGAATATCTCTTAACAATTCCTCAATGGTGGCTCGAGAATTTTATAATCGTAAAGAATTTTATAATCGGAAAGAAAGAGGTGCTTGGCTAAACTGTTAAAACTGAAAGATAAACTGGTGAAGATTACTATATCGAGAAGAAAATTTATGCCAAGTATTGCGCCGATGTCGCTCCCGCTGCCCTTAAAACCGTGTATCAACACTCTGAGAGGCTTGCTGGCATTGAATCGGGAATGTACGATGGATTTTGAGTCGTCCCCGTACTGTAAAGGTTCCGGTTTTTGCCGGTCCACACGTGTGTAGAGGAAGAATCTGGTTTGGATAACGCTGGGATGTTCGGGCGGTCGTTTTATCGATAAATGCGGTGGCGGATCCGCAAAGCAACCGAGCAGATCTGAAATATTTTACGTATATTTTACGATATCGGAATAAATATTTATTTGTTTTAAGACGAGCTCAGGATAATTAACCGTTCATTTTATCTGGTTTGAAATTTTCTTTTCTATTTTAACACACATTCATATTAAGAGAAAAGTATTTTAAAATATATTCATTTAGAAAGAAAACGAATTTCGACATATTACATTCAGTTTGTTCATGTTAACGCGCATTGAAAATATTACAGACAAAAATAAAATTTCTGTTATCTTACCGTAGCAAACTTTAGATTTTTCCTCGCGAGAGATGGCAATTCGTCTTAGCATAGCACGATTCCGCGCCGCGAGAAGTTTGACTGCAAAAAAGGAAGACACGGTACTGTCTCGGCGGAAGAGGTTCAATAACAGGACTTTAATGATGTTGCATACATCCGCGCGTTGTTGATCAACATTCCATTTGCCTGATCGCCCCACTTACACTTTACTTTCACCCGGAGCACCGCAAATTATCATTCGTACAGCATCGCTTCAGTACGATTTGTGCGCCGGTGGATGCTATAGCCTGCGCTCGCATAATCGAATTTTCAGTCTATCCCAACATTGCAATATTGCATCATGCAACCCTCATCATAGTCGCGCTGTGAAAGTGTGTCGTATGTAAATGCGACCTTAAGGTGCAAAGTACGCCGGTATCACGTGTGAATTATTGCGAATGTTTGTTTCGTGTGCATAGTGAGCGTGTACGCGTGGTATTCAGCCTATATGATTTTTTTCATATTTTTGAATGGCTCTCGTGACGGGAAAATTTAGATATTCTATTTCTGGCAACTCATACATGCATGGCCGACTACCGCAACTACGTAACAAATATTGGCAAATTATGCTGGCGAGTCATCAACTTGTATGAAAGTCAATGAACCACCATAAATTGCGGTTGTTCGATTAACGTGAAGATCCATATTGCGCATTTTATTTATACTTTACTGAACTTCACATATGATGATATTATATTTCATTGACAGAATTATTTTTTTACCCACAAAAATATGAAGAAAAATAATTGACACGTGCGCAACGTGTATAAAATTATGCAATCTAATTTTAAATTTTAATAAATTAATTTTAATAGATACGAAAATGATGCAAAATTTTGACGACTCTTTTATTAGCGCACTATCTGATTTTCACTCCGCGAACTTGATTGTTACATAATCTTTATTATCCTGATGTAATACGTTCAGCACACTCACCAGGCTGCAATTTTCCGGCAATTGATGTGATAACAGCAATTATCAGCAAAGCAAGTAGAACGCGATGAACGTTGACTGACTGCATCTTGCCACTGAATCGTCGAAACCTCGTGTCCTTCGTTGAGATCGTTGCATTCCGTTTCTCCGCCTTCTCTCACACTTTCTGCCGCTTCCTCTTCTTATTCCTCTTCTTCTCTCGCCGAAATGCTTCGCGTTTCTGTCGCGATCGACACGGCGCACTTTTTGTTTGCCTTTGCCGTCAGGCTCACCCAGAGACAGCGTCTCACCCAACCGTAGAAAGCGTACCTTCTATGAGCAGCCTTCTTTTTGCGCAACCACCTTTCCGCTTGCCAGAGCCTGACGATTACTCTAACATTCGTCTAAATTCGCTTCGGATTCGCGATCAGCAATGAAATTTGTCATTCCACGTCGTCTATCTTGTTTCCCTTTTCTTTCCACTTACATAATGTATTTTCCCTGTTTTCTTATAATGATATTAGAAGATTGAAAAAAAAGATGAGTCAGTGTCATAATTTAATGATCTAAATCTGGAGAATCCACCTTTTCTTTATCTAAAAATTAATTTCTCGTGTGATCTGTCGAGCGGAAAATATGCCGGATTAAGATGTAATTTTTGATTGATGATTGTCCATCGATTAAAGTTCAGCGACTTTGGCGCGTGAGTACGCTTTCGCTGAATAACTGCAACTGCCTTGACATGATGTAACTGTGTCATACCATCCTCCGGTATAAACAGAAACTGCATGCGTGGAGTAGAACGTTCGTCGATGCATTCACGCTTTCACTCAAATAAATTATATGCGACGTGTCTTCTCGCATAAATGACATCGGACGAAATAGAAAACAGATCGATTTGTTCCATGTATGGACAAGCAGTTAAACAGGTCGGAGTAAGTGTGCTAAAGAATCTTTTTTACGTAAATCTCTTATATATCTTGTATCGTTGAGTAATAAATGTATTATTATGAAACGGAATCTCTTAAATAATTTTAGAATACATACATATTCCTATAAAGTAGAAACCTATTTTCTGGATCGATACGGTCAATTTTCTTCGGCTTAATTTACTTGCAAACCGGCCGAGCGAGTTTCGCGATCGTGCAAGACTACCCAAATTACATAAACCGAAAGCAAGTTAATTATAAGTTATGAACGTCCCCGATACGCTTTGCCCACATCGATTTTCCGCATTTACATCATTCTAACTAAAGCAACGCGGAAAAGTTGACTCTTACCTCATTCAAAATAAACGCGTGATAGATGTAAAAACAGCTATTTCAAATCGGTAAAATATCAAATACTTTCACTCCTTTAATAATACACGTGTAAAGAATTAACAAATTAGCAAAATAGTGTCTGTATTATTACCCTTTAGAATCGTCAATTTCTTTTCCTCACAATATTAAAATGAAATTTTTAACATATGAGCATTAATTTAATTTTACTTACCTCAATTTCTTAAAATTAATAAATTTTTCGGCCAGTACTGTACACATATGAAAACACCGAAAACGAGCAGTTATCACGTATATGCTTCCAAGTAGATTTTGTGCTGAAAACTGACTACACGAAGGAGGGCGCAGACACGTACTAGACGATTACTTATAACATATTTATTTGTAATGTTTTATTAATATACTCCTTACCGTAGACATATATTTATATCGTATGGCAGCATATTATTATGATATTGTATAATATAGGTGAGGTGACTGACAGAACGATTCATTATTTTTCTCTTATTACTCTCCGCGGCCGAAGAACGACACACGCTTATTCATTGCTCCCTCCCTCGCTCATTCATCCTCGTGTCCACACACACAAACACACACACACATACACACGCACATATTCAAACATACACCCGTACTCATCTGCGTATACACTCACTCTCCTAATTATTCCATTTATTCTGCTACAGTCTCTCTCGCTCCTTCCTCTCGCATTTTCGCGAATCGACAAAGCCTCCCGAACGTTCCTTCTCTCGTCAATCGCAGTCTTTCGATCAATCGGCATCTCGTGTCTCACGTTCGTCCCGCACTTCGCCGATTCGTCTTGCGATTATCTCGTCTTCGACTAATTAATTGCGCCGCGCGCGTCACACGCGCATCGACCGCATTAGCGCGAACCTCCGTTAATTGCGATTACCGCTGGATCGCGCGGATAATCATGATAATTATTATGATATATAGTCTCGTTATATTACTCGCTCGTAACATTATCTCATACTTATCTCGCCTAGTTAAAATATCAATATACATTATAATATACTCTAGTAACGATAATGCAACGTCGTTAATTTATTATACTTTGCAACTTAGAAAAATAGTCCTGGCTAGCCGCGGCCGCGTCGCGTGCGCTCCCTCGCGCGATCGATCCTTCAAAAGCGCTCGATAATGTTACATGCCTTGTGTACATTCGACATATATATACTACATATACATTTATCTATATATATCTATATATCTCTCATCTTTCTAATCTCCCGGGGCCTTCCGCGGTCGCCCAAACCCACCTATGGGAAATATCCCGAGAGATTCTCTAATTGACTAAATCCGTCGATCGAAATCGATCGCTCGTTTCCGGGATGTGGAGAAAAATTCTCCTCCAAAGTGGTTATCTATGAATTCTGTCGATCCCTCGATTTATTTCGCATAGACGATCGGCGATTATTTTTTTTTTTCTTTCAAATAAACGCGCAGCTACAGTGAAAAGTCAATGTATCTATTTTACGTCGTATTCTGTCACTCGTACAGTACATCAACAAATTAAGAGCGATATAAATACGTGATTTTTATGTTTCATTTGATCGATGTTCAATTCTAAATTTCCATTTTTTCATTTATTACCGGAATCGAATTTTATCGATTTACATATAAATAACATTTTCATATCTCTTCTAATTTACTGGCATGATTATTTTCTACTTTACGAATAGCGCATTTAGGAAAGTTACACGCTGATGTAGCTTAATGAACAAAATTCGAGTTCTTCAAATTCGTTTCCTTTCGTTTTGCCGAGTGTGAGAACATTATCAATTCTGTCGATTGTCAATTATTGCCGGGCATAACCAGTTTCGATCTCAGGCGATCAAGCACCGGTCATGATTGAACGGAATCATTGACACGTATTGCAGCGCGCGTTGTGTTGTCCACTGAGAACGGCGATGAGTTAATCATTCCCGCGATTAGGGAGCGATTGTATTTTTGTGCTTGCTTCCCGATCGCGGATGACTCGACGCGGTCGCGATGCAATAAAATCTATGAAAACAATTAACGGAACAACGGTAGTATTACCCCTTTGAAGTTGTCACGCTCTACTATATCTACTGTTGATTCTTTTCCCTTTTATATATATATATATATATATATAATCGGCTAACGCGAATCGCTTGTTCGCGTATCGTTGACTCGCGCGTCGGACTGGCGCGAATCCAACACCGACTTAAGCGTCGCTTGGAATCCTACGTATATCGTGTCGCACACGACAAAGCTCACTCAGATTAACAATCGAGAAAAAAATCAGTCATTCAAGCATTCGAGAATCGCGACGGCGAGAATTTTCCCCGATTGACGATTTTCTTCTCGCAACGAAATGCAGCGATCGCTTCCGAATCGTCAAACTTAACGAACCTAATAACAATAACGACGGAAAAAAAAAAATGAAACGTTTAACACGCTAAATTTCGTCTAAAACGAAATCTACGCCTCGGCGCATCGCGCGACCATCGAATTCACAAGACACTTAACGAATCTCGTCACGATTTTTTTCGTTACGTTCAAAACGTTCGAGAACCACAAGATAATCAATCAACCTATCGTAGAAGAGCCTCTAAAGGCATAATTTTCGTATTGCAAGTAATTCTCTTCGTTTCTTTGGTGTTGAAGTCAACTCGTATCCGCACACTGCGCTCTTGCACTTTCTTGAGATGCGTTCAACCTTAACAATCTTTCGACGGATATTGTTTTATCAGCCATCTCTTCTCCGTCGAAATAAGCCTGGAGAAAAATGCGTCACTTGAACTTGGAATTTCATTCTAAAGTCAGGCAAGCAAATTTACTCCAGTACTTCAAAATCAAAGAAAAATAAATTGATGTTGGCAATTATTTTTACAATTGCGAAATATTTTGCGCAGATTATAAAATCATGAAGCGTGATATCATAAATCATTGTTGTAATACTTTTCATATCTCGATGTTAAAGCATACTTCGACATGATATTTTCGCCAGCTCCAATTTGAAAAAAAAGCAGATTAAAGGGCACACGTTCGTGTAATTCATCCGGCTTTTGGAAAGAACCGGAATTTACGAGGTTCGCGTTAAGGCTGAACGCACGATTTACAATTGACACATTTTATATCTCGTTCACCGACACATATTCCCACGTACTCGTACACGCATCAATACACAATCAATCCTCATTTTTCAGATAGTGAATTTTCATGTTTTCTCTCTCTCTTTCCCACGTATTATCGGTTCGCATAAGCGGCCAATGGTCTGGCATGAGACGCGGCGACGCACCCTCATTATAACGCTAGTATACCGACACGCTACTATTTTTTTTTCGTTTACTCTTAAATATACATCTACTTGCTTGATATAGCGATCAACGATAGTCGTCCTTTTTCTCTCTCTCTCTTTACTATGATTCGTACACCCCACTCGCTCTCGCTTTTCAGCCGTTTTTACGCGCGCATATTTCTTCGCCTTTTCTCTCTCCCTTTCTCGCCCCTTTTTTTGTATACTTTTAATGCTGCAGTTTCGATTAGAAGATCCAAGTAAAATTATTAAATGCTGGCAATAATATTTATCTAAGTCGCGACGATAGTTCTCGATTACTGCGTAAATACTGATAGATATACTTGTCCGCCGTTTACGTTGCACCACCATCTTTTAGTACCTCGTCGAGCATCTTTTTCTTTTCACTTCACTTTCATTTCGCTTTCTCTCTCCCTGTCCCCGTTTTTTAGTCTTCGTCGTATTTATACCTTCCTCGTATTCTTTTTTGTATTTATATATTTATATCTATATCTCTCTCGCTTTTCTTACTGTCACTCCTACCATCTCCCTCCGTTTCGCTCCCCTTTCGCTCTCCGCTTCTGTCTTTTCTCTCTCCGTCATAAATATATTTGTAGACTTAGAATTTTCAATTCACAGAACGATTTAATCGCTCAACCATGCAGTTTCATCCCTGTTTTTATATGTATTCTTCCCTTTTTTTCTCTCGCGACCACTCTTACTTGCCACCTGTCCCGCATTCTCTCATCAGATGCATTCTCTACCTTTCGCTCTTTCAATATACATTAACAACTATAGTCGTTTAGTCTCGTAGACGTCGATTACTCGCCGATTACCATGATTTACTTCAAATCGTCTTTCGTTACAATCTTGATAGCGTATGTATCATCCTTGTATTCCGTATAATTATTATAACTGATATTATAATTAGCAGTCTGATATATTTGGTATAAAAGAATTTGATGACGTTGTTACTTAAATTTAATGAATTTATATCCGTTTGCAATATATTATTAATCCATTTTACTCGTAATTAATTGAGTTTTTCGTATATTTTCGTGATAATTTACTGTCATTATAAGAAAAAAAAATTATATAAGAAACGGGATAGCTCTTTAATTTTCAGAGTATTTCTAATTATATAGAAAATAATTCTATCTTGCAATCCCCGATATCTCTGGTTATTTATTGTATTATTGTACTTATCGTTATGCTACTCTCTCATTTTTGGTCATTTCTTATTTTCCGTCACACTTGGCGCGACTTGAGTCAAAAGAAAATTTGAATTACGAGTATGCGAATAGGAAGGATCGATCGAAAATAGTCTTAGATCTTCGACGGTAATTAACGTCTTGCATATTTCCCTTCAGTAGTTGTGTATGATACATTTAGTAACTGTGGTTGCACATTCGCACTATATCTTTGAGTTTCGACTAACAGAGAGTTTACAGGCTCGTCCCTAAGCACTAAGAGTAATCAATCTTTCGCCCCTCTTTTCCCTTCGCGCGATTATGATCGATAATGATATAGTTCGCAATGATGCACGCATTGATATAGTGTGTCTACGGGAGAACGAACGCGCCTCTGTATTCACGTTTGTTTAATGCGACTAAACGATGCGGCGATTCGTACAGCACGGCGGGTATGGGTAAAGATTAAGAAAACGATTGCCATGAAAAGCGACGTTTCGCGAAAAACGAGCAATGACGAAGTCGAAGAAGGAGGATCGTCGCCAATCGCGCGAAGATGACGCTCGTTGTCCTCGCAGAACGCCGAACGAATTATTTTTCTAGGTTTTTCCGCGCTTGTTTTCTTATAAAACTGGAAGAAGTAAGTGAAGTAGAAACATTTCCGATCGTCGAAACGGTTACATGCTCGGTTCCGTCACGTAAACTGGAAGTCGTAGATTTGTGCGAGCTACGTGCTGGATGAAGCGTGAAAACGAAAACGAAGATCGGCGCCGAGTAGGGTGTTAATGACGTAATTTAGAATTTTATTTGTACTGGCTCTCGATCCAAGTCCAACCCAATTCGCATTTTACATCGCAAGAGTATGTGGAAATTCGGCCGCGGCATTAATCACTGCGTCACTGTTGATCTCGAATAATATTTATAGAGTTTTAATCGTAGGGTCGATGTGCAAAAATCGGCTTGCGGAAGTTTGTCTATTGACGTACTTCCAATGCTGCAAGTAAATATAGGTATGCTGGGCTGTCATTTCTTTAAAGATTAAGTGAGAAAAAATGTCGTTGAATATTAGGGGAAGGATAAATGCTATTAAAGATTCCAAGGGTTGCAGGTTCCCATGAAATTTTTCTCGGTGAGAAAAACTTACGAATGTTAGTTAAATCGCCGAGTTTTGCACGTCATGTCTACGTCTTCGCTACTGTTGGATACGACAAAACAATTGGAATGAGAAGATTCTACGTAGCGAGAAAATGGAAAATAGGAAATTCTTGTTCAAGGTACAAGACGTGCTTCCCGATTGACTGTCGGGTCTAGGTCGAAGCTGCAACTAATTCTAAAAGCGTGTTTTTCGTTCGTCTCGACCGTACGAAACGCAATTCACTTCCCTAACAGTTAATACAGTGTTGTGAGGCCCATTTTGTTTTATTTGTTTTATCCCTAACGCACTTCCGCACGCTCTCCGTCTTCTCACGATCCTAAATAAAAAATCACGGCATATTCGAGGGCTCACAAATTCTCCTTTGTGCTCGTAGGCCCGTCTGTTTTTCTTTGTCTAGAAAAAAAAACATGTCTTTCCTCTTTGTTTCCCTATGATATGTAGGACGATGAAAGCTTTAGGGTAACCCTATGACTTAATGATGCCCCTGCTCGATAAAGGGTGGAAACGATCAGACGTACGACCCATTCGATCATTTCATTCTCGCACCAGCTGTGAGAAAAATCCTGAGAAACGCTACTTCGAATGGAGATGGTTCCACTTTATTTAAATCATTCAAATTAAGATTCGACGTTGTTAATTACTCTTTTAAATTGTTGTGGGAAATTTTAATAAATATTCTTTGTACAGCTTTCAGCTCGGTTATATATGAATATATAATTTAATAATATTTATAATTCGATATATAACTTTATATATAATAATCTGTAGTTAAAAAAGACATGATGGACTCTATAATTTTATTGAATAATTATTCGTGTCACTGCAACTCTCAAAGTATAAGCCAGCGTTAACGTTTTCGTGTGATTTCAATATGTAACCATCACGTTCGGAGCAACGTTCGATAATCTTCCGCGGCATTATTCTCTCACAATTATCTACAACTCACATGTTTGCCTAAATAGGATGCATCCTGGGTGGGATATGTGTGTTCAGAGCGATTTCCGTATGATATACATATTTTGATAAGTACACGAGAAAAGCTACGCTCGAAAATACAGGTGTACATATACATGACGTGGTGTTGCGCGCGTGCGCGTATATATATATATATATATATATATATATATATATGTATATGTGTATTATATGCGTGTCCCGCTTCCTCTCTAAAGTCTGTTGCGGGTACGCGATTCAAGTCTTGTTCACGTGACAACTGAGACTGAAATTCATTATTTACAAGCAGCGTCTTCGCATCCCTCCTCAACCTCCCTCGTTCAGTTCGACCTCAACTCCTTTCGCGCACGAAACTCTCCCGAGAATTGCGCTTCGCGATTATGTAAATTATTACTATTATCGCTATTATGTACAGCGTCTCTCGAGAAACGCTTCTCTCAGGGAAAGAAACGTCATCTCTGCTCTTCTCGACGTCGCAGCTCGAGCTCGAGAGAAATTTCTACGCGAGATGATGAAAACGATACTTTTCCGTGTCACGGCGTAATTTCACAAGGAATCTTGCTAGTCCCAGTCGGAAAAATTTGAACTTTGTTCACATTTCAGTATTAATGTTAAAATATAATCAGCAAGTACAGAAGATTAGAAATGGAATTGGGAGTCAGATAAAAATTTTCAGAGACTGTAGGTGGTAGCTTGGAAATATTTGATACATTTAACAATAAAGCGCAAAGGATGTTCGTATACGATCTTACGGATAGCATTCTCACCATCGCAATCTCAACTTTTTTCGACATAAAACTGAACGCGATTGCGTCGACGGCGAGACGGGATGGCTACGCTTATCATTAATATACCGACTATCAGCTATTATTATCTGTTCAGGGTCATTGAGCACCAAAAAGGAATGACAATACATTATTACTCTCTGCTTTTTTCTGCTTTACTTTTCCGGCGTCTATTTACAATGCTAACATTCTGCACATGTCGTGACGCGATCGGTGACTCGAGGAATTCGACTCTTCCGCGATCTTCTCGCGCGTCTTCGGCGTACGTCGCGGAAAAGATTCTCCGCGGATCGCCCGGCATCCGGAAGGACGAAGGAAGAGCAACGTAAATCGTAGCCAAGCTGTGCTAAAAATCGTCTCGAGGTTTTCTTACAAGCGCCGCGCCCTGTCGGTCGCTTACAACAAGAAGTTGGAGGCACTGACGATTCTCGGATTTTTCTTAGGTCGGAAAAATCTTGCGCTTAAGTAATGCGTGGGATTCCTCGAAGATACCGCCGTCATTATTCAAATGAAGAATAAGATAAAAGACGCGATAAAAGTCTTTGCAAAATACTTTTTTTCCCCATCGGCTAAGCTAATCGCATTCGCGATCGATCCATCCGTATATTTGAATTCTCATTAAATTTGCTCTTAAATTTCTTTCTTAATAAAACTACCGTGGACATTAACGCTTTGCCGACCGGAAACGATCCCGTTTGTTTGGAAGGAATCGGAAGAACTCGATCGATCGTTCTTAAAAGAAACGGAAGGACTCGATTGATGCGAATCCTTTCGCTTTCTTTGTAAAGGATCGATCGCCGGTGCGGATGTAACGTTTGTCAACCTCGCGACGATTCGATTGCTTTGGGAAACAGCTAAAACTATACGTATAATATACAAGTGTTAATTGTAGAAAGTTCGATAATTATAGTTCATTTACGTATGAAATTTCGGAGCGCGGAAGAAAAACCGATGCGCCCCGCTACGTTCTGCTTCTAACTTATAGAAAAATCATGAAAAAATTCTTAATTTTTCTTTCTTTCTCTTTTTCTTTCTCTTCTTATCTCTTTTTTTAAGAAACGTTTCAGTATGACAAACGTGGTCCATCGTATATATATTTATATATGTAAGTGCTAAGATCCAAAGATCCAGTAGACTTGTATCCACGACGCGATATTAATGTTCGAGAATATCTTATAATGTAATTATTAACATTGCGTGCGGTTATATATGTAATTTACAAATAATATATTTATATGTGCAATAGCAATAGTATATTATCAAGTTAGAAATATTTTAACTTGTGCGCTTTATATCTTATAACGAAAATCGATTTGCCTGGCTAGAAATTCTTGCATTTCTTAAAAATGATAAACTAATACATTTAGGATAAATTGTTTGCTGAATAAATTTTCATATAATTAAACAACCTGAAAAATTAAAATGAAGCCATAAATGTGTCATATTTTTGTCACTATATGATTTAATTAAAATCTTATTAGGGATATGACAGATTTTATAAAAAATTCTTAATTGTCGATAAAAACTGTGCCCTTTATATATATCGCGATTATTAATTTAGCGTAAAAAAAACTATATCTAATATATATATATACATATAAATCCTTTATATAAACGTGCTTGCAAAACCATTCAATCGAGACAGGTTCTAAAATCGAGAATACAAGTCTCTGGATCCGTTTTAACGCGAATTCCTCCATAAGTAATAATAATAATTTGTCCATCAATGAAATGCGATTGCACGAGAGAATCAGGTAATGCGAGCAGGTTAAAAAATTATATTTGTATATCGACATTATGCCCCTTGCTCATTCATTGTCCCATTATTTTACTACCATTCGACATCTGCGTCATCTCCTTGCATAATTGTAAGCAACTCCTGCGAATTTTCTAACGTGACTCTCGAGCGTTCTTGACTGACTTTTCTTTCGGTCCCCGCAAATTTTGTTGTATCTTTCCGGCTCTTCTCCGTCTATCCCAACCCGCTTCTTTCGGAAGTATGTTATTTTTTTCAAATTCATCGATCTTGCGAATTATCTGAATTAGTAACGAGAGACTAGACTCGATCGTCCAACACGATCAATCAATAGCGCGAGATTGGAACACTCTCTGTTTCCTATCTACCGATTTTTTTCGATATTGAGGGAAGAGATACGAAGGGGAGAAAAATGATAAATAAAGTGTGGGGATCGCGATTGTGTGGGAAAGTCGAGAGCACGATTTACTGCGTTTGTTGGCCGTTCCTGCTTCTTTGCTTAGCTCAATCTGACCAAGGGGTTATCCCGCATGAGCGATACGAGGATTCTCGAAGGACCTCGCGTTACATCCAGTCTATGGCGCGCGCGAACAGAGAGATATTTCCGAAAAATTATTACATTACCGTTTATTGCGGATACGGGACGCGCGAAGATCCCAATGAGTAATATCTCCTAACGAGCTTCCGCTATCCTGCCGATCCTCCGGCCGCGTTTGTCACGTTTTCCCTTCGTCGAGAAGGAGAAATTCACGAAATATTGCACATCTTATCAAGACTTTGTAGTGCTTTAGTGATAATCGCAAATTTATACAGGGGCAGACATCTAATAATTATCTTTCTTAAATATCTTTATTCTTAGATATTCTTAGATAATGTTTTTTCGGTAAGATACAGAAATCTGGAAACCGTTTCGAATATTTAGATATCTATTTTCTCTTAGATATCTATATTCTGTGGAAACGCGTTGTCTCAGAATTTCTGTAAATTTAAATAGGGGCCAAACGTGATTCTCGCGGCCATCGAAGAATTTTAATTCATTTCGGATCAAGGATCCGCGTCAGCGGCAGAAACTACCTTTTTTTTATAAGGAATACATACTAGTAAGTGTTCTCCTTGCGATCGACATGTATCGCGGTTTGTTAAGTCTCGATTAATATGTATATATATGTATATATATATAAATATGTGTATATATATACATATATATATAATGTGTATGTATATAATGTATATAATATATATATGTACGTAGGTATAGGTATAACAACAGTCAATTATATAAAATTGCGGCAGTGTGCTTTCACGTATAATAGTTACTGTTTTTCATGCTCTCATTTTCTCTTTTTCTCTCTCTCTTTCTTTCTCTATCCCGTATAATCGATTTATTACTAAAATCAGCACGGCGAGGAACACTGGATACCGTCTTTGTGTCTGCGTCTGTCCTTCATGATGTATTAAGTCGATCATGTTGAAAAGCCCAGACCTTGTATGGGTCCATAAACCTACGTGTTACAGAGTGTACGAATTCTAAAGCGCAAGCAATATCGTTAAAGATTTTTCATCAAAGAATATCGTAATTCAACCACATTTACGAAATAATATATACGAAATAATACGATACACCCATAATTTCCTCTCTACGACGCTAAGAAGGTAAGACGTCAACGCGTCATACGATAACGATAAATGACAATACGGTTTGCGTTTGCTTTATTTGGAGTCACTATTCAATTCCTCTACGAGCGAGTAGAGATGATAGGAACTACATGACATCTTAATCCGACGAGTCGATCTAAATTTAAAAACACACCTGGGACACCTGCGAAAATGAGCGAAAGATAAAGTGTCAGAGTATCGAGACACAATCTATAGTTGAAGAAGTTTGACGCAATGCGGTTACAAATTGAAAACTTACGATCTTACAGACACTTGAAAATTCGCAACGCTCGATCGTGAAAATGGATCGTACGAATATTCGAATTTATCCGTAAATACATATTTTATTCGTAATGAAAATGTAACGTCTCAGCATCCCGCGCAAATAATTTTCGGTTCAATAGGATCTACTTCGAAAACGAAAGGATTGCGATCGACTTTTGCTCGCGGATTCTACTTTTGCGAGGAGGGTCCTTCGTTTTTTCGGAAAATCCGTTCCTAAATCTGCGGGAAAACGAAAGAGGACACTTCGGTACCCGGCATTCACTCGCACGCACGCACGCACGCACGTACACACGCAAACACATCGAACGACAGTCATACGGTCTGGGGCTGGAAATACAGCTAGGATTGTGTATAGAGGCTCGTATATGTATACGTATATATGTACACGTTACACTCGGCTATACAATTAGTCTCGGTTTCGCGGTTACTTTAATTAAAACTTTATCCCCGCCCCCTCTCCTCTCACTCCGCCGACCTGCCCTTCGCCCTAAACCCTTGAGTACTCTCGCGCGGTAACGCTAACTGTGCGGAAAGAAGTGATTACGCGGATGTGTATATCTATTTATACGTGCGTGTTTATACAGATTACAGTGCTTCTTTCTCTTCTTTTTTTTCATCGCGAGCCAAGCCACGAGCGAGATCGTGCGATACTGGTGTGTTACAGCGAAAACTATGACGAGTCGCGATCGGCGCTCGTGGCTTTGCTTCGGATCATCGTAGTGCGTGATTTCATCGTCGCTCGATCGTTCCCAACAATCGTGGCGACGGCTGCGTTCTACGTTTAACTCTCCTCTTTTCCTCCCTAATCGTTCGTCATTTTTACGCTAGTCCATTTGCGTGTCTCTCCCTCTCTTCTCTCGCGCGCTCTCATTTGCTCACTCTCGCACTCTTCCTCTCGTTCGATCATCGTTTTACAGCTTTAGACGTATAATAATACTGGCTATTTTTTACTCGTTTTTACGTTTCCTTTTTAAAAGTATAGGTAATTAACCGTAGCATTTCTCTCTGTTTACTTGTAATTATTATCGTTTTCGGTCGTTCGTTTCCTCCCGCGGCGGCTTCTCCCCTGCTTCTCTTGCTGCTCCAACCACCGGCGACCCAATCTCGGACAATCGATTGCCCGGTATTGATACAATAGCCAGTTGATTGCCCGATACTATATCTATACGCGACATGTCCAAATGAATCCGCCTACGTGTCCTATTGTCGACATGTAGAAACGTTGCCATGTCCTTGCGCTCACCTCTTCCCCAGCGTATGTATATCTTTATGTATATTATGTATATCGTCTAGTTTAGCTGTTTGTTTGTTTGTTGGTTTATCGGTTTGTTTGTTCATGTATCTTTTTGTTTCTGTATATGAGAGCTAGCTAACGCTACAAGTAATAGTTTTTTATCAAAAGCACACACGTAATCGTGACTAGTCTACGTATGTATATATAATATGTATATATATATATAGTATATCGTATATAAACTGATTATTATGTATACCACGTGCGCCTCTCTTCGTTGACCGGCTCGCTCGCTTAAGTTCTGTGTGTTGTGTGTTCATGTGGGTCGTGTTGACGTTAGTAAAACCGACGATGACGACGCGGAGGGACAACGTCCTTTTCTCCTCCTCCTCTTTCTCCGCTTCCCTTTCGGTGACCCGAAAAAGGGCATCGAGGGCAAGGTGTGCGTGATGGATTCATCTGCGATCTAACATCTGCTTCGAGAGACCATTACTTTAAAGGCCATTACGTGTTCTCGAACAAACTCCTGTGACATACGGAGGACTGAACATATTTGAATTGTTTGAGTTGCTTTCCCAACAGTGACTTTTTAATAACGTAACGTAAACCGTCTTCAACTCCTTGCGATATTTGTCTATCATTTCGGTCCGAGTTGCAGTTGCTTCTGGCAGAATAAATACACGTATATCGATCTATCTTCCTGTGACGAGTAACGATCATAGCGCCCACGTCTCTTCGTTTAGTTGCTCGACCATCTCGGTAGCGCTACTTTTTTTATAGTTATATTTAATTACATTCAGTATCGCATTTCATTTCTTACGAAACTTAATTTCGATTAGAAAAGGCGATAAATCGAGACGTGACATTCGAGGGAGAAATTTACTATCGCTAGTCTTTATTTTACTACGTAGCAGCTCCAGCATAATGTAGTAACACTGACCGAGCTAGATCGTCCATTTCTTCCTTTTTTTTTGCTCTCTTCTCGTTTAACTTTAACAACTCCTTCTCATAAGCAAACATGCCCAGACTGGAATCAATCAATACTATAATTGTCGATTAGGGTGCGCAACGAAGATCCTTACGAATCGACATTCGAGTATTAGCACCGTACGAGACTTTCGTCCAGATCACTTTTACACGCTCATCCTATCTTCTATTTAGAGCTAAACTTATCAGCCCTGATAACCCGAGAATATTTACGGAACGACTCTACAAAATTAACGATTTTAACGAAATTAACTAAGTCGCTTTTTGTAAATTCGTTTTATTTTCCGAGCTAATCGGTCTAACTTTCGGCTTGTCCTTCGTCCGTCAATGCCACACGTACGAAGTAATGAAGCAGCCTTCAATTCGTCTACGTTCTTGAGGGATGGTCGTCTCCGTGGCCTCTCCGTTACTCACTGCGCACACCCCCCGCGACGACGGCGACAATTAGTGCGTCTTGGGTATATGCTGGTGCCGATCGTCGTCGCTCGCTTCGACGTCACCCTCGACGCCTTTCTCGCCCTCCTCGGGATGCTGGGGATTACCCTCCTCAGTGTCGACGCTGCTCGTAGGCGTCACCTGCTCGACACCGACGCCCGCACCGGCGCCGACGCCGATGCCGATGCCGCCCGACGTGCTCGATGTTGTCGTCGTCGTCGTCGTCGTCTCGTCATTCTTTTCGTATCCCAAACCGCCCAGGAGGCCCTTGTTAATTGGCTCTGGCGAGGCCTCCGATTCCTCGCTGCTAGGTGAACCGGGAGACGAGACTATCACCTGCGCGAACAAAATAGACCCACCGTCAAGGTGCGTCGGTTAGTCGTGCTCGATACCGGATACGGTTGGAATTCACGAAGTTTGATCAGACGTTTCGAATTTCTTGATATAATAAAATATAAGAAACGAGGAGAAGAAAGAGAAAGAAAGAGAGCATACATAACAACAAATGTTTGCAGCTTATTTATTACCAAAAGTTATTCAATTAATATAGTTTTCTTATGTATCTAAAATAATATGTTTCTAAATAATTTTTTTAAATGTTCGAAACACTTGATCAACTTCGTGGATGACACTGTATATATTCTCTGATACATATGTTACGGAAGAATAGTTTCCAACCGTAAGCTCGATAATATATAAAACTTATGTAGGGACCTACACGTCAAAAATTCTTTCAAATTGCAATCTATAATTCATTTCTTATTTATACCTTTTTAAAAAAATATTGCTCGATTCATGTTGCAAACGAAATCTTCAAAGAAAAGTTTTAATAATTCTGCGAAATCGTTTTCAAGTCGGCTCTGCGTAATTTCGCGGATACCAGAGAGTCGTGGAAGTGGAATGCAATTGTGAGCATACGCAAAAATATGTGCTACATCAACGTAGAGAAGTATTTACAAATACTCGGCATGTTGGCGACATTTAGATCGTATAAAACGTGATGGCATGAAGGTAGAATGATAGTTACATGAATGATGAATGTTTCTCTGATATCTGAGTCGGGCCATGCATGTGATAACGAACTAAAGGCGGATGTGAAAACGATAATAACGATAATACCTGTGCAAGAAGCGGCGTCTCTGTGCTGTCAGCGGTTTGGTAGAGCCGGCAATTTGCGCTTGCTCTGAAGAATACGTGCCCAAACGAAAAAAGATAAAGAAGACAACGTAAATTGTCATTATAATAGGAATGACGTCGAAACTATATACACAAAACGGAAATCATATTGACTCAGTATATGCCCGTGTGAAAGATACAGAAATAACATTAAGACATGCACGAAGGCATTTCGCCATAAATGATATATATATGAAATATATGCATAAACCTGTGAAATTTATATCGCGAGATATAATGATTAATGATAATGACAATGAATGACAATCGCAAACCATTTCGGCTAAGTGTGGTTCCCAGAATAAAAATTAACTTTTTCTTGACCAAGAATAATTTTTTTTAAATAAATTGTTTTTTGTCTAGTTTTTGTAAAAATTTCTATTTAGTTGGATAAGTTTTCTTAATCATATAAATCATTATTTGTTAGGACGTTTAGGGATATAGAGTGTTTAGGGATTAGAGTACATCGTAATTTTTTTACTTCAATTGACGTGATTACACACAATTTTTGAAATTATCTTTGAGAATGATTGATTATTAAGAAATGATCCAACTTTCCAAATTACATACTCCTCGAAACACTACATGCCAAAACGTTTGCGAGTTCGTGATAAATGGAAGTTCTTTGATCGAAATCTCATCGTGACTGAAAAACATATAAGCAGGGCGAATCAATAATCACTAAATGGCGTAGATTCGATTTCGTGGAAGCGCGTCGCAATTGAGGTTGCCTGCGAAGCGAACAAAGGAGAAATAGAATCGGTATTTTATCTACCATGCTGTTCAACGGTTAAATATGCATAGGATACGAGAAGAAGCGAGAATGGAGAAAAACTGAGTATATACGTTCAGAATATTTGGCGAGCGTCTTCTCGGTTGGTTTTTCTGGCTCTAAAATTTTGAATTGCTCGAGTAAAGATTTACTCAAGTACGCACATTTACGGGAACCAGAAAAATCAATGCAGTTGACCCTAAACAGTATAAAAAATATATTACTTACATATAAATATTAAGGAGACAGACTCTCTCTAATCCATTTAATAACGATATTATATACTTAAAGTCTCTGATAGTATTCTACATTTCCTGCGTCTAAATTTTTATAGACAGTTCACAGTAAATGACCGTATTAACGCTTGCGTTCAATGAAGTGTTCGTAACGAGAAAAAAATCGGAGATTGCTCGTACACTGTTTAGGGTTAACATTCCCTTGACAACAACGTTTAAATCGTGCGAAAAACGCATACGTATTGGCGGCCTACCTGTCGAGGCTTGACCGGTGGTGGAGGACGAATGGAGGGCCCGAGGACTGCGGCTACCGTAGTTTGGGGTTGATGATGAAGTGAGGGTGGCTGCTGCCAAGGCAGCCCTGTGCGTCCCAATGTTCCCTGCAGTTGCACCTGTTGCTGCAGCTGCTGCTGCACCTGCTGCTGCGCTTGCTGCAGATGCTGCTGACTGCTGCTGCGCTCGACTACTGGCGTAACTCGAGGAAGTGTTGAACCGACTGAAGAAGTCTTCCGAACTGTCTGTGAAATTAGCTACTGATTACTCGGCTCTTAGCCGACGTTTCTTTCTTAACGCGACGTGCGTTAAGAAAGAAACGTCGGCTAAGAGCCGATTAATCATTAGAACGAAACAATAATTAGAGCGAAATTAAGCTAAATTAAACGTATGGAGATACATCCATTGATTTAAATCCGCGAAAGAGCAAGTTTTACATAGATTCATGAAGAACAAGTACATTACCTGACTTTACTGGCCAAATCTCCAGCAGATACTTGAGCACGGCGATCGGCTGTTGGAAATCCAGCGGGGGTCCGGTTTCTTCCGAGTGTAACATCAATACCGGACCGAAGCAAACGGCGAGGCTTGCCGGTGACATTTTATTGCACTGCGACACTACCATCGCCAGATGATCCAGCAAGTAAATCAACGTGCACTATTCAACCAATAACACACGTAATTAGAATCTGAGTATGATCGCGGAGAAAAGCCTCGTATTTACATTCTCTTTTTCTTGCCAATGTGCATCTCAAATCGAACCTCGCGCATACGTACCCTGTTGACCTTAGGCAGACAATCTAGTATACTGAACATAAGCTTAGCGTTGCCCTGCGGGTCGTCCGGCAAACAGACGACCAGTGCGTCGACCATCATCTGGTAGAGGCACTTCGTGAAGAGAGGTTCCGGAAGTTCTCGCAAATAATCCTTCAGTACACCTGAAAGAAACGATCGCATTCACGATCGGTTGCTTCGCATTTTTCTCGGAACAGTCTTATGTATTTTACAGTGTATTACCGGTGATAACGTTGATGTCCGGTACGTTGTCAGGCGACAGATTCACGGACCGCGCATTTCTTTCAAAAGCTTCCCTAAGTATCCTCTTTTTGGTCGCTGAACCGCAGAGTCTGTACAAACCTGTTGCACGAAATAAAGCGATGGTTTTTATCGTGCACATACATGAACGCTTTCGACTCGAGACATTTTTTATCACTTGTTTGATACTTACCGATAATGTCAAGTCCTCTTCTCTCCACTTCTTCGACGCAACGCCATACGATAATCGGAACATTCGGGGCTGCCATCGCTAAAGCTGTGGAAACTCCACCGGGGACTCCACCAGTCTTGGTTTCTCGACTTACCTATTTAATTAACAAAAAAGTAAAGATTATTACACATCTTAAAATTTAAATCAAACTACAAAAACAAAAGGAAATATTAAACTTGTATAAATTAATAATAAATAATAATAAATTAATAATAACGAATAATAAATTAATAATAACGAATAAAATCTTTTCTTCGCCAGTAAATAGATAAAAGACAACAAAATTGTTAATTTAATCCGACCTGACTGGCCAGATGTATTATATAAAAAAGGCACTACGTTTCGACCATGGGATTTGGTCCTTTTCAAGTGCGTTGATACAGTGGATTAAATAAATACATAAGTCTATGGCATTTACTCAAAAAAGTCATAGATACTTATGTGTCATAAATATAATAAGAAGTTGTATGAGTTATATGCCATAGAGGCCAACTAACGTCTATTCACATCGAGACATATTATAAAAATACTCTAACGTTATATATATATATATATATATATATATATAATATATATTATAATATGTCTCGATGTGAATAGACGTTAGTTGACCTCTATGGCATATAACTCATACGACTTCTTATATTTATGACATATAAGTATCTATTACTTTTTTGGGTAAATGCCAGACTTATGTACTTATTAAATCCACTACATCAACGCACTTGAAAAGGACCAAATCCCATGGTCGAAACGTAGTGCCTTTTTTATATAATACATCTAGCCAGTCAGGTTGAATTAAATTAACAAATTAATAATAAATTAATAACTCTGTATAAAAAAGACTAAAAATTAAAGGTTTATATAATTTGTCGTCGTAAAAAGGAGAGCTTACCACTGTATCCAAATCAACCCCGAAGAGAGGCGCTACTCTTGTAGCTAAGGATATAACCGGCAGACCCCTTCGACGGAAAGTTTGTTGGGCGTCGGTGTATCGCAATTTTAAATAGATTGTGCCACGTGGCTCAACTTTAACGGCCAGCTGATGTTCCGGCGATTCTTTCAGCAGACTCGCCAAATGCACCGATCCCTTGTAACAGAGTTTGTGCCTGTACTGTGGGTCCCAAGAGTAAACGAGCAGATCCAGCTGCCGGTTGCCTACGAGGTCCAGCTCGAAGGTTTCATCCCAGTCAAACATCAGATCGCCGGTTCGCACTACTGTGCGCGCTTTGTGCACCCTGTCGCACTCCAGTACGCAGTATAAGTCTCTCAAGCCGCAACTAGCTGTAGTTTTTCGCGAATTAGTATATTCGAAGAGCGTAGAATTTTTATATCCAAGATTGGCAATTGCGATAGTATACGTATTGTTTGAGTATGTGAGATTAACGTAGAGTAAGTGTAGAAAAATAAATTATTTTATTAATATTTGCCGATCTCGAAACGACGCGCAGGCATACGACTATTTTACGCACCTAAATTCGGCTGACCTGAGGGAGTGGAAGGTGTAGTGGCAGCCGATGAAGTCGTAGTTGATCGGAGACCGCGCCCCGCTAAAAGATGGACCGATAACAATCCGCTGACTCCGCTTGTCAAATCGCCGCCGGTCGCCTCCCCGAGCGAGCTCAAAAGCGAGCTCGTCGAGCTCGGAGTGCCCACAGTCGGCGGCTTCTCTATTTTATACTTGAGGAACTCTGTGAAATGAAACGATCTTTTAGCGCCCTCAATTTTACGAAACGAGGCGGTAGACAGATGCGCGTTAGGCTGCCTAATCACCCGCAGGATTAATATCTAGCAGTATTTGACCCTGAGTTCTGGTAGGCGTTGGGGTAGGTATGCTCCTCGTGGACTCCAAGTCCAACAGGTTCCTGATCCTCCTGACTGACGTCGCCCGTTGGCTTGCGGAGCTCGTCAGCGACGCTTTCTGGGCCGCCAGCGATGAGCGCGCGCTCGAAGCCACCGAGGCTGGCCTCGGATTCGTTGTACCGCGATGGCACGTGGAGCTGATCGCCGTCGACGCTCTCAGATTCGCGAGATTGACCTGCTGGGCCGAGGCCGATCTCGTCGACAGACGATCGAGCGTGGTCGAGAGCGGCCTGTACCCACCGTAAGTGCCGTAGTCACCCTACATCAGCCGGGAAGAGATACAGAGTACTTCATTAACATGCAATCATACACTGTTAAATTTGTAGCGTTAAATTGAACCAAATTTGAGTCATTTACAACCATTCCTATAGGTCACCACTGCTCCAATATGTTGTTAATTTAACTAGAACAATTAGGTTATGATTGCTTTTCAATCACATATTTTGTGTTAAAATTATAAATTTTGACTCATGTGAAAGTTAAAAATAACCAAATAATTTAATCCAAGAAATTGGTTTAAATTTGATTCTTTAATATCTAATAGTGTAGCTCTTCAAATGTCTGTTTGATTGAGTAATACCTGAATATTAAGTTCGAGATAAAATTACAGCTTATATGAAAATATATATATCAAAACTAAAAATAATAATAGGTTAAATTAATAATCTAAATGCAAGAGACAGTCTAAAAATCAATTAAGACGGATTGATCTTTAGATTGTCTCAAATGTAAATTATTAATTTATTTTTAACTTCGATGAATTTTTATCTAAGCTTTTCATCTCGAATTCTTGTTAATATTGAGATACTGCTTAATCAAACAAACACTTGAGGAATTCTAAGAAAAGCTAATAACACGTAACTTTGAGAGGAAATAAAAAATTTATGTGCATATAAATGCATTTCGCATATCCACATCTTACATTAGGTATTTTTACGCGCTAAGAAATCTTAGTTTCGAACTTATTCATCGAATGTAAGCTAATATATTTAATAATAGAATAACAGGAAGAGCTAGGCAAAGTTTATTATTCTGCAGTTATTCGTGGCGATAACAAAATTAGCGGTATTCGGTCGATTATCTGGGCTCCGATTTCACGTTTACCTGATTGACGGCTGCGTGAATGTTCTCGGCGCTATATGTGTAACGGGGTGGTCTACTTGTGGTCGCCCTGATCTGCTCGTACAGGGCGCTGGTACTCGGCGTGCGGCTCAGCCAGGCGCGGTACTCGTCCGACGTGAATACACTCGGTGAGGACGGTATCCTGCCTGTTTATCGACACGGTCAGTTCGCGTTAAGTGTAGCCCCGCTGATCGTATAGCCGGTTATTGTCTTGATTATCTGAGGGCTTACCTCTATCACGCCTGATAGAAGGCAATTCCGGCGCTGATAGTGCGCCGTCGCTGTCCTCTTGATCGATCAGGCCCGACGCGACCGTGCTGAGGCCCGACCTGAGACCAGGCTGCTGGGGCAATGTCCGGCCGCTTCGTGGTAGTGAATTCGACCTTAAACCTGCGGAAAAAATCTCGTGATGTAAAGAGAAATGCATCCATCGGAGGCTACGAATTTAAGACCGTTATAATTCTCTGCGATTTTATCGCTTTGATTTGCATAGCGTCTATTATCCACATCATAGTTCTCTGAATGCTCGAACTCAGTACATGATTATAATTAGCAAACGCTATTTTCAAAATCTGTATATATATAGGATTTTTCAAATTATGAGTCGCAGAACCAAACGCTTATTATTTGGCTGATCTCCATGGAAATTGATTCGTGAAGAGATATTATCAACCACGATTAAGCTTAAATAACTTCGAGAGCGCAAAGTGTAATTTAAGCTCGATAATTGTTTCAACCCACCTGAGGAACTCTGACCGATTTGTGACCTCGATAGGGTAGCTAAATGCGACACGGCGCTGCTTTGAGATGGATTGTTCATATTGTGCCTATAATAGTAATACGCTGATTTCGGGGAGCTGGAGCACGTAGCCTCGGTGTCGGAGGCATAGTCCAACGACGGTCGATGCCGCCTCGTCAACGTGCCGAATTGTCCTTGCCTCTGCGCGGCGGACGTTACGTCAGTCTGCCCACCGTACCTCGTGTTGTAACGTAATGCTGACGTACCTAATGACGGCACAATTAGCATACAGCAAACCCACATAGAGTACTTCATTAACATGCTTCATTAACATAGAAAATATCAATTCTTATTTTAACTTTATTCTAGTCTATAAAATTTCCTCTATTGAATCTTCTGAATTATCTATCTCATATTTCTCTAGATTTTCTCCAAGTCACATTGCAATAACGAATTTGCAAATCGATAAATTGCAAACGTATATTGTGTGGAGTTTAATATTTGAGAGATATAATGAGAGATATAATTCTTATTGAAAGAAATTTCCGCATAGGTCTCAGGATGAGAGAGAGAGAGAGGGGGGGAGAGAGGACGATGATAGGTAAACTCATTACAAACCTGATTTCAAGCTGGATCTAAGAAGGGTATGTCGCGCCGGCGTCGTGATGCTCGTGTAATCGACTCGGGGTAGGTGCTGGTCGGAACCACTCCTCGGCATGATCCTTCCGCTTCCGGTGTGCTGGCCGTATCCGTAATGGGTCGACTGCGTGGTTTGGCCCGACAATCTGCCGCCGACTGATTGCATTCCGCCACCCGTCGACATACGTCGGCCGCCGTTCGACGAGGGCATCATGGGCCCCGTGTAGAAGGGGTGTACCTAATCGCATGATCGCACGAACCCTTTGAGTATAATTCGTGGACGCTCCTTAAATAGATTTCCTTAAAGTTGTCGATCGCCGTGACTCGCAAACATTCCCTTTTCTTTTTATGCCAATGACTGCGACTTATGTAATTTTTTTGTACATTATAGCTGCGGAATTTAGATTCTTGCAGAAAAGGTAACGTCAACGGCAATTACAACGATAATGTCTTATCTTCTACGATCGATCGATGACATCGATTACTTTTTGTTAGCGATGTATGTTTGACGCTTATAATATGCTTCATAAGTTCTGATTAAAAAAAGTAGATTAATATATAAAAAATCCAAAACTTTACATGAAATGTGGATACATTTTATAGGAATCTGTCTACAATTAAATGTACACGAAAATTTCTTTAAAATGTTATATGAGTAAATTAAAATTTAAAAAACGCAGTCTTTGATAAATTTATAACAGTTTTGCAGGCGCTTGCAATCGATAATCGATCGAACGCGATAACGCTAGCCACGACAGTGATTAACGTTATCCAGAACACAGGCACAAAACGCAATCGAAAGAACAAACGGACAGCAAGCTTGCAACAAGGAAATATAAAGTTAGGGTTTACGTCGCAAACAGCGGCAGGTGTACGCGACTTCTACGGTTTAAGAACGCACATAAATATCCGTTAATTCGCGTTACGCTTTTTCTAGGCAGAACTCGTTAAACGAATGCACTGGTGCACCGTCGAGAGTACGGCTAAACATTACACTCGTTTGCCATTAAACGCCCCCCGCGATCGTTTCGTTTATTAACTCTTAAACACATCCTATCGCCGGATAATTTATTTCACCGCGAGAATAAATTTCTTTTTCTTTCATTAACTCTTTATTAATACCAAAGTAGCCTTAAGCTTTTGCAAATTTTTATGATTATAATAAGAAAAGCAATTCGATTAATGAATAATTATATATTTAATAATATTTATAATAATTGTACTTATAAATTATTATTCTATTTATTCCGTGATTATTCAATGAAGGAAAAGATATATCTATATAATTTCTTGCATCTTTTTTTTACTATATACTGCGGCAAAATGTATATTTAATCTTTCGCATTTTACTGGCTCGCTCTCGGGCTTTATGTACCAAAACTAATATCTTAGCAAACGAAGAATGAAGGAATCTACGTTGAACTTTCTAAGGAACTGAGAGGCTTAACGATGATTGGAATTTAAAATGCGTTGCGTGGGCGGATGCACTCGCGCATTCGTTCGTCGCCAAGTATATATACGAGAGGGTGGGAGAATATATTTATACTCGTCAATTAGAGGCATTATACAGAAAATTGCAATCATACACAAGTCTAGATATCAAGATAGAGTTTGTTGTTGTCTTTACCTTTGTAAAATCCTGGTTAATTTCAATGTAGCATTCATTCATAGAACCGATTAGTCATTTGAAGCACGTGGGTCGATACGCGAGCGGATCGGCGACGCTCCGCGTCGTTCGGAAATGCATTCGTCGCAATTGTCAGACATTCGTTTTCCCGACGTTTATTCTCACGACATGTTTGCTTTCGGGATCATCGGGATAGAAATCCGATACACGGAGCGAACTTACAAAGAGTCGACATTTTATTCGAGCGACATTTCGATCGTCGCGGGATACGCGGCTCTGATATATTTCTTTTTTTTTTTTCAATTTCCTCGTTTCGCAACGCATCGAGAAGTTATTCTGCGAGTTATTTTTCTTAATTCCGACAATCCGAATGACACGGAGATCGCGACAGCGAGTGTCCCGAGACATTGCCACGAGTTCACCACTTTCTTTCAGTCGTAAAATAGCGTTCATTGGAGACAGTAAAGGGCAAACGAGTATCGAATTGGTGCAGACAGGTGTGAAATGGTGCTCGATCCACATCGTCTAGAACATCTATGCGTGAACTACATCGGATCGAGATCACATAAGCGACGTGTGTTTCGATAAAGTTGACGTCGGTTATTATTACAAATAATACAATCATCATATATTCTGTGATAATTAAAATAAAATGATAATTACCTCGTATCGTGAATACTAGGAATATACATTGTTGGAAAATTATTATCATTATTTTATTAAAATTAATGTTTAATACGAGAAGAAAGAGTATCAGCTTTTTATATTAACGGCCATGTCTATGTCATATATTAATAATTATTAAATTATCGATTCAACTGGATATTAAAATTCTAAAATCTTGTATTTGTTAATTTTTAACTTATCCCGAAGAACGATTTGTTCCTCGACAATATTCTCCGTCGTTCTGATGGATCTCGATCCGCGTCGGGATTTCCGTATTTCGGCGCTTGAAACATCACGCAAGACTTACTTTCTCGGCCAAGCTCTCTAACGTCTTCGGATAACCGCGCTCGTACGGCTGAAAATGTTGCGTCGACGTAGGTTTCGGCTGGTGCGTGATAACCGGCGGCGGCGGCGGTTGATAGGACCAGTGGCCCTCCGGCCGTGAATTATAGTACAGATCGCCGTTGCTCGATCCGAGATCTTGGCTCGATCCCAAACCGGTGAGGCCGAGTCTCGATCGCGACGGCAACATTTCGCGCCCATCACCTCGTCTACGGCTACTTCCATCCCTGCGTATAAAAAAGATCGATCTCCGTACATTATCCAAAGCCGCTAAGGATAGAACTTGTCCTGATTTACGGAAAAAAGATTACAAATATAGAAAAGATTTAAATTGCCGATGTCAAATATGGGAACTAATATAGTACTATTACTATAATTGAAGGATTGTCGTTTATTATCGAATATTGGCCTTTCAATAACAATCACTTTACAGTCTCAACAAGCTTCTGTACGAGTAGAGAGGAAAGATAAAAAGGTTTATGACGTCAGCAATAAAGCCATCCACACTGCATCTTGAAATAGCCAATTTGCGAGATGTCTCTTTCAACTATTAATTGAAGGAGTCGATACAGAAATCAGTCTGAGATAATTACCTGACGTGGTTACTCGTCGCGTGGTCACTCTCGTCCTCGTTCAATTCCCTCTTGATGACTACCACGGGCGGCGCCTTGTGTTCAGTCTGACGGCTGTGCGAAATCGGTTGATGCGGACCGTGCCTTGTGGCCAGGACGAGTCGCCTCGGTATCGACATGATGATCACGACGTCGTCCAGGCTCATGTGCGTCACATCGACCAGATTCACCGCCAGGATCTCGTCGCCCACCTGCACGTGCGAATGCATGGTGACTGGCGGATCGCCGATAAAGACAAGAAACGATACCGCGGCGAACGAGAGGATAAATATCCCTCCCGAATGCGGGACCGATCGATGCCCGAAACCCGCGAAATGTCAAGGTGCAAAAGGATAAATTTAATTCAGCGCGTTCTCGCGACCCCCGTCGTTGCGTCTTTCTCTCCCTCTCTCCCTCTCTGTCTCTCTTTCTTTTTCCCGAAATAGATTCCCAATCCTAAATGGCTGCTCCGAGCTCGTTCCGAGCACCGGCGACAATTAAGTTCTCGCCTAACAAAAAGAAGACGAGGGGACGATTCACGGATGTGTCTCGATTCTACTCGCCCTCCTCGTTTTCTCTATCGCGTCGGTTTCTCACTGTCGTCGCTCCGGCGACAGCGGGCGAACTCGCAGGGCAGAGCGAAGGTACTCACCTTCAAGCAGCCGCTGTTGTACACGGCGGTCTCCAAGGCTATCCTGGAGATAAAGACCCCGTCGTTTCTGTCGACGCCGTTGCCCTCGCGTATGTAGAGGCCGAGGGTCTGTCCCGGTCGTTTGATTATCTCGACAAAGTGGATGGGGTGCTTAGGATCCTGAAAGGAAGATCGCCGGCGAACTTTCTTAATTCGTGCCGTCGAGATATTTCACACAGCGTTCGCGCGCGCACCCCCGGGTGAAAATTACGCTGTACAAAATTGCTTCGTTGTCGTGAAAATAATTTTCTCCCGGGCCCGGGTGATACAAATGCGGCCGCGGTGCAAGCAGATTGTTACACTCTGTTCGCCTAACTGCGTGACAAAGCGAGTTAAATTCACTACATTATCAGTTTCTACAATCATTGACAAACGCAACAAAGAATTATTTTTAAAAATGTAGTAAAATGAGATAAAAGATATATTGCATAGTCTAATTTTAACTTAAATTTCAGTCGAGTTTAATATTAAAATTATGCTTTATATTGGATTTTAGCAAGTCTCTGTGAACTACATTTGTATAATTTAGCAAAATATATTTGTATTTATTATTGCGTGTATTTTCACGCACTTGTATGTCGAAAACGATGCTAGAGCAAAAACGATAAAATATCCCAAAGTGTACCAATGCTATTCTATAATTGAATTATACGGGAAAGAGATATATACGATGAACAGGGGGTTAATGTGTTGACCATAACGAAAGAATTGCGCGTAGTGCTAATTTATGACAAGATATCACGTTCCAACGCGAATGAATCACAATCTGTCGGAAACAGACGGTCCATCGATAACGTACCTGCATAGCAATAAATTTTTTCGCCGCCTCGGAAGCCTGTCTACCCATTTGCCGAGGCTCAATGACACGCACGACCATCTCGCCTCTCCGCTCAACAGCTTCGAGAGCCGCCGCTGTCGATGCGTCATGATCGTTTTCGACAGTCTCGATCTGCTTGAAGATCTCTGTACTGATCCCGCTCACCTGCAACGGTAGATCCTTCCATTTCAGGGAACGCGTAGTGAGGTTTTATTATCGTTTGCGTGGACCAGTGAAATTGTCTCGACGACGAAAACAATGCTTTTCATATTCATTGCTATTTACTATCATGCAAAATATGCAAACGTTAAGAAAATATAATATAGAAATAATGCGTTTGTTCGATATAAGTAATAAATAGAGAAATGTAACTCAAACTAAAGGATATACGATTTTATTATATAATCTTAATGTAATAAGATCTTTTTACTTACATAAATACACATATAAAAATTAATTTCTGGCTATCTCTTTGTACTAATAATAGACTGGTAAGATGTCGCTATTATATTTTATATTCACTTTGCTTATTCGAGCAAAGATCGAGAACGTTTAATTTAAATTTGGCATGTTCAATATAATAGCGATCAGGTTACGTGAACAATGCGTGGCGACTAAAGCACACGCCGATACGTTTCTGCCGGTCGTCGAGACAGCTTCACGAGCAACACAATAGGGTCCCGGGTGTCGGAATCCATCGTCGTGCTGTCCGGCAATTGAAGTTTGCCGACACAACGAGCACACTAAATTCGTCCATTGTGTCGGCAACGAGTTAATGAAGTGTCGCCACTACCTTCCTGAAGTCTCCTTGAATGACCATAGGGGGTGGTTCCTTGGGGCGCAACTGGTTGGCAGGTACCTGCCTCCCAGGACTTGCGCTTATGTCTGTCACTTCCCCCCGGCCCTCCTGCAAAACAATAACCGATTATTTTCGCCGTTTGGTTGGCCCTAAAGTGATTAGGATTTATTATTACGAAACGGAACGACAAAAATGAAAAATGACGATCGTGTAAGTTCGGTGCCGTTAAAATGTAGCGCGATTGTGCAACGATGCGCAATATCGAGAAAATTTGAACGTCCAAGTGGCAACCCTTCATCGAAAGCGGATTACTCAGGGTCTAGATCAATGATAACCACAGCAACCAAACTACATATGTCACGGGTCAGCTACACATGTCACATACTCCATTGGCAATTACGTAACTTGGCTTCCCCACATCTTACGTCATATAGGATCAGTAATTTAGAAAGTCGTGTAGTTATGATGAATAGATTTTTATTAATGTAAGCAGCGATATTAATTATTTAAGTATCTCTTTGAATATTTTGCAAATCGAACTTATTTTTAATTGAAAAATTATTCAAGTAATAGGAAATTTTATCTTGCTAATATTATCTATAAATTTTGAAGGGATTTCGTATAAGAATTCACGGGCTTATAAAAGGAGGAAACCATTTCTCTCAAAGACGTAGAAATATTACGAGCATGAATAGTATAGTGTCCTGAAAATTTCTGCAGTTGCTAAGTTTAATCAAAATGTACTTGGTGGATCATAATATTTTTCGTAAATATCTCCAACAAATTCTGTCAGTAAATTTTGTAACAATTTCTATCCACTGTATTAAAGAGAGATTCTTCTCGAGAATGAAAAATTCAAATTGTAATTAATACGATCAATAAGATTGCCGTAAAATACGTTTAATAAAAGCAAGTGATATTTACACTTCTGCTTATACTTCTTAAATATCTCACGTTAATCTCAGTTGACACGATTATGTGAACCGCAATAAAGTTGTGAACCAATAAAGGTGGACCGAATATGTGGTGCACCAGAGAAAATCATTTAGAATAGCACTTTTTCATTTGAGACAAATGTGACGTGTAAATGTAAAACCCCGTCGCGAGATTCTCTCGGGGGTAGGTGAAACCCCTAACGAAGCACGCGGCGTCTCGCGGAAACTCATCAATCTGTCACTTCGACAACACACAAACACCCGCCATAAATCCCCGCGCTCGTTGACCGTGATTTTGGATTTGCACCTCACTGCGACTATCGAGAAAAACGCACCCTTATCGAGCCACGCGCGTTTCGAGCGAGCTCATCCACCTGTCACGCTAACGTCACGAATATCACCGTAAATCTTCGCGCTTACTCGTTAACCGCGGTGCTAGGAGATACGGGGAAATTATTCGCACCTATGGGGAACAAGATTTTTGCGGGACAATAGAGTCTCTAACCGATCGCGCGCGCCTCGAGCAAGCTCATTTCACCTGTCAGCACACTTAACAGTCGTTCGCGACGCCGGCGGCCGGAAGAACTAGCACAAAAGGTGAACCGTGGGAAAAACGCACCCCGCGGAGGCATGTGACCGGAACGAGCCACGCGGCGGTGCCGCACATCCGGTCGCAGAGCGACAGCAGGGACATCCACGCTGCCGCGGCCGATTTGCAGCCCCTTTCACTCGCCGATGGCGGCGGCGGCGGCGGTGGCGGCGGCTCCTGGAGCTCCTTGCCGCCCTTTCTGCCGGTAGCCCACCACCCCCGTGCTCCGTCCGTCTTCTCTTTCCGTCTCTCGGTCTCACCCGTCTGCTGAGCGAATGCCGCCGCGCGTGTCGCGCTATCCCGTCGCGGCGGTCCCATACGTGCGCGAGTCGTCCTCGGCTAGCACCGTTCAAGAAGACGCCGCCGGCCGGTCTTCCTCTCTTATGATCTGTCTCTCTCTCGAGCGCTGGCCGCCAATCCCTTCCCGGTTTCACGTGACCGGCGAACGATGCGAAAGGGCGCGCGTAGGACGGTTAGGTAGGTGTCCGATGAGGAAATGAGTGCGACAGAGTGAGAGAATGATAAATAGACAGACGGAGAATGAGAAAGCGAAAACGAGTGAGAGAGAGAGAGAGAGAGAGAGAACGCGTGGATTACCTTTCGGAAGAAGAAGCACCCCGAGCCACCCCTGTCGCACATCCTCACCTACCCCATGGTGGCTAATATGGCGGGAAGCGGCGTTCAGGAGCGAGTACGAGTGTCGGCGGTACGAGTAAGGGGTAAAAGGCGCGCGTGCGCCATCGCCGGGGGGTTACCGTGTCGCCGCACGCGGAGGAGTAGTATGAGTGAGTATCGACCCGGCGTGACGTCACCTCACACCCTCTCTCAACGTGCCCTTCCCCTGCCCCCGCTCTCTTTCCACCCCGACGTACCCCATCTCACCGCGCTCCTCACTCGATCTGCCCCTCTTCGCCCTCTTCCGCCCCGTCCTACACGTTCGAGCACTCCTACTACCTCGCAACGTACCTCCAACGCGGCGCTCCTCCGCTACCCTCACCCCTTCATCCCCTGCGTGCCCACTCGATTTCTCTCTGTCGCGCCCGCCACTTCTTTCGATGTCATCCTCTTCTCTCATTATCTCGGTCCTTCCTGTCTGCGTTGTCCTTCTGGCCCTCTGTCCTCGCCTCTTTCCTCTCGTCGTCCATCCCCGGACGACGGCGCTTCCTGACTCTTCGCGGTTATTCGCGGTTCCCCTCAGGTATTTCCTAGTGTTTCGGCAATCTTGTTCACGCCTTTTTGCTCGGACTGAATTACGCATGATCACCCCTTGCCAACCCCTCTCGCCCCGTTTTCCTTTCGGGGCGCTCTTCGAGGCGACCGGCACATGAGCCGCTCACGTAGTTCTTCTGTGCTTTAAGCTTCCTTCCTCTTTCTTTCTCTTCTTCCTTCCTGTTATTTATCTTCGAGTTCCCTGCATTTTTCTTGACTATGCGCGCGAATCATCACTGTCTGTGTCCCTTAAGCGGCGCTTCTCTCGCCTCGCGCATGTCTTCCAATTCTTTTCTTTTTTCTTCACGATGTGCTCTCGCTCCCTCTCCTTCTCTCGCGCCCTCTCACTCTTCCTTCCCTTTCCCCGAGAACTTGCGTTCCGTCCTCTCCCGCGCGATCGCGGCTCCCCTCAATTGGATTTTCCCCGTTTCGCTTACTTCTTATTGCACTCGCTGCCACTCCACTTACGGGTGTCAGCGGTCGCGGGGAATCTCTCCTCCGACCTCTCACCTCACACGACAGCGGCAACCTTGCGTTCGCACTTTTTTTTCGGCACGACGGATTTTTGCGACCCATGAGAGTGGATTTCTTTCTGATCCGTACTCGCGCTCGCGTTCACCCTCCATGCATCAAAGTGTCGTCCCAGTCGTCCGGTTTCTTCTACCACGATAATGTCCCGGGTTATTTCCGCGTGTATCTCTCTGTCGTCCTCTCGCCCCCTTGTTTTATCGCTGCATCTTTCCTTACTCGTTTCTCCGCACGATATCAGTTTGCACATCGCGTATTCTCGTATCATTTCACGTGTCATCTCGCGTGTTTCCCGAGTGATACTCTTCCTCCCCTTTCCCCGCCCTCTTCCCCAACGTGCGTTTGCTGTTTTTGCGCTCCATCCCGTGCAGCCTCCGTACGCTCGATATACGGAGTATTTACTTTTTCTCGGGGTTCTTCACCCCTCCATCACGTCTGTTCTCGAGTCGGCTACTACTTCTCCATCGCGCCCAACTTCTTGCTCCACATATGACGACGGTACGCAACTCCATTACAGACAGCAGCTGCGACTTGAAGCCAGCGCGACTCGGCCCCCGGAGCGATAAATAAGCCCCGGGCGGGGAACAAACGCGAGAAACGCCGGTAATGCACTTTCCGAAGTAGTCTATATCATCATCCTCTCGCGTTGACATAATGCGAATCGTTTTCCAGCCGGAGGGGCACCTCGTAGAACGCGAAGCGTTGAACGAGAGAGTATCGCCGGCATTAAATGTACAATAATATTTTCATTCAACAGCAAGTTACGCTGTTTCTGTCGCGAAAAACGAAGTATCAGAACGAATACGGGAAACAGCCTGGCAATACGTAAAAAAGTGACAAATATGAGAAATATCTCGCAAAGATCTTTTTTACATGGAGCTTCCCTTAATATTCATTGCTTTATTTTACTTTTTGAAAGAGCGAAAAGCCAATGTAATAACGATGTCACTTTTAGCAAAGTAATTCCATGTCGGAAACATCAAAGCTGGAAATTGATCTCGCTGAAACTTTGCGGATAATGGCCAGCAATAAAATCCGCAGGTGAAAGTCCATCGGAATATATAAAGACCTCTTATGAAATAAACTGATTTCAACTGTCAATATATAATTCGTCGATTTCTGGAGGATCTATTAATGGTCATTATGGATAATCTGGGTCGCTGCGATCTTCGAACATCCGCTTCGAAAATCACGACCTCTCGCCGGACCGAACAGGCTACTCTTCCTCTCCTCCTGCTGCGCCACCCATGTCGGACCACCCTCACCCACCCCGTCGCTATTTCGCCGACGTATCCAGTGACCTACGTGGATGCCCATCGCGATGATTTACGAGGTAGGGGAACGGACGGACGACCGGATTCTTCCCCACCAAGCGCGCGAGGAGTACGGCGCGAGCGTAATGGACGGTGGTGACAATATAGTAGTGGTAGTAACAGTAGTAACGTGTTGTAACGCGTGGACATCGGGGAATGTTGTAATGGCGTATGCACGGTATATTAATGCCGCGCTCCACGCACACTTTCCGCCTCTCTCTCCAATTTAATCCGCAACGCTTTTTCCACCCTCAGTGCTTTCACCCTCTTTCTCTCTCTCTCTCTTTCTCTCTCCCCTTCTCTTTTTCTCTCTTGGTACGTTATAAAGTGGGCGGAAACTCTCTTAACGATGTACCGGATCCTTAATGCGAAGAAAAATTGATTTCTTTATACGGTAAATTCCCTACTTACACGCGCTGTCGCATGGCCATCCGTTACTACTTGAGCTTTCTCGCGAAAAGAAATTTTAAATTTTATCTAAAGAATGACTGCGCTTTTTTAATTTAATTTTTAAATACCAATATTATTTAATATATATTGTAAAAAATTATATGATTTTGTCTTTGATGATAATTTTTGTTGGTGATGTGGAATTAACAAGAATTTCCACGATTAACGTAGACTATGTTACAGCACTTAATTTTATTAAGAATTCTATTCAGTATCACATTTACACGGAAAAAAAAGAATGGTTGTGCCAACCAGATTCTGGTTGGCACAACCATTCTTTTTTTTCCGTGTACCTTTAACATTTAGATCCGAACGAATCCGACTACGTAGTATAATAGTAACGTTATTCATATCACAACGTAGTAATCGATCTTATCTCGGTATCGCAAAATTAAATCACGTCTTTCCATTCTGTAGTTCACGCTCTCGTGATAGCGTAGGAAGGACGATGAATAATGGCCAAATGGTCATCATTCATCGGTCTTGCCCTATTACGTCATCTCTTAATATCCCGCCAGATGTAATTGTAAACACCGATGTAAACGCGGCCTACCGAGCATTTCCGCAAATTTACGTCGTCCCTACATGGGGACGCAAGTCAGCAGTAATCTGCTCCGCGGAAGGGTCGCTTGAATTTAATGTTTCCCGACCTACGCGCAACCCCGAACGTGCGCGCCAAACTCTCGTATTGTCGAGTTACTCGTTGGCAAAGTGGCAGCATGGATATTGTGCAACTTTTGACAACGGGTACTAAATTCGTGCTCCGCTTTCGTGTCTCGCGTTACCACTACGGGATAGGAAGTTCGGACGTGAGTTTTGTGCACACAGTGTACATCTAGTACCACGTTGGAGATCCTTACTTCCGATACAAATCGAAATACACGTGAAATGCATGTGGAAAATATATCAATGTATTTTTAACCGATATACGAGCGTATCTTGAGAAAACCATAATCGAGAAATCTATTTGAGAATTGCAGACTTTCCTGCAATTTTCAAATAAATTTCTCGATATATACACGGAAAGAACGGTTTTGCTGAAATATCTAAAAATTTGATCAGATACAGATCTGAAAATAATTTTGTTAGACCATCAAAAGTAATTATGTAGGACACTCAAACATGATAATAATGCTGTAAAAAATTTTGATATTTTAGCAACTATTTTGGGCGTCCTACATAATTATTTTGATGACTCAAAAAAATTATTTTCAGATCTGGCCAAATTTTTAAATATTTCAGCAAAACCATTCTTTCCGTATATATATATATATATGTATATAATAGAAAACATATCGCGTGAGTTCAAGAAATAATTCGATTAAGATCTCATTATCGAATTTGTACGCTTCATTAATCTCTGTGTCCTTTAAATGAATTACTTTCGTTTCACGCGTGAAAGCGTTCGGAAAAATTACATCCGCAGCCAAGCAGAAAATAAAGTTTTACTTAAGGGGTTAAGAATGAGGAACGAGGACGAAGTCTGGCCCACAGTCCAGAAATATATCCCAATGGAATCGAATCCATAGTGGCCGATTTACCCGGTTTCTGTTTCAATTTGGCACGAATATTTTGGACTATGAGTTTTCGTTAGTCAACCCAGATTCTCTCAGAAATAGAAAACCGCGATAAGACCACGATACGAAAGGATACTCGTTTCTGCTTTTAATCCCTCGAAATATGCATCGAATTTCACACTGCTGCGATACTTGCTATAATTTGATAACGGCACGTCCTACTTTCGCAGAGATAAATTTGGTTTCAAGCAAAACTTTTTAATTACAAATTTGATAAATGTAATTATGCTCACGAGAGTCAAAATTTTATGCTACTTTTTAAATTTTAATGAGAACCGTATTATTTATATTACAAAGGAAAAGAATACGCGCAGTTAGGAATTAAAATACGTTCTTTATCCGTCATTCTCAATTTGAAGAAGAGAATCCGGCAGTTAGATAGAATTCTAGTGAAGGGAATAGAGAGATTGGGGAAGCTAATAAATAAAATAGATACGTAACAACTCGCCATCGAGATTCGGTGCGCACTGCAGTGGTAACTTCGCGAGGAAGCCAGGAGGAAATAGCGTGCATAAATCGCGTCGTCGCGGAGTGCGCGTCTCCTTCCCCGTCCTCCCGAAAATTCCCCGGAAGAAATCTCGCGGTTGCTCGGGGGACGAAGGTCGGGGCGAAAGGTCGTCGATACGCCACTGCTCGTAGTAGTACGCGAGTGTCAGTAGTAAAGCGTAGTAGTAAGTAGTAACGACGTGTACGCAGGCGTACGCATGTTCGGTATCAGCGGTCGACTGACGGAGAGGGATGAAGGACGATTTTGAGGGCGAAAGGGGAGAAAAGGGACGAGGAACGAATGCGGCAAGCGAGCGAGAAAGAGTGACGGGGGAGAGACGGGTGAACGAGAGAACATCGGAATGGGAAAGAGAGGGCCCGCGCGGGATGCACGGCGGGGGGAGGGACCGACGAACGGCGAGGGTAGGTGAGGGATCCGCCAACTCCCCCCTGGATCCCGCGATACGATATCCGTTCAATGCGCCTGCGTTTCGCCATCCCGAAATGAGGGGGTTTGGAAGTGAATTCGTGTGTGCGCTCCCCATCTCGGCTTGACCGCACACACACACACATACACACGCACCCGCTACCCCCGCGGCTTTAAGCGCGTATACCCCCCTCCGGCCAGGTCGACGTGAGCTGGTGTGAGTTTTTATGTGAGTGTCTCTGCCGCGAGACGCGCCCGCGAAAGGTGTATGCACCCTTCGTTCGCGAGCGCGACGCGGATGGCGACTTCCTCGCGATCGCTGTCTCTCGCGAAATCGCGTCTCGTCTTTCCTCAACGGTTGCCTCGGCACACGGGCTGAACGACGGCAACGGGATCAATAACACAGGACCACAAAAAGAAATTTGTGAAAATCAACAGGGATCAGAGTAGGTGATTCTTATAGATTTTGGGTCGCAAAAAACAATGCCGCTGGCCAAATTGCTCTATCACGTCACAATTTTGAGTTAATTGCAGTTAAAGTTGCAAAAAGGGCTATTTTAGTGAATTTTGGTATAGTATAACTACAGTATGTGACATGTTGGAGAAGTTTAATTACAATCAAAATTAAGCACATTGTTAGGACTTTTAACCCTTAAAAGGAATTTGTTGTGTCGGTTATGGTTAAAAATTTTAAATGATTTAATATCATTTCTTTGCAATTTACAAAAAACTTAGACGTGGTGGACAAAAACGGCCAACGGATTCGACTTCAGCGACCCAAAATACGTATAGTACACTTGGTCTAGTTTGTGTCAATTAAAAAAAAAATTTGTGGTCCTGTGTAATTTTACGAGCCCCGTCCCGTGGCTCGTAGAACCGCGACGTTATCGATTGTAAAGCGTAATCAGCTAGTGGTCGATTTCCATCGAGAATGACGTAAGAACGTATGGAATATCAAAAAGCGGAGGATTCCCTATTACTGCTTGAAAGTATCTTCCAAGTAAATTGCGCGCGCACACACACACACACACACACACACACACATACAAACACACGCGCGCGCGTGCGCACATATAATTGTAATAAATAAAGAATTAGTTAGCGGCGCGACAAAATGACACCGATAAAAGATTTAACATAAGTAATATTTTATGAAGACTGGTCTTTATTTTTTACTGAAACCCTTTGTCGTTTATAATCCACTTTCCCAAATAGCGATTAGGGGAGTCCAAGATTAATCGCAACAATTTCAGGAAAGTTTGAAACCGCGTGTATTTCAATCCCTACATCTTGTAGGAGGGGGCGTGATATTTGTTACGCGATTATTCAACTATACTGTCTCCCGTCGACGTATACAACCGCTAAGGGTCCCAATTATCGCCGGTGTTACAATTGTTCCTGGTTACAATTGGCCCCGCAAACGGTCCTATTGACTTATCCAGCCGTCCGGCTCGCACTGCACGATAACCAAGACTTCAATCACGATTAAGTTAACCGGGGCCGGGTTGCAATCGAGCTTACCACCGGCTGTAGCTTCCGTGTAGCATCGGGGGTACGTGACTTAAATGTGTCAGGTGGCGAACGTTTCAGCGGGGCGGAGTGCTCGCGTGATTCAAGGGGGCAAAAAGCGTCGGCGCCGCCATAAATTGCAACAACGTGCTCGTGGTGCGCACAGCTTGTGCGGGACCGTAACAAATGTAAATTGCAGTACGTACCGGTTTCAAAGATCGTGAAGGAGTTCCGAAAGACGCCGATAGACTCGATCGACAAAAAGTGCACGATGGATCGGCGCAATAAAGAGACTTTATCTCCCCCTCGCGAACGTACAGATGCATTTTGCATGCTTCGTTTATTTCCTGCCTCTAGAGTATCACAGTAGATACATAAAAATAGTTATTACCTATTTTACTTATACGTTGAATTTGTCAAAACTGTATCAAGACGGAAAATAAAGTTATTGTTACAATCGATTTCTGTTGTAAATAAAGTGACACACTCTCTGCGAATGAAAATATCAATATGCGATATTTGTCTAATACATTGAATCACGAATAGAATGATATTGATGTTTTTAATGAAAAATAACTGCTTCTCTCTGCGATTTTCAGTTGTAATTGCAATTTTTTTTCATAAATCGCATACAGTTGTGCTGTTTACCTTCCCCGTAAGTGATAGAGCAGTCCGTTTGTCCGCACGACTGTTTGTTTTCCACAATTTAAATAAATGGACTGGTAAATCCGCGACACGAATACGATGCGGACGGAAATCGACGTGACGGTTATCGCGGCTAGTCGCATTAAAACTGATCGACCGGTTTTTATGCATCTCGCCTTCGCTATGCGCGCGTTATTGCACCGCGATGGCTTTATAGCGGCCGAAAGGGAATTTAAATGGAAATAGAAACGCGCATTGTTTTATGCGGACTCCAATAAAACAACGTGACATCGTGCGGGGTACGGTGATATAGGTCATTAGGCGGCAAAATGAAAGTACGTTAACGTGTTTCCCGTGAATGGCATCGATGCTAGAAATCGATAAGTATGCAAATGAAGGGGAGTTGCGCTATTTGAGGGTAATGGTTAAACTATCGAATATTTACCGTGTGTAAATATCAAATGGATATTACGAGAATTCTGTGCCAAATATAGCTCTTTTGAAGAACATTCACATATTCTCGGGAATATCCAGAATTTTCCAGCAAGAGAGAGAGAGAGGGGGGAGAGAACGCATCTATTTTCACTATAATCTAGTCGCATTATAAGACACATTTTAATGGCAAATGAGATTCGCGCGTCGCATAGATAAGGAGAGAACGTCGCATATTTACGAGCTGATATCTCAAGTAATCAATCGTTTCATTAGAGACGGACTTAATATGGGTCGCCACTCGGGATTTACGTAAAATCGCGGTCGCATAAATCGAATCGATTTCCATAATAGGCGGCTATTTTTCGGAGGAGAGCTTTCAGAAGCCGCTCCGTCAAACTAATTTCCGCCGCGGTTATATTTGCCGTGTCCCATATGTGCACAGGCATCGGTGATATCAGTGTGTATGTGTGTGCGTGTGCGTGTGTGTGTGTGTATGTATGTGGTGGTACGAATATTGCGCTCCAACGCAACCGCACGACATCATATATGTCGTAATATTCGACTCGCACACATGAGGGAGATACGTTTCACCGTTGCCGCACGTATGCAAGTTCCCAGAGTGATCCTCGCGCATCGTAGAGAGTCACACACCGCCCGCAACCTGCAAATATTCTCGCGCTTCTTCTTACGTTATTCTATCTGCGAGTGTGTGTGTCTCCCGCGGTCTCATGTGCAAAATATAACGACGTGCGTAGCGATGTGCGGAGAATTTTACGCATTCGGGTGTAACGAGTGCGGCTCTCCCGGCACAGGAACTTCTTATTTATATGCG